>OY804594.1:6624085-7229095 GCA_963680895.1 Fragum sueziense | reverse complement strand
GATAAAGTAAATATTTGGTTCTTAGAGCAAAAACAAAATTTGACCTAGTGACATAGTTTTTAACCTTGAATGACCTGCTATTCATATCATTAAGATATCATCAAAATAAACATTCTGAATTTTCAAAATGATTGAGTAAATATTTCGGTTCTTAGAGGAAAAACAAAATTTGACCTAGTGACCTAGTTTCTGACCTCACATGGCCCCCTTTTTACATTGACCAGATATCATCAAGATAAATATTCTGAACAATTTTGACAACCATAATGTAAATATTTTGGTTCCTAAAGCAAAAACAAGATTTGACCTAGTGACCTAGTTTTAGACCTCGCATGACCCACTTTTCACATCACCAAGATATCATCAAGATAAACATTCTGAACAATTTTTCTTAATGATAAAGCAAATATTTTGGTTCTTAGCGCAAAAACAAAATTTGACCTAGTGACCTACTTTTTAACCTCGAAAGACATGCTATTCATATCACCAATATATCATCAAGATAAACATTCTGATATTTTCACAATGATTGAGTAAATATTTTGGTTCTTAAAAGAAAAACAAGATTTGACCTAGTGACCTAGTTTCTGACCTCACATGACCCACTTTTAAAATGACCTAGATTTCATCAAGATAAACATTCTGAACAATTTTCACAATGTTTAAGTACATATTTCCGTTCTTAAAGCAAAACCGAGATTTGACCCAATGACCTAGTTTTTGACCTTACATGACCACATGACCCATACTTTGTACATAACCTAGATATCAAGATAAGTATTTAGGATAGTTTTGAAAAAGTTTTGGGGCAAAAATGGCATCTCTAGAATAAAAGGAAAGATTCTGCAATATTTGAGCTTGTGACCTAGTTTTTGACCTTGCATGACCCTTCTTTGATCATGACCAAGATATCATCAAGATAAACATTTAGGACAAATTTTACAAAGTTTGGACTAAAATTGGCTCTTCCAGGGCAAAAGGGAGGATTTTACAAGATTTGGCCTGGTGACCTAGTTTATGACCTGGCATGATCCACTTCTTGACATGACCTAGATATCATCAAGATAAACATTCAGGACAATTTTTAGAAAGTTTGGGCAAAAACTGGCATGTCCAGAACAAAATAAAGGATTTTAGAAGATTTGACCTTGTGACCTAGTTTTTGACCTTGTATGACCCACTTCAAATCATTTCATAGATATAATCAAGATTAATATTGAGGACAATTTTGACAAAGTTTGGACAAGAATTGGCACTTCCAGAGCAAAAGAAAGGATTTTGTAAGATTTGACCTCTTGACCTAGTTAATGACCTATCATGACCCACTTCTTGACTTGACCTTGATATCATCAAAATGAACATTCATGACAATTTCTACAACAAGAGGACCATGATGGTCCTATATCGCTCACCTGAACCAAAATGATATAAGCAACACTTTTCTTCATTTCAAAAAATATTTATGACTTTAAGACTGAAAACGAACTTATGGTCAATAACATTGTGAAAATCGAACTCATCCAAGATTTCATCGTGCCCAACATTGTGTCCAAGATTTGTCTTGTTTGATAAATAATTGTAGATTCTGGAGTATAAACAAGGTCGAAAACAGCCGAAAACAGCAATTTTGTCAAATTCAAGGGCACATAACTCTCGACTTTCTAGTCAGATCAGGCTGAAAATCAAACTCATCCGAGATCTTATAATATCCAACATTGTGTCCAAGATTTGTCTTAATTGATAAATAATAGTAGATTATAGAGTGTAAAGAATGTCAAAAACAGCCGAAATCGGCAATTTCATCAAATTCAAGGGCACATAACTCTCCATTTTTTAATCAGATTGGACTGAAAATCAAACTTATCCAAGATCTTATGGTCTCAAACATTGTGTTCAAGTTTTGTCTTAATTGATAAATAATAGTAGATTATAGAGTGTAAACAATGTCAAAAACAGCCGAAATCAGCAATTTTATCAAATTCAAGGGCACATAACTCTCACCTTTCTGGTCAGATCAGACTGAAAACCAAACTCATATGAGATCTTATGGTCTCCAACCTTGTGTCCAAAATTTGTCTTGATTGGTCAAAAATTGTAGATTCTAGAGTGTAAATAAGGTCAAAAACAGTCAAAAACGGCAATTTTGTCAAATTCAAGGGCTCATAACTCTCATCTTTCTGACCAGATAAGACTGAAAATCAAACTCATCCCAGATCTTATGATCCCCAATATTGTGTCCAAGTTTTGGATTGATTGATCAATAATTGTAGATTCTAGAGTGTAAACATCGTCGAAAACAGCCAAAAATGACAATTTTGTCAAATTCAAGGGCAAGTAACTCTCGACTTTCTGATCAGATCAGACTGAAAATCATACTCATCCGAGATCTCATGGTCCCAAACATTGTGTCAAAGTTTTGTCTTGATTGATGAATAATTGTAGATTCTAGAGTGTAAACAAGGTCAAAAACAGCCGAAAATGGCAATTTTGTCAAATTCAAGGGCACATAACTCTTGTCTTTCTGGTCAGATCAGACTGAAAATCAAACTCATCCGAGATCTTATGGTCTGCAATGTTATGTCCAAGATTTGTCTTGATTGATCAATAATTGTAGATGCTAGAGTGTAAACAATGTCAAAACTAAGTATTTTTCGTATTCAAGGGCAGATAACTCCTGACTTTCTAGTTCGATCTGACCCATAATCGAACTCATCCGAGATCTCATGGCCATACATGTTTTGACCAAGTTTGGTCAAGATTGGCTTATATTTGTAGATGCTAGAGTGTAAACACGAAATTGTGGACGGACAGACAGACGGACAGACAGACGACGGACAAAAAGTGACCACAATAACTCACCTTGAGCACTTCGTGCTCAGGTGAGCTAAAAATTGGACAATAATTGGCACTTCCAGTGTAAAAACATGGATTTTACAATAATTGACCTAGTGACCTAGTTTTTGACCTGGCATGACCTATTTTTTAACATGACCTTAATATCATCAAGACAAATATTCTGACGAATTTTCACAACGATTGGGCACCAAATGTGGCCCCTAGAGCAGAAAGAAGATTTGACCTAGTGACCTACTTTCTGACCCCATTATGGCCCCGAATTCAAATTCTTTGAAGTATTTTGAAAAAACATGACCCATAGATCATATGTGTGAAATATGATTGAATTCTGCCCAGTACTTTAGGAGGAGAAGATTTTTTTGTGAAAAGTTGACGGATGGACAGATGGACAGGTGGACAGATAGACAGACAACAGACCGGTCACAATACCTCACCTCGAGCACTTTGTGCTCAGGTGAGCTAATGAAATCCAACAAGGAGTTTTAGGGAAAAAGTTGGATTTTTTTTAATTACACTATGTTTAATAAGCACCCCCCCCCCCTCCTGGCCATCCTCTTTATCCATGTACACATCAAATCTGGGCTTGTTTCAAAAAGGGCTGACTATATTTATGTTTAGTCATCCATGTTTAATCTACGACTATATCTGTGTTGCCTCTTTAAATAAAGCCTTTATTATTATTATTATTATTATTATTATTATTATTATTATTACCTACCCTGATATTAAAAGCTTTCCCAAATAGAAAACTATCAGGATGATCCAAATTGAGACAATTGGGAAAGAGTTAAGTCAAGCTGTGTCAATTTTCTGTATTGTTACTACACTGAAGATATGCACTAAAATAAATGAAATCTACAAGAGAAATGTTATAGAAGCAGATCCAGGGGGTTCAAACACCCCTTCTGTACTTTAATCATTTCAATTTCAAGAAGAAATTTTGTCAAAATCGAGTAATACTAGAACCCCCCCCCCCCCACATTTGTATATTCGAACCCCATTACAGAAATCCTGGATCTGCCACAGTATTACAATCCTACCTTTAGGTATTCATCAAAACTCTGTTGCTTATCCAGTACAGGAAGGCTGTGGTCTGCTGGCGGTAAACTCTTACAAATAGTGGGCATGTGAGTGTCTATACACTGATCTTCTGTCAAACTTATTGTTACAGTTTCATCAATATTTCCTGAAAAACAAACAAACAAGTATTTAACCCTGCTCAACAAAATCAGATTTTGGTGTTTTTCTCCTTTTGCCTCAATATTTTCAGTGCTATATTGTACACAAAGTCCATCTTGATCAACATCTATTCTGTCATCTGCAGCAGCTTTAAATTTGGATCACCCTGAAATTTTGTCAAATGGGAAAGGGTTTCAAGTCTCAATAGCTAAATAAGGAATATTACACTTAATGATCCACTTTGTATTTGTTTCAAGAGTGCACAAATAAACTGACATAATTTAAAAATGCAAAAAAAGTACTTTACTGTAAAGCCATGTAAAACTGTAAATGTTACAATTGTTGACATAACAGGACAGAAAATGACCTTTAAAGCCACGAATAATGCCTGCATGGACGTCAGATTATGCCAAAATGCACGCCGTCACAAATCTGTTGCGTTAGTGACGTTGACGTATACACTTATGTCGTCGTACAGTTGTTACACGCGTCTGACCGGGACATGGGTGGTCTATAAATCTTCCAGTGTTGTTTACACGTCTCATAAACCTTGGAACCATCGATTCGGCCACATTAAAGCGTCTAGCTACCTTCATTTGCGAAACGCCGCAAACCAAAAGCCAAAAAACTCGATTCCTTTTTCGCAAAGTAAGCCTCAGCATTTTGTACACAATTACTTTTCGTTGTTATCGTATGTTTTCAATAAGTAAATCAAAGTGGCAATTTGTACACAAAAAATCTTAGTGATTTAACATGTGGTCTTAATGCACAAGACACACGAGCATTTACTGATGGGCGGTTCAGATGTCCGGATAGTTTACAGAAAACACAACAAAATTGCTGGGGCGTGAAGCGTATACATTGCCTCATGCATGTCCCCAAATATGGTGCCGATCGAGGCAACAGGAAAGGAATAGTTAATGAAAATGTATTTTGCGTTTTTAAATCGAGTCAGTTTACTTTGATATCTGCGCATACTGGAGGTCGAGTAATATGTAAAATTTGTTGGGTTGGAGTTGTCCCAGGAAAGTTTCATACTAAGCTCCTGAGGTGCGTTCTTTAGAGCGATAGTTCTTGAGATATCTTGAGATTTTTGAAGATGTTTGGGGATACAGCATTCTTTAGAGCAAGATTTTTAAGACGCTCAATGGGAGGTGCCACTACCCTATACTTTGTGCGGAATCCCTTGGTTTACTCTGTAGAAACAATATAAGAGAGAATTGACCGAGTTGTTCCGAATGCTCCATGGTACCATGGTAATGCTCCATACTTCATACAAATGATGTCATCATGACATCATTTTTATGAAGTATTGAGCATTTGGAACACCTCCGTCAGAATCTAGGTCTTAAAAAGCGTTATATAAAACCTCTTAAGAAATCTTAAAAAATCTTGCTCTAAAGAGCGCGCCTCTGATTACCTGTATACAATCTATGAGCAAATTCGCCATCATTCAACACAGGCTCTAGAGTTCCCGGCCACACTGTATTTCTCCATGGAATTACTGTTATTTTATAGTTGGGCTGGTCAGAAAGGGCAGAGTTAAAATTGACTTTATAGATACCAATGGAGGGAACTTCTTGAAATACCTACAAAAACAACATTATGATGCCCAGAATGAAATATTATAAGTTATGCATGAAAGAATAGGAATTGACACAGCAACAGATAAAAAGGGGTGAAGACATTCTAAATCAAAACCCTATGTTGTGGATACTCATTTGAATAAGTAAAGGGTTTCATGAACAGCTAGTGAAATGTTTCATTTTTAAAAGCCATCACTCCCTCTTATATCTGGGGTATGGACAAAACCCCACCAGGACAAAACCCCCTCGGACAAAACCCACTACTAAAATTGGCAAGGCGGACTAGATCAATTTTTTGAAGTTTCAAATAAACAATTAAATTATAAAGTAATAAATTGTGAAACATAATAAAATCTTATATATTTAAAATATTTTCCTTACCAAATATTTTTTTCTTTGTGACTGTCATAAATTTGTTATACTATATCTTATATATTGGTGGAGTTTTGTCCTGGTGGGGTTTTGTCCTGATGGGGTTTTGTCCTGGTGGGGTTTTGTCCTGGTGGGGTTTTGTTCTGGTGGGGTTTTGTCCTACACTCCTTATATCTACAGCTCTGAATTGATGTAAGCCAATGTGGGGGGCACTATGGTCAAGATGCAAGCTTTGTGACCTGGTTTCAAATTTCACAGGTGTTAAGGTAATTATAAATTCTTCAGCAAAAATGTTACCCCATATTACTCTACCTCACCCAGGTGTAATAGATGCATACACAGGAGAGTTGAAAGCCAAAGAGCTGTGGCTTCCATAAGTGAGGATTGTTTCAGCTTAACCCTTTCCCAAACAAAACCTGGTTTTGACGTCCCTAAAAGAAAAGGCTTGGGAAAACATTGAAAACAAGAGCTGTCACTGTAAGATGACAATGCCCCAGACACCGCTTTGATTTTAAATTATGGCCAATCTATGTTCAAGGTCAAGGTCATCCAGGGGTCAAGGTCACCAAAGTATGTGCCTACAGAAAGGTAATGTACCAAGGAATGTTGTGGTAAAGTATGAAGCGAATATGTTTAGTAGTAAGGAAGTTATGGCCAATGTTAAAGTTTTTGGACGGAATGACGGACAGACGGACGGACAAGTCAAATTTATGATGCCTCCCTATCGGGGGCATAAAAAAGAGGAAACTGCTGACAACCAGCAGTTTCTCCTTTTGTCTCAATATTTTCTATGTCATACGAATTCTATCTTTAATAACTTCAAGTTTGTCATTTGTGGCAGTTTTTGAAGTGGATCACCATAAATTTTGCCATTTGGGTAAGGGTTAAATCATATACACATGTAATTCAAGCTTGAAGAATATAGTTCCATGACTCACCCATGGTCTGATCCGGACTGATGATAGAATGAAGGGATCAGATTGAGTCTCTGGTATATGCCACAATAAACTTCTACGTCCAAACACATCCCTACCAAACCACAGGGTTGAAGTAGCTGCCTGAAATATATTTACAGAAATACATGTATATAACTATTTCCCAGACAATCAATTGTTCAACGTCTTATATTACACACAGAGAAAAGTATTTTGAAAACATGTAGAGAAAAAAAGAAATTTCTTCTTTTCTTTCAATATTTTCTTTATCATGATACAGAAAATTGCAGTTATTGCCTTTGGCAAGACCAATTCTGTCAACTGCAAGGTTTTTGCATTTCAAACGCCATGAAATAATGTTGTTTGGAAAAGTGCCTAAAAACAACTATGATAAACTTCTAGTCCAAACACATCCCTACCACCACAGGGTTATAGCAGCAGCCTGGAATATGCTTACAGAAGCATATATTTTCCCAAACAGTTAATGGTTCTTATGTAATCATTAACTAATCAAGAGAAAAATCTTTTGAAAACATCATTTTACATGGAGAGAAAATAAGAAAAGGCTGATTACAAATATTGACAACCAACATTTTCTCCTTTGCCTAAATATTTTCTAACCAAAAGACCAACATATAAAGAATCCCATTCATTTGAAACTGTCTTCTGCAGCACCTTTCAAATTGGAACATCCAAAATTTTTCATGTCTGGTATTGGGTCAAGTGCTAAAATTTCCTAACTTTATAACATACCTGCCAGTAAATAAATGACCAGGGACCCTGTATTCTAGACATGGTATTTACGATATTCTCATCGGAGTTGTCTCTTCCAAACAAATCTAACAAGACTGACTTTATAACATACCTGTCAGTAAATAAATGACCAGGGACCCTGTATTCTAGACATGGTATTAACGATATTCTCATCGGAGTTGTCTCTTCCAAACAAATCTAACAAGACTGACTTTATAACATACCTGCCAGTAAATAAATGACCAGGGACCCTGTATTCTAGACATGGTATTTACGATATTCTCATCCGAGTTGTCTCTTCCAAACAAATCTAACAAGACTGACTTTATAACATACCTGCCAGTAAATAAATGACCAGGGACCCTGTATTCTAGACATGGTATTTACGATATTCTCATCGGAGTTGTCTCTTCCAAACAAATCTAACAAGACTGACTTTATAACATACCTGCCAGTAAATAAATGACCAGGGACCCTGTATTCTAGACATGGTATTTACGATATTCTCATCCGAGTTGTCTCTTCCAAACAAATCTAACAAGACTGACTTTATAACATACCTGCCAGTAAATAAATGACCAGGGACCCTGTATTCTAGACATGGTATTTACGATATTCTCATCGGAGTTGTCTCTTCCAAACAAATCTAACAAGACTGACTTTATAACATACCTGCCAGTAAATAAATGACCAGGGACCCTGTATTCTAGACATGGTATTTACGATATTCTCATCGGAGTTGTCTCTTCCAAACAAATCTAACAAGACTGACTTTATAACATACCTGCCAGTAAATAAATGACCAGGGACCCTGTATTCTAGACATGGTATTTACGATATTCGCATCTGAGTCGTCCCGTCCAAACAAATCTAACAATAGAGTTGTGTCACATTCATCAGATCCCATCTGAAACAGAAATGGCAAAACTCCCAAATTGAAAGATGCTGCAGACGACAATTTCAGGTGCATGAAATTTTACATTGTTTGGTCTCTATGTGTAAAAACATTGTGGAAAATGAAGAAATTGCTTGTCACAAGCAATTTCTTCATTTTCCGCAATGTTTTCCCAAGCATTTTTCTTGAGGAATCAGAAAATGTCAGTGTGTGGGAATTGGTTAACCCTTTCCAGGGTTTCCAAAAATCCTCAAATTAGGGTTATTTACCCCAAAATTTTGCAAGCAGCCTTCTATGATTCTTATAGAGGGGGAACAAGCATGGTGTAAAATATCGCTTTTTACCCATAAATTTTGAAAGTCAGTGGAAACCCTACCTTTCCAAAAAGAAACATTTTTAGACTGTTCTAATTAGAAAGCTGCTGCAGAGAACAAAACTCCTGTATGCAAAGATAGATTTTGTAGTATGGACAATATTGCTCAGACAAAGGGGGATATTGCTATTGCTTCCCCAAGCCTTTTTTATTCAAGACGATTCAAATGAGAACCAGCAACATAGGGTTTGGAATTGAAATAAAGTCTTCACCCCTGCTTATTTGTAGCCTCTGATGGATATACAAAATTAATGTAACCCACCTCTATTCCGCCAAAGATCTCCCCGTTCCACAACATCTGGTTCCCTGCATCATCCTGCGCTGGCTGGGGTACCAGCTGATCCCCGCGGAAGTGTAGAACATATCCGGCTAGCAAGCCACAGCGACCGTCTGCCAGTTGTAGCTTTGTGTGATGAGACTTGTCTGGACCTCGACATGACAGTCGTGATTGTTCCTGTAGCAAAGTCTATAGTAAAATAAACAAGAATCATCTACTGACAATGTTAACCCATAACCAGACAGCATAATTTGTACCAGTCCAAATTTAAAGGTGTCGCAGACAACAAGTGTGAATAAAATTTTATGTCTTTTGGTATTTCTTGGTAGAAAATATTGCTGTAAATGAAGAAATTGCTTGTTAATTACGACATTAAAACAAACTGTCAAATATAAAATTACACATGTTTTTTTTTACAAAAGTTGTAATTCACCAAAATTACTATATTAACCTGTATATACATGTACAGGGTGTCCCATAATATGTGTTACAATTTCAAACATCTATAAAATTGAAAAATGTTGTAATCAAGTAAAATCAATTACAGAGGTGTGAAGGGCACATGATAAAGTTTTGTTTGATATGTAGAACATCTATATTTACTTTTAAACTTTATTCTGCATCACATTTTATTAAATATGCCGTTTTTAGCTTTTTTGCCGAGTGACGTCAATGACGTCATATTTCTAATTTGACAACGTTTCTTTTTTCCATGCTAAGATGCTCAAATTGATCGTTTTAATCTTGTCTTCCATGACTATTATAGCTTAAATAGATGCAGTAAATATTTTAGCATCATTAAAATTTGAAGGGGTAGCAATATTCACAAAAACCTGATTTCGAAATGAGGGAAGTTATTGCTTCACTTTAGATTTGGATGATTTCAAATGGTGGTTGAAAAGGGTAGGGGGCATTTTTGCAGAGACAAACATTTGCACAGGGCAATCACATCTAGTGAAAAAGTATTGAAAGTATGATTCCTATTCGTTCACAAGAAACTCTTGCAAGGGGTGTCATAAAAGGGTATAATTCAAAGTTTATCTTTTAAAAAATCCAAACATTTCACACCATCAATGATGCAGTAGAAGGCATTACTGGTGAATTATGAATTAGAAAGAGCTAGAGGAAGGGCTATCGATAACTTTTCTTTACATTTCCAACTCAAAATTTTGACATTAATCTTAAAAGTAGTAAGACCTTCACTATGTCTTATAAAGTGATAGAATAGTAAGAAACACAAATTATTGAATCAGTACAGAATATGGGAAAGACACATTGTATCCTTTTAAAGGTGACGTCGATGACGTTATTTGACAAATATGTTAAACAATGGTATTTCAATAAGTGTGTTGTTGAATTATTTTAGGGAAGTAAATATGGATGTTCTACATATTAAAAAAAACTTTATCATGTCCTTTTCATGCCTATGTAACTGATTTTACTTGATGCCAACATTTGTCAATTTTATGGATGTTTAAAATTGTAACACATATTATGGGACACCCTGTATATCATAGCAAAATGACTACATGACAGTCGATTTCTTCATCGTTAATTATATCGCTGAAATTCAGTGTCATATTCTACTAGTACATCAATGTCTGCGTTTTGGTCACCTAATCGATATCCTTCTTTGTTACATATCATATGCATTACTCAATATTCTATATTGTCTGCGTTTTAGTCACTCCCATATTTTTTTACTCTATGGATAATACCGTATTGATTCGGTCGGCACAATCCCTTCAGCCAATCAAAAACGTTTTCAGTCATAAAGTGCGGACCTGCAATCATTCGGTGGAGGTGAAAGCTTCGGTCTTTTTCATTAAAGCATTACCAACTTTCAGCATTAATATCTCGACCACTACACCTGATTATTAAAAATGCGTTGGTAGTTAGAAAGTTTAAATCACATTCTTTAAAGAAGGAGTTTTGTTTATGAATTTTAAGGATGGATTTTTGAAATATTCTGCCTCAAAAATGGTATGATCCCGTAACGATAAAGACCAATGAAGTACCCTTGATGAAAAAATGAAAGTGAGGCTATGACGTCATGCCGACTGATTCTATAGCACTTTATTGGTTTTATCCCAAGGGCGGATCCAGGATTTTTTTCCAGGGAGGGGGGGGGGGGGGGGGGGTCAAGCCCAAATGGCAGCTTTAAATAAGAAGTTATATAGTCAAAATTCAATTTTCGGCCAATTCCAGGGGGGGTCATGACGGTAACATCCCAATTGGTCTACTCCCATTTCGTCTACTGTTCTTTTAGTGCCTTGAATCCCAATTCGTCTACTGTCCTAACTCGTCTACTTTCATATCAAATCATCAAACAACATTATTTTTGGTTTAAGGTCCCACATGAGCGACTACTATCCAAACTACGCCACTACGGCATCCGAGGAAACCTACTACAGTGGATAAGGAGCTTCCTGACAAACCGCTCACAGAGGGTAATTATCGAAGGCAAGTCCTCCCAACAATCACCAGTGACGTCAGGTGTACCACAGGGATCAGTCATAGGGCCACTTCTCTTCCTTCTTTATATTAATGACCTTCCTGGCAGTATCCGCTCCACTTCACGTCTGTTTGCAGACGACAGCCTAGTTTACAGGAAGATACGCTCCACTGAAGATGCCCAAACCCTGCAAACAGACCTGGACAGCCTCCAAACCTGGGAGAAAACCTGGCTAATGTCTTTCAATCCCATCAAATGTGAAGTGATCAGAGTGTCCAGAAAAAGGTACCCGATACACTCCAATTACCAGATTCATGGGAGCACACTACAAACCGTCAAAGGGGGTCATTACTTGGGCGTAAACATAGACGAGAAACTATCCTGGAACACCCATGTCTCCTCTACTGCCAGGAAAGCCAACAACAGCCTCGCATTCTTGAGACGGAACCTTACCAGCTGCCCACAAGACATCAAGGCCCAATGCTACAAGACGCTGGTAAGGCCTATCCTGGAGTACGCTAGCACATCCTGGGACCCTCATACCAATTCCAACATATCGCAGCTAGAGGCAGTGCAGAGGCGAGCAGCCCGCTTCGTCAGGGGCGACTACCGCACCACCAGTAGCACCAGTCAAATGATGAGTGACCTTGACTGGTCCCCCCTGCAACATAGACGCTCGAATGCCAAATTGATTATGGTGTACAGAATCACTCACAACCTAATAGACATCCCATCTGCCATCTACTTCCATCCTGTGGCCATAAATACTAGAGGAAATCCGTCCAAGTACCTTCTTCCATCCTGCCATACCGATGTCTACAGACACTCCTTCTTTCCCTCCGCCATCAGATTGTGGAACCAGCTCCCAGCCAGCATTGCCACCCTGAGCAGCGTCGAGGACTTCAAGAGGGGCCTCATTCCATAAACACTCACTAGTCTACGTTTTTATTTTTAACCGCACCTCACCCAGTTGATTTTGGTTTTATGCGCTGCACAAAGGACCTTGTAAATACATTGTACGACAATGCCCCAGGGAGGGATGATGTACACAATTGGAAGAAGAAGAAGAAGAAGAAGAAAAGCAATCAAGTCATTATATTCACAAATGAAATAAAAATGCAAACATTTTTATAAAAATCATATTATATCATAATCATATACAAAGTATAGAAAAGTAGACGAAATGGGAATTATGTCCAAAATGGTAGACGAATTGGGAGTAGACAAATTGGGATTAAACCATCATGAGCCCACCCCTAGATCCGCCCTTGAATCCTATTTGGTCTACTCCAGAGACATTGACAGATGTTATATATATGTCTCTGACTACTCCTATGAATTGGGAGAAGACCGAATGGGATTAAACCCCTGTAGCCACACTAAGGGTCGACATGACCAAGGGCCGTTTTAATTCAGAGGGGAAAAGAACAAAGTTGGTGTGGCAAGATCATCAAAATATTTTTCAGGTAAATTATTACCTACCAGGAGATCAATCGGCTGAGAAGAAAGACCGAATAAAGCACAGATACCGCACATATTCATCGGGTCTTTCAACGTCGCGAAATCTAATGAAATTGCAGACGCTTTATTTTTTGGTCGTATTTGATTTTATATAGTTTTAAATTTAAATCGAACATATAAATATGTGAACATTTTATTGACTGTATGATATCTATCCAAGATCAAACAATTTTTCATTGCATGATCTAAAAATATTCTGGTTGTTTAAACACAAACTTACAGGATGATATAAATTTACTGGTGCGATAATTTCAGATGGTAAATTAAAAAAAATATTGAAACGAACGTCTCTAATTTTGACCTTGGTTCGGAATGATAATTTAAAAAAAGTAAGAATTTAGATCTAAATGTGATTCTTTCTACTGAAAAATACCATAATATATGCAGGGTCTTGGGAAGCTATTATATCTTAGGCTGGGTAAATACCCAGTTATGCCGAACATTACCATCTGCACAAATGGAGTACAAAAACTTATTTCCAACTTGAAACCTGATAAAGCAGCAGGACCAGACAACATCAAACCTCTTGTATTAAAAAACTTATGTTATCAAATTTCCCCTATCTTACAAATTCTTTTTCAGAAATCCCTAGACACAGGCACTCTCCCCCAGGTTTGGACAAAGGCAAACGTGACTCCACTCTTCAAGAAAGGAAACAAAGAAGATCCTGCAAATTACAGACCCATTTCTTTAACATGTATATTGTGTAAAGCTCTAGAACATATTGTAGCCTCCAATCTAACTAAACATTTTGACAAAAATAATATCCTTTATGACTAATCCGAGTCTTCTCTGATGTAAATACGCTCTTTGATATTTTGATTTTTCGCTATTTACATCAGAGAGCGTTGCTCTTTGAAAAAATCAAGAAGTTCGCAACAAATTGTTGTGCATCGTTCACCGTCCGATCTTAAATGTTATCGTTAAAACCCCTGATGATATCGATAAATGAACCATTTATTGTTATGGCTGCTGAAAAAATTACGACCAAAAAGTATTTCTAAAAGGTTAATAGGCAATGTTAAATGCAACAACCCTCACCTGAGCAGCCTTTGTTTACCTTGACCTTCCATTCAAAACCAAAGGTTATACTCATCCAGCAGGCCGATTTGAAATGAAATTTTTTGGTCAGGTATGACAAAAATGATTTATTGACCTATACCCTACAGTGTTTTACCGAGTGATTCGATATGATACACAAAAACAAAGCTTCAAGTTACTTGTAACGTTACCGAACTTTCCGCTGTTTTCAAAGAGCAACGCTCTCTGATGTAAATAGCGAAAAATCAAAATATCAAAGAGCGTATTTACATCAGAGAAGACTCGGATTACTTTATGACTTGCAGCATGGTTTTAGAGAAAGGCGTTCATGCGAAACCCAGCTACTTCAACTGACCGACCATCTTGCCAGAAACCTAACTGAAGGCAAACAAACTGACCTAGTTTTGTTAGACTTCAGCAAGGCTTTTGACAAAGTTAGCCACTTAAAACTTTTGTATAAATTGCAGGAACATGGTGTAAACAATGCTACACTTTTGTGGATTAAATCTTTTCTTATTGGCAGAACACAAAAAGTAGTCTTAGAAGGTGGATGCTCATCAGAAGTACCAGTCACGTCTGGAGTGCCTCAAGGATCCATACTTGGCCCTCTTTTGTTTCTTTTGTATATAAATGACCTTCCTAATACCATCACGTCCCAAGTTCGTTTGTTTGCAGATGACACTGCCGTTTACTTAGCTATAAACAACAAGCAAGACTGTTTGACCCTACAAGAAGACCTAGACAAGTTAATGCAGTGGGAGAAAAAGTGGGAAATGGAGTTTAACCCCAGCAAATGCATTGTCTTAAATATTACTAAAAAGAAGAAAAAGATTTCCTTTGATTATAGATTACATGGACAAATTCTAGAGACTGTGGACAATGCCAAATACCTAGGAGTAACAATATCTGGAGATCTTTCCTGGAATAAACACATTGACAATATAACTTCAAATGCTAGTAAAACTTTAGGTTTTCTCCGCAGAAACATCCAGACCAAAAATAAGAAGATCAGAGAAACAGCTTATAAAACTTTAGTTAGACCACAGGTAGAATACGCATCAACAGTTTGGAGTCCCTACACAAAAACCTATATCAATAAAGTGGAAAAAGTACAACGAAGAGCAGCAAGATGGGTTCAAAATAATTTTTCTTATTACGACAGTGTTACCTGCATGCAGAAGGAGCTTGGCTGGCAAACTCTACAATACAGACGAGACATTTCCAGAATCACCATGTTTTATAAAATCTATAATAATTTTGTTGCAGTGCCCATACCAGCTTATCTCGAAAGACCAGTGAGGACCACCCGACATATGCACACAGCATCTTTCAGACAGATCCACACAAATGCAGCCTACTTTAAATATTCTTTTTTTCCCTACACAGTGATACTATGGAACAGCCTACCAGAAACAATTGTACAGCAACCTGATATTGCAGCGTTCAAAAAGAGTCTTGATTCTTTTCAGATAGTGAGCCGTCCCTGAATGACCAAAATATGTTTTATCAGCTCTTTTAATCTAACACTCACAATACTTTTAAAATTTGGCACTCTAACCAATGACTAACAGTTTTTATTCCAGCACAGACGCGCACCTGCCAGTAATACCCGAAAGGGGAGTTAGGCAGTATATATAGATAGATAGATAGATAGGGTATGGTGTGTCAAGACCTGTCAGGGCCAGAGTCTGAATATTGGAGGGGCTGAATTGAGATTTTCCCTACGTTTCAGTGGAAAATTCGGTATTTTTGACTACTTCGGGACAGAGAGAGCTTAGCCCTATACCTAGAGTAAGACCAATGCTCCTACGGGCCTGATATGTATCACAGGCGTCCGTAATTTCAGCCTTGGCACCATCTAAACTATTCTTTATAACAAGGCATTTTTCTACGTTCAATCTGATCGCCACCCCTCTATCACAAAATATGGTGGAACTTTTTCAAATTTACAGATAATCTGTCCAATCTTTCGTTAACCAAGAGCAAACATATTTTACTTGAAAGAAAATGCAATTATTTGGGGGTGGGTAACGAAGTCTGACTGCTGCAATGGCTCAAAAGTAAAATTTCCATCGAGGTTTTGTTTCATTTACACTGTCAGGTTCAGTCGATTTCAAGATATAAGCACGCTTGAGATCGAACAGAGCGCCCTTTAAACTGCATGAACACCAAAAGCAAGTCTTAATATAACACTAACCAGTGTCGCATTCGTCTTCTACAAACGCAAACAACTGAGAATTCAGTGATTTTGAGGTTTGTTGTCAAATTTTCAAAAGGAAACTGACAATCTGGGTCAGATGTAACGATGGGTAATTTCGTTGGATAGCCTGACGTCCCGTAGTTTCGATAGCCTTATCTAAAACCATGTGATTGCATATTTACATACTGATTTTATGAAATTCTAACCATCTCAATAGATTCAAGAACCAAAGTTCTAGACATCAAAAATGGAAAACAACATTTGTAAACAGACTAACAAAATAGAATAGCCAAAATATTCAAAGCATGTCATCACGCGGCGTGAAGGTGAGGCTCTCGTCATTTCGACAGGGCTTTGTTTTTGTTCATATTTAAAGCACTAGGATGAACTTATAACAATCGCAATTTTTTGGATGGGGACTCGCTCAACCATGGAGAAAATCAAGCGTCTTGAAAACTTTTCCAGGATGGAAAGAGGCTTGGATAAGGTTGAATGATTTTTACCCTGACCTTGATTTTCTAGTTTCTGTTTTGATTTGCATGAAATGTTGTTTGTTCGTGTAAAACTCAGTTGTCTCCAAATTTCTTTGATCAAAGACTTTGTTTGCAGCAAAAGTATTTAGTTGCACAAGGAATGGTACTCAGATTGTAAGCACTTATGAAAATCACAAGGCTATCGAAACCATGTGACCTATCGAAAGCATGAGAGGAAAGGCTAATCGATGTCACGTTTTTGGTGACGTAATTAGCGGCGAATGATTTTATTGGTCGACTATCGTTTTGACAGTCTCGCGCGAGATTGGTACTCGATTTCTAAAGCTATTTTTAAACAGTTTCAAGATGTAAGAGCGGGAACCAGAGGGTATTTAAACATTTAGCATACGGAGACAAAGGAAAGTTAGAAAAGTTCGCTCATGTTATTTTTTCAGCAGTAAAGAGTAGATTATAAGAATCTAGATTATTTAAAACACATTTAGTCATGCTAGTGGCGCTAGCGATAGTAGTAGTGCCTCGATTTTCGGGGGAATGTACGAACAAGTTAACAGAAACGAGTCGACCAATGAAATCATTCTTCGCCAATTACGTCACCTTTTCAAGATGTCTACTTTCATGTCAATACTTTAGCTGAACGGAAAATCGTAAAATGTTTGATTCTAAGCCATTAGAGAAGACGAATGTGACAGGTTAGTGTTATTTTTATGCCCCCGATAGGGAGGCATCATAAATTTGACTTGTCCGTCCGTCTGCCGGGTCCAAGAAATGTCAAATTTTGCACTCGTCCTGAAGGACGAGTAACTTACAAAAACCACTCGTCCTGCCCATGCCTTTACTCGTCCTACAAAAGATTCGCCGGGTTTACTCTTATCTGGTCCATTACACAAACATTTCATGGCGCTGTGCATCGCCCCCCCCCCCCCTGAAAAAAGGAGCGAATATCTTTTCCTGACATGATTTTTGACAGCTAACAAGACGAAATTTATTAAATTGACGTCATCGAAAAGGAATGATAAATGCCGGTGACAAAGTCCGGCACCGTTTTATCAGATTTCGTTTTTCATTAATATGCAAAAAATATAACGGATAAACAAGTGATTCAGTATAGTCTGGAGCAAAAGACATTATAATTTGCCGTTTATAAAACAATCGGCATTATTAAGATTCCGAAAGCTGTTATTTAAAAGTTGACAACTAAATTTGCGATACCGGATTATATCACGCCATCTAAGGTAATAGCACTTCCGGCATGATCGAAGTTCTAAAATAACAGAATGAAGAATAACTATGATAGCTGTATTCAAGGCAGACGAAATATACCGACAAAAGGTATTTTCGCATGAAGATTTTTTCTTCAATGGATGATCAAATTATTTTATTGTTTTCAGTTACAATTTTATATGGAAAATGAATTATTTCTTGCTGAAATTTTCACTCGTCCAGCAGGACGACCGTGACTAAATTTTTTACTCGTCCTTACCAATTTTCACTCGTAAATACGAGCGGACGAGTGGATTTCTTGGACCCTGGTCTGTCTGTCCGTCCGTCTGTCCGTCCGTCCGTCATTCCGTCCAAAAACTTTAACATTGGCCATAACTTCCTTATTACTTAACATATTCGCTTCATACTTTACCACAACATTCCTTGGTACATTACCTTTCTGTAGGCACATACTTTGGTGACCTTGACCCCTGGATGACCTTGACCTTGAACATAGATTGGCCATAATTTAAAATCAAAGCGGTGTCGGGGGCATTGTCATCTTACAGTGACAGCTCTTGTTAGACTTGCTTTTGGTGTTCATGCAGTTTAAAGGGCGCTCTGTTCGATCTCAAGCGTGCTTATATCTTGAAATCGACTGAACCTGACAGTGTAAATGAAACAAAACCTCTTTGGAAATTTCAACTTTGAGCCATTGTAGCAGTCAGACTTCGTTACCCACCCCCAAATAATTGCATTTTCTTTGAAGTAAAATATGTTTGCTCTTGGTTAACGAAAGATTGGACAGATTATCTGTAAATTTGAAAAAGTTCCATCGTATTTTGTGATAGAGGGGTTGCGATCAGATTGAACGTAGAGAAATGCCTTGTTATAAAGAATAGTTTAGACGGTGCCAAGGCTCAAATTACGGACGCCTGTGATATGTATAAGGTGTATCTGTTTTCACAGAAGAGATAATTTATTTGTAAGGAACATGTTCTCAGAGAAGTTGTCCACACACTATTCCTGTTGCCTACAACAGATTGGTGAAATTTCCTAATCGTGCAATATTGTCCAATCAGGCAACCTTCACCTAATCAGTCAACAGGGATTTTGTTACCTGCGAGTCCCGAGTCCCTGACTCACATTTTTTCCTCAGGACTCATTGAAAAATATTCAGTGAGTCCCAGAATGCCAACATTTTCAAAGTGTAATCGACATTGTCTTTCAAAGACTCGTTATGTTTTAATATCAATGGACTCATTGTTTTGGGAACAAGTGGGTCCCAGGACTCTTCCGCAGGGTGTCCGATCACGTAGAAATGTATGTGAATCACGTAATTATACCCCCCACCTACGAAGTAGAGGGGGGTATATTGGTTTCACCATGTCTGTCTGTCTGTCAGTCCGTCCGTCCATCCATCCGTCCATCCGTCCGTCCAGTCGTCCGTCCGTAGACTTTTTCGTTTCCGTGCTCTAACTCAAGAACGGGTTGACCTAGGATCATGAAACTTTACACAGTTGTTGCCCTTGACCCAAGGAGGTGCCCTATTGTTTTTGGGTCACCAAGGTCAAAGGTCAAGGTCACAATTGGACTTTGTTAAAAATCCGTTTCCGTGCTCTAAGTCAAGAACCGGTTGACCTAGGATCATGAAACTTTACACAGTTGTTGCCCATGACCCAAGGAGGTGCCCTATTGTTTTTGGGTCACCAAGGTCAAAGGTCAAGGTCACAATCGGACTTTGTTTAAAATCCGTTTCCGTGCTCTAAGTCAAGAACCGGTTGACCTAGGGTCATGAAACTTTACACAGTTGTTGCCCATGACCCAAGGAAGTGCCCTATTGTTTTTGGGTTACCAAGGTCAAAGGTCAAGGTCACAATCGGACTTTGTTTAAAATCTGTTTCCGTGCTCTAAGTCAAGAACCGGTTGACCTAGGATCGTGAAACTTTACACAGTTGTTGCCCATGACCCAAGGAGGTGCCCTATTGTTTTTGGGTCACCAAGGTCAAAGGTCAAGGTCACAATCGGACTTTGTTCAAAATCCGTTTCCGTGCTCTAAGTCAAGAACCTGTTGACCTAGGATCGTGAAACTTTACACAGTTGTTGCCCATGGCCCTAGGAGGTGCCCTATCGTTTTTGGGTCACCAAGGTCAAAGGTCAAGGTCACAATCGGACTTTGTTCAAAATCTGTTTCCGTGCTCTAAGTCAAGAACCGGTTGACCTAGGATCATGAAACTTTACACAGCTGTTGCCCATGACCCAAGGAGGTGCCCTATTGTTTTTGGGTCACCAAGGTCAAAGGTCAAGGTCACAATCGGACTTTGTTTAAAATCTGTTTCGGTGCTCTAAGTCAAGAACCGGTTGACCTAGGATCGTGAAACTTTACACAGTTGTTGCCCATGAACCAAGGAGGTGCCCTATCGTTTTTGGGTCACCAAGGTCAAAGGTCAAGGTCACAATCGGACTTTGTTTAAAATCTGTTTCCGTGCTCTAAGTCAAGAACCGATTGACCTACAGTACTTTTTCAGTGACAAGGTGCTAGTGGGGGGTATTTGTCCGCTCTGCGACAGTTCTAGTTTGAACAAAAATCACGTACTACTTTCTCGCCCAAAGTGTCTAAGAATGTACACAAAATGAACCCCTATCATGTATAAAAATATGATGACAATTCTCCCTGTTGTTTACGAAAGAAAAAAACAAGTTTGATAGCTGAGAAATAAAACCGAAACTGCCAAAGTTGGTCATTCTGATCCCTCTAATTTTTCCGCTATTTGTACATGGCCAATACGCTGCGTTTTGGGGATTTACTCAACCAAAACGCTGTATCATTGCGAGCGTCTGCATGATCATGGCATCTACCAAACAGACTGGATTTTTTTTAATTTGGTCGGTCTTTAATTTCAAATGCACATAATCAGAATCAGAAAGTCAACATGAGGAGGAAACGACGAAGAAAACACCCAGTCTTGCCCATCATCTACTGTTGAATTTAAAATTAAAATTGATGGCTCTCAGTCTGCCAGTTCGACTGGCTTTGTTCGGACAGAGAAAAGGGAACAATGCAGATATTTATTAGAGGCTAAGCTCAGTAAGCTGAAAACGGAAACTGCTTCATGGTTGGCGTCTGAAAATCTTCCAACCCTCAAGTTTTCAAATTTTATTGATTTGAAATTAATAGAAAAGATGCTGAACAAAATGCCTCAACCCTTTCCCAAACAAGACCTTGATTGAAATGGAAGAACTATTTAGATTTAGTGTTAATTTTCTTATACCCCCAAATTATTTTCTGTACCCCCAACTTTAACCACCAAGAGGTACAAAAAACCCCAGTCAAAATTTTCAGTGGACACACTGCTTCCGCATAAACTTGTAACAAAATCACTGAGTCAATTGCGAAATTGAAAGTAAAGAGCAAAAATTCAAATTGCGGCAATGCAGTGACAGGACTTCAACCGCTTTTCTTCCTTCTTTAAGCCTTTCCCAAACAAGACCTGGTTTTGACGTCCCTAACAGATATGGCTTGGGAAAACATTGAAACAAAAGAAGAAACTGCTGATAACCAACAGTTTCTCCTTTTGTCTCAATATTTTCAGTGCCATATTTTACACAAATTTCATCTTTAATACCTTTCATTTTGTCATTTTTGGCAGTTTTTGAAGTGGATCACCCCAAAATTTCGTCGTTTGGTAAAGGGTTAAAGTGACATTTCACATTTATTTCATTTTCTAAAAGTATCCTGGTGTCATAAGATAATGATAGTCTAAGACGACGGCGCGTGCGATTCTTATTACAAATACGAGGGATGATCCAAAAGTAATGTCACAGTGTCTATAGTTTGATTATTCGACGTATTCTTGTACAAATAAAGACTTATCATCCAAGCTTATCCTATTGGAAACATGCTTTTCTGAATTATTTGAATATTGTTTATATATCCGAGAAAATAAAATGCCAAAAAGAATCCATATCGTACATATGCGCCGCACGCCCTAGGCCCCTAGACTATTCTTTTGAAGATTAATATTACTTTATGTTCTGTCATTATATAAAAGATAAATCAAGACAACTAAGCTGATATTTAAATACCGCTATGTCATGATATTTCTAAGCAATTTTAGAACGTTTCAATAAAACCGGTGCCTTGAAATACCAAATAAGTCTTATTGAATTCGTCACTCGCATTCGGGATAATGGCAGAATCGGATAAATGTCCACAACGTGCAATTCTGAACTTTTGCTAAAGGCTTGCAAAATAGCCGATTGAAGCAACAGAAACAATAAAAGAACGGAAATTTCATGATAGAGACGTCTACCGTTAGTGCAAGCTTTTTTGAGAGTGAATATGGGTCGTTTAAAGATCAAAACGAGCCGGAAGACATGTGGAGCTGGGGAATAACGCCAACGTTCATGTTACTTTGCGCTATGTCCGCATCTTAAGCTGAATTTAAGAAGAACTTATCATGTCGACCTAAACCAACTGAGAACAAATTGATTCAAGGAATGCATTTAAAGAATTGCTGAACGAGTTGTTTAAAAATGCATTTATGAAGCGGGTCGAACGCCACGAAAGTTGCATTAATTAAACACAGAGGACGATATTTTGAGAAGAAGTAGAATGACGTCAATGACGTCGTGTGTTGTGCGGCGCTGGACACCGATGCGCTATGTAAAAATGTAGTTTATTTTTGTAATTTTACACGAAACTTTATGAAAATTTGTACATGTATTAAACGAATGTTAATCTTTCGGCATCTAAATTTGCATGAGGATACGTTCATAAAATCACCGAAAACGTTTGTGACATTACTTTTGGATCATCCCTCGTATTAAAATCTTAGATCTACTTCAGCATATCGATGGCTCAGCGCGAAAGGGTTGTAACTTGGTTTTGCAAAATTTTACAGGAGAGACAAAAAACTAATTATTTTTCAGATTTATCAATTTTATTAGCTTAAACTCAAATAACAAAACCATAAACTATTAACAAGTCATAATATATTAGTCAATTAAAAAGAAAATGTCTTTGTAAGAGTATTTTGATAAAAGTTTGAGTTACAACCGTATTCCCACCCAAAATTGTTTTTCAACTTAGAAAAATTCAGCGTGAAACGGTTGTAACTCAAGTTACAACCGTTTCACACCGAAAAAATTCCATTTTTAAGAAAAAAGAAGATTCTGTAGACACACTAAATTCAATGAGGCTGCAGACGATAAACCTTCATTTAACCCATTACCACACAGTGACTCTTTTTGACTCCTCTAACACAAATGGCTTGGGAAAACATTGTGGAAAATGAAGAAATTGCTTGTGACAAGTAATTTCTGCATTTCCCACAATGTTTTCTACCAAAAAAGACCAAAAGATATTAAATTTCCCTAATTTGAAATTGTCGTCTGCAGCATCTTTGAATTTGAACCAGTCCAAAATTTGCCGTTTGGTAATGGGTTAAAAAATAAAACATTGTGGGGGGATAATTTATAATATTTTATCATTTTGGGAGGCTAAAACCATCATAATTCATGCTTTTCAAGCTTAACTTTTCCCAATATAAGATATGGTTTTGACATCCATAAGAGAAATAGTTTGGAAAACATGAAAAAGGAAAGAAAGTACTCATAATCAGCAGTTTTTCCTTTCCTTGAATATTTTCTATGTTTAGTCCTTTCCAAAATGGCAAAAATTCGGACAATTTGAATTCGAAAGGTGCTCTAAACGACAAAATGGATGTTACTAGACAGAATTTGTAAATCATATAGTTTTGAAAATGTTAAGGCAAAAGGAGAAAACGCTGTTTATCAGCATTTTCTTCTTTTAGCATCAGTGTTGTCCCAAGCCTATTCTATCAGGGATGTCAAAACCAGGTCTTGTTTGGGAAAGGGTTAAACATACATAATTATTTTACTACTTATCACATGAATTGTTTTGTTGTCTTCAACTCATGTTTGAAATCGTTTCATATTTTTAAAAAGCTTAACTAGAAATATTGATGTTTGACATGCTTTAATACTGACTGTAAGCAATAATCTATCTGATATAAGCATACACTAATTGTGTTTGTTGTTGTTTTATCAATTTTTCTAAATCTGAAGATTGACAAACACCATTCAAATTTTACAAGTTTTAACTTAAAGTAATTTGAATGTCTATCACAATAACTAAAAGTAATTTGAATGTCAATCTCAAGCAAACCTTCCACCCCCCCCCCCACCACCCCCACCCCCCTCACCCACCCCAACCCCCTCCAACAAAAATGCAGTAAGGGAAAGAGTAAAATCTGTTCCAAGGATTTCATCAGTAAACATGCCAAATTAGAAGCCTTTCACATGAAAATGATACTTAGTCAGGGAATTTAATGTTTTTACAAGATGGTTGAATTAAAAATTAATGGTTAAAATGTAAAGAATGCAAAAGTTAAAAAGGAATTTAAGTCAGTTAATATTATATAAATTCAAGCTTAATAGCATTACTCACAAATATATTATCCCACAAACATGTGGAATGACTTTGATTCTATACTAGTGACAGGGCGGAGGTGGTGCAGTGGCAACAAGCTGGACTTAAAACACAGGGGTCACTGGTTCGATCCCCAACTTCTCCAGTCTTTCGGATGAGACTTTAAACCGAGGTCTCGTCTCCACATGACCATAGCTGTTGAGTGGGACGTAAAACTCCATTCAATCCAATCTATACTAGTGACATTGTTCTAATTTGGCATGTTTACTGATGACATTGACAGCTGATAACCCTAACCAGTTTCAGTATCATAATTCTTATTGCTTAATCATGTGGCAATAGTAGATAAAAGCTGTGGTGAATTCTAGGAATGATCTGCTTTTGACATAGTTTAAGCAAATCAAAATATTTATCTTTTGAAATGTGGCAACTGTCTTTATTTAGGGGTTTCAGAGATATGCTTACGGGCATTGGTATATCTCTGAGACGCAGCTTTTCAAAAAGGTCAACAATAAATACTTGACCATCATATTCAGTCTGATACTGAAACTGGTTAGGGTTATCAGCTGACAATGTCAACACTCGAATTTTTTGCCAGTATACTTTACAGTTTTCTGTGTTGTTTTCAAAGTTTTTTATCAGTTTGGCTAAGTTTTTGAAATCAAAAAAGTCAGCATGACTTAACTCATGTACAATGTAAGGCCTTTTGAGTCTTGCCGAGCGCATTGTTGCTGCCCATTGTGCAGTTGTATAGATTTTAACATTTTTTGAAGCGTTTTCTATCCTCGCATGGATAGCATCTCCCTCATTTTGCGTATGGCCCTTTTCCATATATTTTTGAGTAATGCTTTTAAGATTGAATTTTTGTAAACAGTACCACAGCATGGTTAAAAAGAATCTATTTTTATTTTGGGAGGAGCAGTTGTCAGAGTAGCAAATGAAATTTTTCTTTCCTTTCCTTGACATTTCTTCAAAGAAAATAAAAAGACACGAAGCAATTTCGCAGGCTCCTCTGCCAGACATTGCTTCGTTCCACACAAAGCAATGGCCATCAGAGGAACCCATTTCATATACTGTGAAATTGTAAGTATTTAGTCTTCGAGAGTAATAAAGACAAGATTCAAAAGAGTGTGGAGTAAGTAAAACCTCTTCCAAGTCAAAACAACAAACCATTAAATCAGAATCAATGTTTCTTTTTGCCTTGTCCTTATCCGCTGCTTTGTTTAAGCGTGCCAGCTCTTTATTCTTAAGATGTTCTTCAAAAGAATCTTTCATGGCAATCTTGCCTTCTTCTGATGAATTGGCAAAGGATACACAGAGATCACACTGATCTTTAAGTGGTTTATGAAAAGCTATATTAAATTCATTATTAAATACTCCTGAGTATACATATTTGCTTACAGGTGTGGTGTTCAAACTACTGCAATGTTCAAGATATAAGTTATATAACTTTGCCTGATTCAGATTAGAAGGAAGGTATTGTTTTTGAGAGTCTTTGCGACAATAATGGCTGCTGACTTTTTCCAAAGAATGTATATGTTTGCGAACAATGTTTAACTGAGTTTCAGAAGTTTTGTTTGGTCTGTCTCTGTAGAGACCCCTTCTGTCATCCTCACACACCCCAAACATTGTTTTCCTAAACGTTGTTGTAACCATTTTGTCAGAAATAGCTAATGTGTTTAGGAAAAAGGTTTTGCAGACTTTAGAAGCTGTCTGATTGTCTACATGCAAATCCTTAGGAAGAGACCAACTAATTGAATATTGCCTTCTGCTATTCTCAGTTACTTTTTGCTTTTTATGTCTCCTATTGGCATGATTCTGAATAAATTGCCTTTGTTTAGTAATATTTCCTAGTTGCCAGAACTGATGAAAAATACATTCCCTTTCTTCTTCAGAAAAATTAGAAGAACATTTGAACCTGCATGACGTTCCACATGCTTTTTTAATTTTACGAGATGACCTCTCCTTTCCAAATTTATCAATGTAATTAAGACCTAAATTACATCTTTTCTTAGAAATTGATCTTTTCCATTTATCGAAATTGCGCTTCCTCTTTCTGCTTCTAGAGGGCTCATCAGCAGGTAGATTCATTTCAGAGCTTTCCTCGTCCAATTGTTGATGTTCAATGCTTTCAGTATTATTTGAAATATCTATTAGTGGATTTCTGACATTTTTCTGTCTCACATAATGAGCCAGTGGAATGTCATCAGACTCATCACTATCTGTATTGGGGTCAAAATGTTGGTCAGGGTGATAATCTGGATCATCAGTATTATCACCCTCACTAACATCACCCTCATTTTCCAACTCGGACATATCTTTAATGTCATTGCCTTGACCTAAATGATCAAACAGATTTTCATCTACATTTTGCAAAAAGCAAAAACTGTTTTCAGCTTCTTTGATGCCATTTTCTATTACAGAACTATCTAAATCACTCAACATTTCAAAATCAACATTAGATGAAACCTCTGAAGAATTTGGAGATTTGTTCATTACTTCAGATACTAATTCATCAGCTGCAACCATTCTACAGGCATATTCTCCCTCAGACATGGAGTCAAAACCAGAGAAATCTGACTCTGATTTTGATTCACTATCAGAGGAAAAATCTGTTTGCAAGACTGGTTTAAAAGGTGTTGCTTCAAATATGCACTTATTTTCCAAATGAAGAGACTTTGCTAAATCCTTAACAAAATTACAAAGTGATTCTAAATCACTGAAAATAGATAAACAAGCTTTTCCATCAGGAGTTGATAGTCCATCGCATCCTCTACTATGGGAATCGAATACATAGTATTCATCACAAGTTTTCATCACCGCTGTTGTATAGAAAGGCTCACATCTACCCATAGTAAATATGCACCCAGTTTGGTCTTGTTTGAATACACCAGTAAATGCATCATAAAGCGAGTATGACAGGCCTTCTGTCTTCCCATCAATCAAACCATTGTAACTCGGATAAAGTGTAGCAATATTGTCTGGAAGGTCTTGATATGTAAGATACTCCAAACTATGTTGGTTGGCCAGTGTCATGTAAAGCTGATCACCAGCACTTAATATAGAATCAAGGTGATCTTTATTCCATAATCTTGGTGAGATTTTACTGGACTGCAATATTGCAGTAGCAGCGTTGGCAACGCACTGTCGTCCTGAGCCTTTAAACTGTTTATGTCCCTGGTGAACTGATGCCTGGATAATCATTTTTGACCTAGAAAAAAAAATGACAGAATTAAAGTAAAAGATCATTTAGTTGAGTGATTTGAGGTGGAAAAATACAAAATAAATTTTAAATAGCTGTCTTTAGTGATTTTACAAAACTGAAATGTACAAAATTAATTATAATTTATTTATGAGTAGATCTATGTATTTTTATATAATTGATGCTCTCAATTCTCAATTTCTTAGTAATATTTGACATTTTTTCCATTTGTCTTCAGTTTCTTTGCTATTTTGTACACAAGGGAGATGTAATCAATATTTATTGTGCCTCGACTTACAACATTTTACTTAACATTGGAATAGTTCAATTTTTGCTGTATGGAAATGGATTTCAGCAATAAAGTTTCATAAAGTTTTCCTAAGAATAAACTTATGTTCGAAGAAATTTAGAAAAACAGGGAGAAAAGAAGAAATTGTTGATAATCAGTATTTTTTTCTTTTTCCTCAATATTTTATATGCTACATCTTACAATTTTTCTACTTTAAACTTCAATCATTAATCTCCCCAAACAAGACTTGCTTTTGATGTCCCATATATGAAAGGCTTGGTTTAACAAAGAGTCAAAAGAAAAAATGCACATAATCAGCATTTTCTCCTTTTGCCTGCTTATTTTCTATATTATTTTGTACATTAATCCAATCTTTATCCATTCTTTATCAACATTCAATTTTGATATCTGAACAAGCTTTCAAACTGGACCAACTTGATATTTTGTCATCAAAAGGGTTAAACTACTTGCCAAAAGGTGTAAAACATTGGGAAAATGATGCAATTGCAGGAGATAGCTAATTCTTCTTTTCCCTGAATATACTTTTTTTGGTAGATTTATAATTATATAAAGATTAAAATTTAATGTTGAGTATTATAGATCTAGGTCTAGTAAGAGAGAAAGAGAGATAGAGAGGGGTAGAAAAAGAATCTAGATAGATCTAGGAAGAAAAAAAAAGAAAGACATTTTATCTTACCTTTTGACCAACGCTATTCTGTATTATTCATTTCTTTTTTTCTTCTGCTAAAGTGATTTATAAATTTGAACTTGTATTGTTTTCTGGTGTTGTTCAATACACACTTCAAAGGACAAGTGAATACACTAAACTTTTACACTTCAAAGATGATACACATAGATAAATTCTAAGATCTTGGAATTATTGATTTTTTATAGAATCAAGTGATGTATATGTTCAGCTTGAAAGGGTTGTAACTTGAGTTACAACTGTTTCACGCTAATGTCTATTCACATTTTGAGTTACAACCTTAGGACAAATATTCAAATAAAACCATTTCTAGAAATTTTTCAGGCTTATCATTTTTACACATTGTGTGTTAGTCATTTTGGAGGTATTTTATGCAAAAAAGTGGATTTTGAAAAAAATCATAGTTACAACCCTTTCGCGCCGGGCCATCGATATGCATTCTATCGATTGATCATTTTCAAACATTCCCTGCATATTTTCACTCGAAGTTTACGTCATTTCTCACAATTTCAAGGCCGAGTTGTAGGTGTGTCAAAATCACACGATCTAATTGGCCGTCATGTGTTATCGATAGTTTCGAATTTACCCATAAAGCACCGTGATCATCAGTGCGTGCCATGATTTCTTGTATGGTGTTCAATAAGGGTAATTAATACTTACAGTTAATCAGTGTGCTGGTGCAAGATTTTGAGTTCGATCAAGAAAAATAGTAGAAATAACACACAATTCAAGGAAATTTACAGGAAAATAGTGTTAAATATTGTCTTACCTCAAGTGTTATCCCTTTTGTTGATTTCTCAGCTCTTTTTGGGTATCTGTGACTCTGAGTGTGTGAGGAGTGGGTGGGTGGGGGTTTCAAATGTTATTTGCTGCTAAGTGCGACATCAAAATAATAATAAAAAAAAATCTGACCAATTTATTTTCAACAATTAATAATTAAAATATATGCCAGTCACATCTTAAAAAATCACTTCATCAAATGTTTTTTTAGGTTGTGACTGGGCCACTGCATATTTTTAGCTCACCTGAGCACAAGCTCAAGTGAGCTATTGTGATCACCTTTTGTCCGGCGTCCGTCCGTCGTCCGTCGTCCGTCGTCCGTCGTCCGTCAACAATTTCTTTAAATGACATCTCCTCCTAAACTACATGGCCAATTTCAACCAAACTTGGCAGGAATGTTCCTTAGGTGACCCCCTTTCAGAATTGCTAAAAGAATTGAAATCCATAAAAAACTCTGGTTGCCATGGCAACAGAAAAGGAGAAATTTGACTGAATCTCAATACTATCTTTGAACGACATCTCCTCCGAAACTACTTGGCCAATTTCAACTAAACTTGACAGGAATGTTCATTAGGTGACCCCCTTTCAGAATTGCTAAAAGAATTGAAATCCATATAAAACTCTGGTTGCCATGGCAACAGAAAAGGAGAAATTTGACTGAATCTCAATACTATCTTTGAACAACATCTCCTCCTAAACTACCAAGCCAATTTCAACCAAACTTGGCAGGAATGTTCCTTAGATGACCCCCTTTCAGAATTGCTAAAAGAATTGAAATCCATAAAAAACTCTGGTTGCCATGGCAACAGAAAAGGAGAAATTTGACTGAATCTCAATACTATCTTTGAACGACATCTCCTCCTAAACTATGAAGCCAATTTCAACTAAACTTGGTAAAAATATTCCTTAGGAGGTCCTCTTTAAGAATTGCTAAAAGAATTGAAATTGACTGAAAACTCTGGTTGCCATGGCACCAGAAAAGGAGAAATTTGACTAGTTCTCAATAATTTCAACATCTCCTCCTAAACTACTTGGCCAATTTCAACCAAACTTGGCAGAAATATTTCTGAGGAGGTTCCTTTTAAAAATTGCTAAAAGAATTGAAATCTTTTAAAAGCTCTGGTGGCCATGGCAACAGAAAAGGAGATTTTCCACCAAATCTCAATGACATCGTTGAATGATATCTCCTCCTAAACTATCAGGCTAATTTCCACCAAACTAGGCAGAAATATTCCTTAGGAGGTCACATTTCAAAAATTGCCAACAGAATTGCAATTTATAAAAAAAACCCAACTCTGGTTGCCATGGCAACAGAAAAAGAGAAATTACACGAAATCTGTCAGAAGCAATTTCTCAATAACCGCAGAGCCAAATTTGACAAAACTTAATATTTGCATTGCTTATGATATTGCTAAGAGGTACTTTTTTATTGCTTTTCAATATAAAACCTTGTCACAGAAAAAGGGGACTTCTAGTAAAAATCTGCTTATCAGGCGCATAGCATCTATATTTATGCATGGATTTAAAAAAATGTATGGGTAAATGTGTTCTTTATCATGAGTAGATGTTCTATTTGAAATATATATTTAGGTAGGTTCAAGGTCATAGATCTAGGTCAATTTGTAAATTTCTGTTTGTTTGTCAGTCTGTATGTTTTATTTTGATTCCATCTGTCCAAAGCAATTTCTCCATAACCAAATAGCCGAATTGGATGAAACACCATATATGAGTTACATATGATATTGCACTAAGGTAGTTTTCTGGGTTTTCTATGGTTTGAAATCGCATAGCGGCGTAAATATGATCTTTGACCCTTTATTGCATTACCTGTAAGAAATCTGATCTGTTATAAAACCCCATCTCAGGTGAGCGACCTAGGGCCAACGGCCCTCTTGTTTTTTATATAATTTACATGAAAAACAAAACAATTGCAAAAATTTATCAGAAAATCATTCTTTGAAAAATCAACAACAACAACAACAACTACACACTTAACTGTTAACAGCATGTGCATTTGAAAAGCGTGTCTCGTCTTACAACACGAATTTTGGTGCAGAATGTAAGGTGCACCCAATGTCCACATGAGTCTCATTGCACCCAGTTCACAAGTGTCACTTTATGAATATTTGCAGACGTTACAAAAAAGCGTTTGCAGACGCAGCATTTTGATTCCTGGTCCATTTGACTTTCGGTTTCTTTGTCAGAGGAGGATCATTCTGTGTCCAGCCACTGTGGTTTGGGGATACCAGATGGACCAGGTTGTGGAGATTTTTGGAGACAAGTATTCTTTGGAGATTTGTTTTTGTTTTTTGGACCACATTTGTTCACTGACTTTGGCTGTTGTTTTCGATCATCAACGAATTCTTTCATCTTTTTAGAGTAGGTTCTTCTGTGATGGCTTTTCCTCCTACCACACTGCTTATGTTTTTTCGCTTTTTCTTTTGTTTCTGTATTGTTATGCCAACTTTGCCTCCCCTTGCTTCAAAGAAACTGGCACCAATATCAGATTTGGTGACTTGGTTTGCTACAGGGACTGGAATATCCACATTATTTACATCATTGAAGTTTTCAGCTGTTGGGTCTTTGTATACAGATGATGGTGCAACTTTGATTTTTAGATTTTCAAGCATGACTTCTGCAGTCTTTAGAGGGTAAATACCTGCTTTTGCAAACACACTCTGTAGATTTGATTCAGATAAAGCTGCTGAATATGCTCGGCATGCCAGACCACAAACATCATATCGTGTGACGGTTCTGTGGTAAATGTTAAGCATTCCTGACTATATTTGAGCTGAAGGGGGCCGAAACACCCAACATCCATGGGTTGTAGGACATGGGAGCAATGGGGTGGCTAAACAAATAAGATGATATTACATGTATTATCCTTGGCCCAGTCTACAAGGTCTAAAGCAATGTGGTTTTTGTGTCCATCATAAAGTACAAGAATAGGATCAGAGTTATTTCTGCCTTGAACATACTAACTTCATGAAATGGTTCTTCATATATCTGCTAAAGACTTCGGAGTTTGACCAGCCTGTAGGTGTCATTGTACCATCTGCACCTACGGATTTCCCCTCCATGAGATCAGGAACCATTCTCTGGCCAGGAAACACAAAAAATGGAGGAATATGTGTACCAAGAGCATTTCCAGCTCCAATTATAGTTATAGTTTTGCTTCTGTCTGCCATAATAGCTAGAGGATGATAACCTTTTGCAGCGACAACATAAGGTGGCTTACATTCTGTATTTACACCCTTCTCATCTATGTTGTCTATAAGGTGGGGACGGTTCTTCAGATTGTGTTTTGTCACTATGTGTCCAAGTTCTATGAAATAGTTGCTGATAGACTCTGGCAAAGCGCACTTGGCTCTAATCGCAGATAGACTGGATGGTTTTGTAACATGCAGCTCTGGCCATCTTGAAATAAAAATTTTATAAAACCACTGCATGCTGAAACATTTGTCAGTTTTAGTTTTTTTCCCCAGGTAAACTGCATAATCAATAGCCATTGTCAAAATTTCTGCTTTAGTGTAACCATATCCTACTGATGCCAACTCTTTGATGTGATCCACAAGTCTTGCCTCTTCTAATTGGGAAAGTATTGGTTCTGGACCAGGCTTAGTACAGTCAACTGAGACCCTTTTGTCAACTCTGTCCCTAAGAGTTGTCAAAGGAACCTGGAATTGCCTGGCAGCTCTATAAACAAGCACATTGTCTTCCACAACAGTTTTATAGGCCTTAGTGAGTGCTGTTGGCGAATATAATTTCCTTTTGGGTTGTATTGGTTGGGGGTCAACTGAAAAATACAATGAAAAATCAAATTATACTGCAATCCATTTTTAGCTCGACTTTTCTAAGATAATGAGAGCTTATACTGTCACCTGGATGTCGGCGTTGCAACAAAGGCAGAGTTCATACAGACAGCCAATGCCAAAATTCAAGCACTTTTTAAGCACTTTTTAAGCACATAATTCCATTTTTCAAGCACATTTTTTCGTACACCAGTCACCAATGATGGTCTTCAATAAAGAGTGCTGCAATCCCATTATCCACTACTCTGCCTAATTTCTTACTTTCAAGGGGCATAATTCATGCAAAGTAGGTGGAGAAGGAGGAGGAATTGCAAATTTGTAAGTCTCTGACGAAGGCTTGTTTAAGATCGTACCTTTACTTTTTTCACCAAAATAATTCTCAAGTGTAGATGTTTAAATCATCTACTTTTTACCATGAATTTAGTCATTCAATCATTTTCAAGCATGTTTTTGACAATTCAAGCACTTTTTAAGGACTTTTCAAGAGAGGGATCAAAATCAAGCACTTTTAAGCACTATTTTTCATTTTTCAGCACTTTTCAAGAAACAGGCTCAAATTTAAGCACTTTTCAAGACTGTGCGAACCCTGAAAGGTTAAAGTTTTTTCAAACATCAATAACATCCATACTACCAAAGGGATTCAACCCAAACTTGGAATACTTATTCACCATCACACCCTCTACCTTACTACCAGGGCCCATGACCCTGGCTCCACTATATTTGGAGTTATGCAACTTAGAAAGTCGAGCGCACTGTTTTCGGACAGCTCTTGTAATTTATGGCCCACATTGTACACCATACATTTAAAAATCAGGCAGCATTTCCCAACATTCTCTAAATCTAATGACAGTGTAACGCTCTTGGAATGTTGTAGTGCAATATGCAAATCAGGTAGACTATCAAATTTATATAGGATGGTTTGTCATAGTATATAGCGGGAAATAAACACCGCTTTGTGTGAGCTTAAACTTTTCATCGGCTGGGTTTGTTTCTTGCCTTTGAGCCTCGGCATGCTACATTTGGTGGCAGCAGTGGGATAATGACAACTGCCTTAATGGAGTTGCCTTACCCATGTGTTCCCAGGTCAAGTTTCGGGACAAAACTTCTCGGAGAGGGGAAAAATGTAACGTTCGTGGAACGTTGTAGTGCAATATGCAAATCAGGTAGAGCGTCAAATTTATGTAGGATGGTTTATAGTGGGAAATAAACACCTCTGGGTGTGAGCTTAAGCTTTGCATGGACGGGTTTGTTTCTTGCCTTTGAGCTTTGGCATGTTACAGATCTGGATTGTTTCATAGAAAACAATTGACGATCGAAAGAGAGTTTGGCGCTTTATGACTATCCACAAGATAATGGCATTTGAAAAGTTTCAAAAAAATTTTGAAAATGAAGAAATTGCCTGAGACAAGTAATTTCTTCATTTCCAACAATGTTTTCTACCCCAAAAGAAAAAAAAATCATTCACTTGAAATTGTCATCTATGCATCATCTTTGAATTTGGATAAATCTCAATTTTTGCTCGTTCGTAATGGGCCAATGAATGAAAACCAAGCATTTATATTTGGGAAAGAGTTATCAGAATGTCTTTTTTACAGTTGATCCAAAGGACCAAAGACATGACACAAGAAGAGAAAAGAGAGTCTTTGACCACTCATAAAGGAATACCCGGGGGTCAATGGTGGAATCCGTTCAATAATTATGCGTTTGATTACATCAATCTGACAGGTCGACGATGTCCGGACTTTTACATGGATTTTTTACGATGTTCTGAACGGACAGGTCTACAGAATTCTGCATCTAGGTGTAAAGAGCAGTTTGAGGACCTGAAAGAATGTTTAACACATGTTAAGAGAGTAAATATTGTTTTAATAATCTTTTCAAAGTAACATCTGTGTTTTAAAAACATCTCATTATGAATGACGATTCTTAAATAAAGGAGAAAAAATAGAAGAAAACATATGAGTAAACTAAAGAACAGCAAGATTTTCTTTTTTATCCTTATTCCATTACTGTAAAATCCATATTAATATTATCTTCTCTCACATTCATTTTTTCTCGGCAATACCTTGAAATTTGGGCATCCCTTAAAAAAATTGTTATTATACCCTCCACTTACAAAGTAGAGGGGGGTATATTGGTTCACCACGTCTGTCTGTCCATCCGTCCGTCCGTCCATCCATCCATCCATCCATCCATCCATCCATCCATCCATCTATCCATCCATCCATCCATCCATCCTTGATTTGATATCGTGAACCTTTGTGGGGGACCAGCTGGAGGTTCTGTTAGGGTGTTGTGGTAGTACTGGTATGAGACAGGACAGGAATCCATGGATAGGTGCTCCAGCTGCTGTGTGCCACGGCCTTAGCGCAGTTGGTAGCGCATCTGACCCTCATTCGAGAGGTCCCGGGTTCGATACCCGGCCGCGGCTAATACTCTTTCTGACAAAATTGTCACCCACCAATGGGTTTGAAATCGTTAACCTAAGTGGGTGAGCAGCTGGAGGCTCGGTAAGGGTATTGTGGTAGTACTGGTTTGAGAAACAACAGGAATCCATGGGTAGGTGCTCCAGCTGCCGCGATATGACCCTGGTAGTTGAAAACGGCGTAAAACCCCAATAAACTCAAACTCCAGCTGCTGTGATATGACCACAGTAGTTAAAAACGGCGTAAAACCCCAATAAACCAAACCATCCATCCATCCCTCCATCGGTAGACTTTTTTCGTTTCCATGCTCTAACTTGAAAACTGTTTGACCTAGGATCATGAAACTTTATGCAGTTGTTGAAAAAGAACCAACTTGAGGTGCACCCTATTGTTTTTTGGTCATGGAGGTCAAAGTTCAAGATCACGATTGGACTTTGTTTAATCCATTTCTGTGATTTAAGTAAAGCACCATTTGACATAGGACCATGAAACTTTACACAGATGTTGTCCATGACCCAAGGAGGTGCCCTATTGTTTTGGGGTCATGACAGTCAAAGGTCAAGGTCACAATTGGACTTTCAGTTTGTTTAAAATCTGTTTCCATGCTCTAAGTCATGGTTCGTTTGACCTAGGTCTAGGACCATGAACAGTTGTTGCTCTTGACCCAAGGAGGTGCCCTATTGATTTTGGGTCATGAAGGTCAAAGGTCATGGTCATAATTCAACTTTGTTTAAAATTTGTTTCCATGCTCTTAGTCATAAAACATTTGACCTAGGACCATGAAACTTTACACAGTTGTTGCACTTGACCAAAGGAGGTGCCTTACTGTTTTTGTGTCATGAACGTCAAAGGTCAAAGTCCAGTTTGACTTGATTAAAAATCTGTTTATGTGCAACAACTGAAGAACCATTTGACCTATAGCACTTTTTCAGTGACAAGGCACTAGTGGGGAGTATTTGTCCGCTTTGCGACAGTTCTAGTTTACCCTCAGTTTCAAAATTTCAAACTGAAGCAGATATGACAATCAAACATTTTTCTATTGGAATGGGTATAAAGTACTAAACTGACACGATTTAAAAACGCAAAATAGTACTTTTACAAATGGTATCTCCTACATCTTACAAAATCGATGTATAGCCATGTAAAAGTGTAAATGTCACAATTGTTAACATAACAGGACAGAAAATGACCTTTAAAGCCACGAACAATGCCTGAATGGACGTCAGATTTTGCCAAAATGCACGTTGAGTCAAGAGCCTGGCATCGAACATCGACGACAGCGGACTCAGTGTTTTCACAGGCGATTTTTCACCATGTCGCGATGTATAGGCCGCCCGCGATTACCAACCATAGAATTTGCTCTAGACTGAGCCGTCACAAATCTGTTGCGTTAGTGACGTTGACGTATACAATTATGTTGACGTGCAGTTGTTACACGCAGCTGACCGGGACGTGGGTGGTCTGTAAATCTTCCGGTGTCGTTTACACGTCTCGTAAACCTTGGAACCGTCGATTCGGTTACATTAAAGCGTCTAGCTACCGTCATTTGCAAAACACGGCAAACAAAAAGCCAAAAAACTCGGTTCCTTTTTCGCAAAGTAAGCCTCAGCATTTTATACACAATTTTCTTTCATTGTTATCGTATGTTTTCAATAAGTAAATCAAAGTGGCAATTTGTACACAAAAAATCTTAGTGATTTAACACGTGGTCTGAATGCACGAGACACACGAGCATTTAGTCATGGGCGGTTCAGATGTCAGGATAGTTTACAAAAAACACGACAAAATTGCTGGGGTGTGAAGCGTATACATTGTCTCATACATGTCCCCAAATATGGTGCCGATCAAGGCAATAGGAAAGGAATGGTTAATGAAAACGTGTTTTGCGTTTTTAAATCGTGTCAGTTTAGAAACTAGGAAAGCACTAGGACCACAGTTGTTGGCCTTGACCCAAGGAGGTGAAAAAAAGGTGAAAGTATTAGCTATCACCAATTAGTTTTCCAATTTCTTGCTGTTGAAATTTTTCCCATCAGGTTTATGGACTTTAAATATTGATGTTTTTGGTTAAGGGTAATCCTGAACCCATTCATCAAGACTTAATTCAAAGTTTAACCCTTTCCCAAACAGCGAACTTTTAGGGTGGCCTAATTCAATTCAAAAGCTGATGCAAAGGACAAGATGGATGTAGAAAAAGATTGGATTTGTGTAAAATGTAGAAAAGGAAATATTGAGGCAAAAGGAGAAACTGCTGGTTATCAGCAGTTTCTTCTTTTGTCTCTGTTTTCCCATGTCTTTTCTTTTAGGAATGTGAAACCTGGGCCCGTATTCACCAACGTTTCTAAATTGATTTTCTAAAGTAAAATTACAATACAACCAATCAGAGTGACCGATAAATTTGTCTGCGTTTGTCTCGGCCACTCTGATTGGTTGGTATGTAATTTTACTTTAGAAAATCAATTTAGAAACGTTGGTGAATACGGGCCCTGGTCTTGTGTGGGAGTGGGTTAATACATTTTCATTTAGAAGATTTGAACAGATACTTTACAGAGTTTTTGAATTGATGAGTGAAACAGAGCAGAGCAACAGTTAAGTGGGCCGCGGCCCTAGCGCAGTTGGTAGCGCATCTGACCCTCATTCGAGAGGTCCCGGGTTCGATACCCGGCCGCGGCTAATACCCTTTCTGACAAAATTGTCACCCACCAATGGGTTTGAAATCGTTAACCTAAGTGGGCGAGCAGCTGGAGGCTCGGTAAGGGTGTTGTGGTAGTACTGGTTTGAGAAACAACAGGAATCCATGGGTAGGTGCTCCAGCCGCCGCGATATGACCCTGGTAGTTGAAAACGGCGTAAAACCCCAATAAACTCAAACGCAACAGTTAAGTTTTGGTGAAAATTTTCTATTTGTTAGTTCAAATCCAACACAATGTGGTTGGTACTCATTTTAACCCTTTTCCAAACGGAAAAAATTTAAGGCCGTCCAATTTGAAAGCTGCTGCAGACGACAAAGTAAATAATCACATAAGGCCAAAATGTCTATGTTACAGCCAAGAAAATATTGAGGCAAAAGGAGAAACTGCTGGTTATCAGCAGTTTCTTCTTTTGTCTCAATGTTTTCCCAAGCCATTTCTATTAAGGACGTCAAAACCAGGTCTTGTTTGGAAAAGGGTTAATTACTGTCTTGATTAGACGATTCAAATGAGTATCCACAACTAAGGGTTTGACAAACAAGAAATGAATATTGCATGATTTTTGGAAAGCCTCCACTCCCTCTTAACCCCTTCCCAAACAACAAAATTTGGAGGCTGTGTACTTTACATCACAGAAAATATTGAGGCCAAAGGAGAAAATGCTGATCATCAGCATTTTCTGCTCTTGTCTGTCTCAATGCTTTCCCAAGTCAAGCCCAATTCTATTAGGGACATCAAAATCAGGTCTTGTTTGGGAAAAGGTTAACCCATTACCACAAAGTGACTCCGTTTGACTCCCCACAAGACAAGGCTTTGGAAAAGACTGTGGTAAATGAAGAAATTGCTTGTAACAATCAATTTCTTCATTTCCCACTATGTTTTCTTCACAAAAGGACAAAAAATTTGGCAAAAAATATTTTACATTTTTGTCTGCAACATCTTTGAATTTCGTACACCCCAAAATTTTGTCGTTTTGGAAAGGGTTAACTGTAAGTTGATGTATGTCTCGTTCCAGAAAGAAAGGTTGACTTTTATAAAGGCAGAGAGGCTGCGTCAAGGTCGAGCTTTTATAGACCCACTACCCTTGTACGCAGAACAAAGTGGCGAAAACACGATCAACACAGAAAAAATGAAGGACGACATCTATTAAAGTGTGGCTTGTGTTTTACTGAGTGCATAAATGTGAAACAATAGTGATAGTAATAAATTGTTGGTCATTTTATGAGTCATGACTACATTTTATTTTAGATTTATTTGCAACATTTTCAAACATGGGTTTGTTAATGTTGAAATAATTCTTTTACAAGACTTTTCTTCGCCTCAATAGTTCTATATCAAGTTATTTACAAAATATCTTATGGATGTACACACTGAAACATTGTTTTCTTATTCCGAGAAGACCTTTGTAGAAAGAGCTCTCAAATTGAATAAGCACTTAAGTTTTCTTATCTTGGAAAAGAGCTTTAAAACTTTCATAATGTAATAAATCGGTGAAGGCATACCAACAATTATTGCATAAATGTACATTTCGTTGAAATAAAAACAAGAAAATCTCTTCTTTTGATTCTGACCTTTGGCTTTGAGATAATAATTATGCTCCCCGAAGGGAGAGCATATAGTTGCCGCTTTGTCTGTCCGTCCGTCCTGTCCGTCCGTCATTCCGTCCGTCCGTCCGTCCGAAGCGATTTCTCCATAACCCTTGGGCCAAATCAAATGAAACTTACCATGTGAACTCCCTATGGCATAATGCCGATGTATTTTTTCCGGTTTTTGGATTTGAGGCCTCGTCATGGGAAAAGGGGACTTAAGGTTAAATACAGTTTTTTATTATACGCCGCCGGAGGCGGACGTATATTGGCGTCATCTTCTCCGTCTGTCCGTCCGTCCGTCCATCCGTCCGTCCGTCCATCCGTCCGTACGTCCGTCCACTTTTCTTGTCAACGCAACTCCTCCTAAGTTTCTGGCTGGATCTTCTTGAAACTTGGTCAATGTTATCACCTCAATTGGTAGATGTGCATGAAGGAAGGATTTCATGGTTCATTGATTTTTGCCTGAGTTATGCCCCTTAAAAACTTAGTCTCTGGGGCTTATTGAAATTGCAGCCTTGTCAACGCAACTCCTCCTAAGTTTCTGGCTGGATCTTCTTGAAACTTGGTCAATGTTATCACCTCAATTGGTAGATGTGCATGAAGGAAGGATTTTATGGTTCGTTGATTTTTGCCTGAGTTATGCCCCCTTTAAACTTAGTCTCTGGGGCTTATTGAAATTGCATTCTTGTCAACGCAACTCCTCCTAAGTTTCTGGCTGGATCTTAATGAAACTTGGTCAATGTTATCACCTCAATTGGTAGATGTGCATGAAGGAAAGATTTTATGGTTCATTGATTTTTGCCAGAGTAATGCCCCTTAAAACTTAGTCTCTGGGGCTTATTGAAATTGCAGCCTTGTCAACGCAACTCCTCCTAAGATTCTGGCTAGATCTTAATGAAACTTGGTGGATGTTATAACCTCAATTGGTAGATGTGCATGAAGGAAGGATTTTATGGTTCATTGATTTCTGACTGAGTTATGCCCCCTTAAAACTTAGTCTCTGGGGCTCATTGAAATTGCAGCCTTGTAAACGCAACTCCTCCTAAGTTTCTGGCTGGATATTGATGACACTTGGTCAATGTTATCACCTCAATTGGTAGATGTGCATGAAGAAAGGATTCTATGGTTCATTGATTTTTGCCAGAGTTATGCCCCCTTAAAACTTAGTATCTGGGGCTTATTAAAATTGCAGCCTTGTAAACGCAACTCCTCCTAAGATTCTGGCTGGATTCTAATGAAACTTGGTGGATGTTATTACCTTGATTGGTAGATATGCATGAAGTAAGGATTTTATGGTTCATTGATTTTACCTGAGTTATGCCCCCTTCAATCTTAGTCTTTGGGGCTTAATGATATTTCAGCCTTGTGAACGATATTTCAGCCTTATGAACGCAATTCCTTCCAGGATTGTGACTGGATATTTATAAAAACCTTTTTGTGAACACAACTTTTTACAGGTTTTTGAGTGAATATTTATGAATCCTTGTCAATGTCATTTTTTTTGTCTCAAGTTTTATAAGTGGCGGCGTATATTGTGACCATGGCACTCTTGTCTCTAATTTCTCCTAGTCTAATGGTTAGAATTTGATAAAATTTCATATTTGAGTAGCCAATCAGATGCCCTTGACAATAAAGTAATTAAAATTTGCGTATACAAAATATGTCATGGAAAAGGGGGGCTTAACATTTGTTAGCTTTATATTAGCTCTGCATGGCATATGTTTATTGTGACAATGCCTTATTCGGGGAGCATTGTCCGTCTCTGACGGCTCTTGTATTAATAATGAGATCGATACACCAGAAGGAGAAGAATTTTGACCACATTTATAGTTGGCCATTAGGGAAAGGGTTAAGCCTTTTCTGCATAGTGACGCCTTTTGACTCCATCAAAAAAGGGCTTGGGAAAATATTGTGGAAAATAAAAAAAATGCTTGTCACAAGCAATTTCTTCATTTATCACAATGTTTTCTAACCCAAAATGGAAATATTTTTAAAATTTCACAAACTTTAAATTGTCTTCTGTAACACCCTTCAAATTGGAACAGTCAAAAATGTGCCGTTTGGTAATGGGTTATAGCATTGTAGAAAACCCAGTTTCCAGAACAGTCTGAGTGTGGTCAAATGAAGTCTTATAAGGACCGACCCATGCTATTTAATTAAACTTCGAGATTCTACAAATAATTCAAGGCTATTTGAAAACAATATGCGTATGTAAAGACTGATCAGATCCATGTTGTTTTCAAATGCTATAAGGAACCTTTTTAGCATGAGCATAACTATTCTTTGAATAGGGGGGCTTTGCTAGTCACCCAGGTCTTGGCGTAATGGTGAAGTTTTCAGTTGCAAGTTTGTCAAATCTCTTTTTACTATTTAATACTATTGTTCTGAAACTTTGTACATGCCTCTTTGACCATAATATCAGCCTCTAGGCAAAGATTCTTCTCTGTGAAGGGATTAACCCTTTCCCAAACAGCAAAATATTAGAGTTGTCTAATTTGAAAACTGCTGCAGACGACAAAATGAGTTCAAATAATGATAGAATTTGTGTATCATATAGCACAGAAAATAATGAGACAAAAGGAGAAAATGCTGATTATCAGCATTTTCTTCTTTTGTCTCAATATTTTCCCAAGCCTTGTCTATAAGGGACGTCAAAACCAGGTCTTGTTTGGGAAAGGGTTAAACATAGAAAAAGGGAGGTTCATTTCTTCAATATTACACAATTTTGACTGAATTTCTGCATGAAAATGAAATGATTCCTTTGACATTCCATCCATAATTAAATACCAAACAATTTGTGTAACTTCGGGCGTCATCCACAGCAATGGAAATTAACAATGGTTTAGATGAACCCTCGCCAATTACCGGGCGTGAAATTAACGAGGGATACAGTTGAAGTCAGAAGCTGCACAAAGTTTGGTACCTAATTAAATGTTGGAAGGAATATTTTCGTTGATTTGCAATCTATAAAACAGCAGCATTGAGCAAAGTTCAGCCAGTACCCATTTTGTAAGTTGATTCATGCAGAATCTTACAAATAATATTGGTACATTTAACCCTTTCCCAAACAAGACCTGGTTCTGACGTCCCTAATAGAAAATGCTTGGGAAAACATTGAAACAAAAGAAGAAACTGCTGATAACCAGCAGTTTCTCCTTTTGTCTCAATATTTTCTATGCCACATCTATAATCTTACTCAAATCCTATATTAAATTACATCCATTTTGTCATTTGTGGCAGTTTCACTGGTGGTGAACTCGGACAAAGCGAGGAACATTTTTCATGAACAAGCCGAGCCCGGATAGCTCAGTCGGTTACGTCGGAGTCTGTCAATCCAGGGGTCTCGAGTTCGAACCCCGGCTCGGCCAGTATCCATTCTGACATTTGACAAAAGTCATTTGTCTCTCACCAATGGGTGTGAATCATCTATGTGAGAGAGCAGCTGGAGGCTCGGTTTGGATATTGTGGTTGTACTGGTGCGAGAAATACCAGGAACCCACGGTTAGGTGCTCCAGCCGCCGCGATATGACCCTGGTAGTTGAAAACGGCGTAAAACCCCAATAAACTCAAACTCATTTTCATGAACACAAGGTACAGATACTTCATGTTTAAATGCGCGTTTAAAAACCAGTTTTACTAGTTTGAGCATGTACACAACGATTTGCACGTGTTTATCCGCCCAAAACAATATGGACGAATTGGAGAGACACTTAGAGGCTATTGTCAGTTTTGTTATTTTATTTCTCTGACTGATTCTGAAGTTGGTATTACAATTCTTGGAGTAGAAGTTTTTTTCCGATGTGAAAATCGTAGTTAACGTTTTTTGAAGGGGACTTGTACGGTTTATTTATGATACCGTGAACCTTTTCAATGGCTGTTCGAATTGTGCACAATGACTTTTTGTCCTAACAATAGAATGGGTTTTCGGTTAAATATGGATAAATCGTAGGTGTTGTTATAAAATCCCGTAACTACAGCTTCAATAAAGTAGAGTTTGTGACGTTTTAGATTTACACCGACGAAGCACTTGTGTTTGTCCGAAAAAACGTCACTAGGTCTATATATAGTAGATAAAATTCATTCTTTTTCAAAGACGAATAAATGGTATACAATAATCATTTCCAAAACAATAGGCCTATCTGGTATTGCAGCCCCCAATTAGAAGGCTTTCAGTAATGACCACCATATAGAAAGTGCTTCGTTTGCCCGTCCGTCCGTTTTTCTACCCGTCCGCCAATTTCTCTAGCTGACTGCTCTTGGTGTCAAAATACATTAATTTATTATGTTGAGAAGTTAAAATGTGTGTACTAAAAAAGAAAATATGAAAGGAAAATATTAAGAAAAAAAGAGTCAAATTATTTTCAGTATAGATCTATTCTTCTTTTGATTCAATGTTTTTCCAAACCTTTCTAAATGGGGGAAACTGTTTCGGAAATACATAATGTATTTCATTGCTTCGTCTTTGAATATGGATCAATTTTATCAAGAAAGCAGTGATTAATTTCGGACTACGATGGCATTCCGTAAATGTAAATGTAAAACGTCGCAACTAGAGCTTGTTTGAAGCTGTAGTTACGACATTTTATACCAATACCAATGGTTTATAAAAACAGAACAGTAACCAAGTCTATTTTAGCACACAATTGATTGCCATAACCGATATCTCTTATTCATGTGTTCTTCCTATTGATGAGTGAAACATTTTAACCCTTTGCTAAACAATGATTTTGACGTAATCTGTCAACAATAATATTGGGGAAAATACAAAAGTCGGAATGCATAGCGACGAAAATTCTCTTGAAAACTGTCTGAAAGTTTTTTGGACTGTCATATTTACAAAGTCATTGTACATTAAGTATTAGTGTGGCCTTTCGAAGCAGAACTTAAAAAATATATAAACATGGGTATAAGAATTAAATATATAGAAATAGGAAAGTTCCACCGTCCTAAATTAAAGAAATCACCATGGAAACATGCCACATGCGTATAATAATATACACAAAAACATGCTAATTTCAATTTTGATTTTAGTTTGTATATCCTACTGGACATTGTATTGTTAAGAGGTTAAACTGAAAATTGAAAAAGTAGAAGTTGTATGACAATAAGCTATACGTTCTTCAAAGCCAATTACACAAAACGCGGGAACAACGTCGTATTGTTTGGCGGCGATGTTAAAAAGTCATGAAAACAGATCATGAACGTAAACTTTTGTTTCAGGAGAAATGTAGTGAAACGTCTTTTTTAACATTTTATCTTCCAGAAATCTAAAATATTGAAACAAATGGATTTAATCATATTAGCACAAATATACTCCCCGTCATAAGAAAGTAGCCACTTGTCTAATGCAAATGGTCGCCAATTTTAGAATTATTCATAAATGTACCGAAATAAATACAAGATATTGAAGCATGGCAAGTAAATCGAAAACAGTCGAATTACCCCATTAATTAGACTGTTTCGATTTTCTTGCCATGCTACAATTTTGAGACGATTCCAACACATCCAACGTCTACACGTGACGTCATTCCGACAAGACAACCATTATCGGGACTACTACCTGTGAAATCGACAGTAAAAGGCAAACGTTACAGATAAATTGCTTCCTGGGTTGAGTTCTATCAGCAGTAGAGGCTGATTAACGTATTAGACCACCCGTTTCAGACGTCTTGCGATACCCATAGTCTTGCTACGATGTTATTGACAACATTACCTTCAGTGGTTTAGACAGCATCTATTGTTTTCTAAGGACAATTGCATAGCATGTATTAATACCAACGGTGTTCACACTCGAAAGTGTCTTGTAAACGCGAATCTTATCCTTATCCACTTTCAGGAATTGTTACGGTAATGGTAATAACAAGTATAGTGATAAATTGACAACTATTGAAAGTAAAAGATTAAATGTGCATTTGTAAAATTTTATTCATGTACCGCATGCAACCAAGGTGTTAATTAAAAAGGAAATGCGCACTGTTAACTTTTCCCGTTAGTATACTTTAGAATGCATGCCCGTAGAAAGCAATTCCATATGGGCCCTGTCTAGTCCAGTGTCTAATATTCGGGGGGGGGGGGGGGGCTAAATTAGATTTGCCATAAGTTTTAAATGTGAAATGATGAAAATTCGGCATTTTTGCCAACTATGAGGGGGGGGGGGTTGGCTCCAGAGTCCCCCTGTTCGTACGGGCCTGGGGTGTGTGAAGCAGTGGATCCTCCTTAGAATAAATGGTGATAATGGTAATGACAAATATTACAGTATAGATCTGGAAACGTTCATTTAGGCTTTTGCGACCAACATGGATCCAGATCAGACTTTGCATGTGCACTGTCTGATCAAGATCCATCTTGTTCTCATTTAATAGCTTATTCTCCACCTGTACCAAATTTAAGAAGGCATAACGTAAATCTCACCGGTGAAACTCCAAGGTAACGATAAAAATGATGATGATGATGATGATGATGATGATGATGATGAAGAAGATGATGATGATGATGATGATGATGTCATCTAATTGTCATCACCTGTCAGTAATATATCTGAAAGGGGAGTTAGGCAGTACATATTGGTATATATTGAAACAAGTACCTGGTGCTCGAATTTGATGCCGGAAATCTATGGTTAGATGCTCAAATCAGTGCGATATTACCGAATAAATGTTTAAATGTGCCGTTAAGTCCAGTGCAATCGATTAATTTATCAAACATGTGCTCATAAAATACCGTAGCTGGAAAAGATAACATCGCAAACATGCTGTAACGTTGTCACGAAGAAACCGCACAATGATTTTCAACGACATGACACCGAAAACTGCCATTTACAGCCTTTATTTGTACATTTATATGTCTTTTTTGTATACTTGCTATGCAAATAGATAAACATAAACAGTGATATCGTACCATTTCGTTCGGGCGATTAAGATCAACCCACATGATCTCAATATGCGTTTTGTGCACTTGCAATCCGTTTATACCATTTGAAAATAATGATCGATAAAACTGATATTTTCGTGCGTATTATAAATCATATCTACATACCTTAGTAACTTACATTTGAGTGCATCCTTTAAAAAAAGACGGAAAGAGAAGTAAAACAAAATGCCACGTGTATTGTTTACAAAAATCCGTATGTGCAATGAAGTATCTGTACCTTGTGTTCATGAAAAATGTTCCTCGCTTTGTCCGAGTTCACCACCAGTGAGTTTTTGAAGTGGATCACCCTAAAATTTTGTCGTTTGGGAAAGGGTTAAAGTTACCTCTTTCCTAAACAATGATCCCTTTTATGTGCCTAGTAAAACAGATTGGGAAAATATTGAAGCAAAAGAAGAAAATGCTGAAACATAAACCAAACAAACATATTTTCTTCCATTGCCAGAATATTCAAAGCGCTACATTGTACACAAATTCAAAGATGTTGCAGGCCCCAGCCATAGCGCAGTGGTAGCACATCATCGTGAGGTCATGTGTTCGATCATGAGCTGCGGCAAATATCATTTATGACAAAACTGTCATCCACCAATGGTTCGATAATCGTTAGCCTATGTGGGCTTACTGGGCTAGCAGCTGGAGGCTCAGTAAGGATGTTGTAGTAGTACTCAGTACTGGTTGCGGGTATGAAAAACGACAGAAATCCATAGTTAAGATCCAGGATTTAGGTGATGGTGGTTCTAATATAGAAATAGTAGGGTTCGTTTACCTATTATTACACAATTTTGGCTGAATTTCTGCATGAAAATGAAATAATGGCTACAGAGGGGTATGTATTTGAACCCCTCGAACCCCCTCTGGATCTGCCACTGAAAGAGGTGTTAACCCTTTCCCAAACAAGACCTGGCTTTGATGTCCCTAATAGAAAAGGATTGGGAAAACATTGAAACAAAAGAAGAAACTGCTGATAACCAGCAGTTTCTTCTTTTGTCTCAATATTTTCTATGCCATATTTTACACAAATCCTTTCTGTAATAACATCCATTTTGTCATTTGTAGCAGTTTTTGAAGTGGATCACCCTAAATTTTATACCCCAATCAATCTAATCAAATAATGTTCACATGACAACTTCCAGTGAATGGAATTCATTTTTATACGCCGCCAGAGGACTTATATTGGTGTCATCTCTGTCTGTCTATCAATCCATCCGTCCGTCCATTCACTTTTCTTGTCAACGCAACTCCTCCTAAGTTTCTGGCTGGATCTTTTTGAAACTTGGTCAATGTTATCACCTCCATTGGTAGATGTGCATGAAGGAAGGATTTTATGGTTCATTGTATTTTGCCCGAGTTATGCCCCTTAAAACTTAGTCTCTGGAGCGGCGTATATTGTGACCATGGCACTCTTGTTTGTCTTTAGAAATGAGGTAGAAAACACTGTGGGAAGAGAAGAAATTGCTTGCTTGTCACAAGAAATTTCTTTATTTTCCACAATGTTTTCTAAAGCCTTTATCCTTTAGTGAGTCAAAAAATGTCAATGTGGGGTAATGGGTTGACCCTTACTGAGATAACACAATTTAGATTATTGCGAAGAGAAAATTGTGCAGATGGCAGCCAAAACCAACCGAATTAGATAATGATACATGTAGTTTGTGCGTTATTAGTCCCCCACCGGTTACCGGTTGGGGGACTATAGGTTTGCTCGATTCCGTCTGTCTGTCCGTCATACTTTTGTCCAGGCTATATCTTCTAAATCATATGTGCTAGTAATCCGAATCATATCTGATCAAAAATCGCTTTTTGACATTCGGATAACGCTCATTTTGATCAGAACTAGGTCCTATTCAAAAACCGGAGAAAAGTTATGTCAGCATTTCATCGTCCGATTGTTTAATTATCTTAAACGCTATCCCCAAAAAGCCTTATGATACCGATCAATGTACTATTTATTGGCGTGTATGATAAAAAATTCAAGACCAAAAAGTATTTCAAAAAGGTTTATAGGCAATGTTTTGCAACAACCCTCACCTGAACTGCTTTTGTTTACAATGACCCACCATTTAAAACCACATGACTAACGCGAGATCTCGCTCTCGGAATGCGGGTTTCCCTAAACTATGACGTAACGGTCTAAATATAAGAATTTTCGAAAATAAGAATTCAGAATAATTTTTTTTTTCATGTTGAGGACCCTTTCTGGCTTAATATAAAAACAACGAGTTAGAAAAAAATGATTTTATGAAAAAATAAATAAAATATGTCAGAAGCGTTCCGTGTAGTATTCGCACCAATAATGTTTGCTACTATGTTGGGTCTCTTATCATGGAGGACGAGATAAACCAAATTCTGCATGAAAGGAAATACCTTTTCCAACTGCGAGCGGAACAGGTCGAGATAATTAACAATGTTTTACATGGAAGGGACACTTTAGCAGTTTTGCCAACTGGATTTGGCAAAAGTATGGGTTACGTCGATCACGTGACTCGAGAGAAATTCGTAAACAAAGGCGGTCACGTGACAGTAAAGGATTTCCTAACTTCCGGTTTATTTTCTAACGAGATCTGGTCACGTGATTTACCAAAAAAATGGCCGCGAGTCGAAGCGACAATCGGGGGTTGTCGAGATACAAAAGCTAATACTCTTTTAGCAGGCCGATTTGAATTGAAATTTTAGGTCAGGTATGACAAAAAATGATTGATTGATCTATACCCTATAGAATTTTACCGAGTGTTGGATATAATACACATAAACAGACGATGAAATGCCGCCTAACTTTAGGCGCTGTTTTCTTGCCTTTTCAAATAGGACCTAGTTCTGATCAAAATGAGCGTTATCCGAATGTCAAAAAGCGATTTTTGATCAGATATGATTCGGATTAATGTGCTAGCAACTTCAAACTTGGTACACTTATAAATCACATTGAGGAGAAGTGTCATGTTCAAGAACAGTTACTCTGCCACGCCCACTTTTTGAGTTATTGCCCTTTGTTGTTTTTACCCTAACATTCTTGTCCGGAACATATCTCCTAAACTATGTGTGCTAGCAACTTCAAACTTTGTACACTTATAGATCTCATTAAGGACAAGTGTCATGTTCAAGAACCATTACTCTGTCACGCCCACTTTTTGAGTTATTGCCCTTTGTTGTTTTTAGCCTTACATTCTTGTCCGGATCATATCTCCTAAACTACTAGAACTGTCGCAAAGCGGACGAATATCCCCCACTAGGGCCTTGTCACTGAAAAAGTGCTATAGTTCAAAAGGTTTTTGACTTAGAGCACGGAAACCGATTTTAAACAAAGTATAATTGTGACCTTTGACCTTGGTGACCCCAAAACAATAGGGCACCTCCTTGGGTCATGGGCAACAACTGTGTAAAGTTTCATGATCCTAGGTCAAATGGTTCTCGACTTAGAGCACGGAAACGAAATTTTAAATTTTGACTACTCCCCCCCCCCCCCCCTTAAAATTTCAAAGTGGCATAACTCTGAAACTAATGACTGGATCAAGATGAAAATTGCAGGTGCACAACTTCATATGATAAGAAACAACCTGATAAAATTTCAGCAAAATTGGTCAAAAACTGTGGGAGGAGAAGAGGACACAAAATTATGTCCACGGACGGACGGAAGGACAACCTGATTCCAGTATACCCCCCCCCCATAACTTTGTTGTGGGGGGTATAATGATTCCAGTATACCCCCCCCCCTAACTTCGTTGTGGGGGGTATAAGTGCTAGCAACTTCAAACTTGGTACAGCTATAGATCTCATTGAGGACAAGTGTCATGTTCAAACTTGGTACACTTATAGATCTCATTGAGAAGTGTCATCTTTAAGAACCAATACTCTGCCACGCCCACTTTTTGCCCTTTGTTGTTTTTACCCTTACATTTTTGTCCGGAACATATCCCCTAAACCATAAGTGCTAGCAACTTCAAACTTTGTACACTGATAGATCTCATTGAGGACAAGTGTCATGTACAAGAACTGTTACTCTGCCATGCCCACTTTTTGAGTTATTGCCCTTTGTTGTTTTTACCCTTACATTTTTGTCCGAAACATATCTTGAATATCTTCTAAACCATAAGTGCTAGCAACTTCAAACTTGCTACACTTATAGATCTCATTGAGGACAAGTGTCATGTACAAGAACTGTTACTCTGTCATGTCCACTTTTTGAGTTATTGCCCTTTGTTGTGTTTACCCTTACATTTTTGTCCGAAACTTATCTCCTAAATCATAAGCCATAGCAACTTCAAACTTTCTTCACTTATAGATCTCATTAAGGAGAAGTGTAATGCACAAGAATTGTTACTCTGCCACATCCACTTTTTGAGTTATTGTCCATTGTTGTTTTTATCCTTTCATTTTTGTCCGGACCATATCTCCTGAGCCATCAGTGCTAGCAACTTCAAACTAGGAAAACTTAAAGATCTCATTGAGGACAAGTGTCATGTACAAGAATCATTACTCTTCTCCGCCCACTTTTGAAGGTATTGCCCTTGGTTGTTTTTACCCTTATATTTTTGTTTGGGACATTTTGTCCAAAACCTAATGTTTTGTATACAGTTATAGATCTAGTAAGTAGGAGATATTACAAGAAAGGATTTTTTGTTATCCGGTGGGGGGACTCCTGTATTGCATCGCAATACGACATGCACTTGTTATATCAAAAACATTTACGGAAAAGGAAAAGTCTGATGTTCTCAGTTACTTGTGTGTGAGCTATTATCTCAAAACCAGGGAAATGGTAAGCAGTAGATAACCCAGAGAACCTTGTGTTCAGTTGAGCCAAAAAAAAAACACAAGACAATGGTTAATAAATTACACATAAAGCTTTATTCCATTACTTTATTATTTTAACACGTAATTTGTTTTGACATGATAGTTTTAAAAGAAAAACTTGATATAATTAAACCATAGACCAAACAGCGAAAAGCCCATCTGATCATAGAATGGCTTTTAAACGATTTAACGTAATCAAGCCCCTTTGGGTGCAATCATATTGCCCCTCTCTCATGGATAAGTCAATAGCTAAAAGTGCATTCATAATACTGCTAAACAAAACCATATGTAATGGACCTTATATTAATTCATTACCAAACGCGAAAAAATAGACTAATCCAAATTCAAAGATGTTGCAGACAACAATTTAAAGTGATAGAAATTTTACTTTCTATGGTCTTTGCTTAGAAAGTATTGTGGGAAATAAAGAAAGTACTTGCAACAAGTAATTTCTTCATTTTCCACAATGTTTTCCAAAGCCAATTTCTTGTGTGGAGTGAAAAGGAGTCACTGTGAAAAGGAGTCACTGTGTGGTAATGGGTCAACAATGAAAGAACACAACAGAACATGAATCCATTTTGCATTAACCCTTTCCCAAACAACAAAGTGACATGTCACAATATCAATTCTGTTAAATAGTTTTTTGTGTAGCAGTATTGGTTCATCCATTTCATTTCATTTCCTTATGCATTTCAGGCCTCCAGCCTTTTATACAAAACATGATATACACATTTGTACAGTGGTGGTCATAGGAACATAATAACATGTAGACAAGGTTACAAGAAGGAAAATAATAGATTCTTTCATAATCAAAGAAGTTATTATTGTTGACTTTTTATGCTAGAGTTTTATAGGCCAACACTGCCTAGGAGGAGACATCTCTCAAATGTTTGAGGCACATAATCCTTCCATTCAGGGCTTGCCTATCATATAAACCATGTATCATGCGTTTGATTTCATAGTTGTCCAAATACAAAAGCTGTGAATGGTTTTTGATCACATTACTCATCTTGTAGTGTACCAGGTAAGAGGGAGTTACTTAGAAGCATTTTGAATTTGTGACCCATCACGCTAAAAGGGGCCTTATCTGATGTGTGAAAAATATCGACCCTAGTCAGTCTGCGCAGTCCGCACAGCCAGACTAGGGCCGACACTTTTCACTTTTATGTAATTTTCGAAATCTTGAATGCTTTCCCTATCTTACTATATGTTCATTTTTTGCATACAATATCTGGTTGACCTGTGCTGAAGCTGAAAAGTCTGTCAAAATTTGGATTTTCAGATAAGGTCCCTTTTAGCATGACGGGTCAAATCAAAACTCCATGTTGTGGGTACTCATTTGAATCGTCTCAAGGAGACCATTCAAATGAGTACCCAAAACATTGGGTTTTAGAAAATTGAGAGATATTTCGTCCAGAGTCTGGACTCCAGACCCCCTCCTATCTGTAGCTCTGCACAATTTATATACAACAAAATGAGGCTCCTCGGGACAGATTTAAGGAGGCTACATAGTGATATATCACTATGTAGCCTCCTAAAATCTGTCCAAGCCTCATCTTGTTGTATGCTCGGACAGATTTTAGGAGGCTACATAGTGATATAACACTATGTAGCCTCCTAAATTCTGTCTGAGCCTCATTTTGTTGTATTTGTTCATCCATGCCTATGAACCAACATTTGATTTTGTATTCCTCTACATGATATGTCAAAACCATGAATACTAAATAGTTTGGAATCACACTACACAATTAGAGCAACAGAAAAGAAGGAATAAAGGCAATCTTAATTAATTTGTTGTTTCAAAATCCAAACCCAATGTTCAGTGGCGGATCCAGACGGGGTTCAGGGGATTCAAATGAACCCCCTTATTTCATTTTCATGCGTAATATTGGGAAAACGAATCCCCCTACAGTGCTTCTGAAATAAGTTGCCCGAGTTGTCCGACTTGTCCGTTTAGCAGGGGTAAAAGTTTTCAGGCATATGCCTGAAGTTCAGGTTTTTGAGTATTCCAAAATGCCCCTTTTTCTCGATTTTTATTATATAGATACAGACTTTTCCAGGTTTTCAGGTTTTTCAAAATTTTCAACTTTTACCCCTGGTTTAGTGGCGTTTCCCTGTACGGACAAGCAGATTTTGAAAGCTAGGTTGTCCGTGGATAAGTGAAAAATCTGGTTATAAAAAAAAAATATTTCTTTTTCTCACAATTTTTTCATACAATGTAATAACTGATAGTTAAATGTACAAATTTTGTTGTTGGCAATAGTTAGACTGTCATAGTAGAAATGCAATAAACAAATGAAGGTATGGAAAAGTATATGGGTTTTGTACCGACAAGTTGATTTTTGATACGGACAAGTCAATTTTGGATCAAGACTTGTCCGTGGACAAGTAGATTTTCAAAATATTTCAGAAGCACTGCCCTATTTGTATATGCTAAACCCCCCTCATAGAAATCCTGGATCCGCTGCTGATGTTGTGGGTACTCCTTTGAATCGTCTCAAAAGAGACGATTCAAATGAGTACCCAAAACATTGGGTTTAATGATCACTGAGATATTTTGGTTATTGAAAAGTCATTACCCCCTCTTATCTGTAACTCTACACAATAGAATATCACTACATAGCCTCTTAAAATCTGTTTGAGCCTTTATGTTTTCATTTTTTTTCATCCACACATATCAATCAGAATTAGATTTTATAGACATTTATGAATCCATATGCAAAAACACTGAATAGTTTGGAATTAAACAACAACATCAGAGCAATAGATAAGAAGCCCTTAAAGAGGATAAAGGCATTCCGCATAAAATTACAATTCCAAACCCTATGTTGTAGGTAGTTCTGCCCAATTAAATATCACTATGTAGCCTCCTCAAATATGTCCGAGCCTTTATGTTTTCGTATTTGTTCATCCATTCGTATAAACCAGTGTTTAATTTTGTGGTCGTCCATTAGTTCATTAAACGCGGTACAGTTATTGAAAGAGTTCATTGCACCATACATAGACTGAAAATAAACAAATTTGAAATGTAAAGTTCAAAATAAAACAATCCAATGGCTATATATATATGAGCCAAGATCTGAAAAGGGGCCCTTAACCCTTCCCCAAACAGCAAAATTTTAGAGATGTACCACATAAACTATTGAGGAAAAACGAGAAAATGCTGATGATCAGCATTTTCTTCTTATGCCTCAATCTTTTACGAAACCTTCTTGATCTTCATTTGGGGAGCTCCCCAGACATTAAGTTCCAGCACGATAAAAAGTCTGAAGCAGGGTGGGGGTTCGATTACAGTCACCTGTAATCGATTATTAATCAATTACATTGGAAAAAACATGTAATTGATTAATAATCGATTACTCTAATTTTCACATGTAATTGAATACATTCGATTACTTTTGCTAAAGTAATCATGATTACAGGATGATTACATTCGATTACCTGCTTATCCTTTCACAAACATGACCTGATTTTGACATCTTTAATAGACAATGCTTTTGAAAACATTGAGTCAAAAGAAGAAAATGATGAGAATCACTATTTTCTCCTTAAGCTTCAATATTTTCTCTGCTAAATTGTACATGAACACTATCTTTATAAACTTCCATTTTGTAATCTGCTTCATCTGTCGCTTGGTAAAGGATAAAAAATCAAAACATGTTTAGCACTGCCAAATCTTTTCAGAAAATAACATGCAATGTTGAATGATAATATTATACAATGTTTTAAAAGGATAGTTTTATTGCAAAACTTTATTTATGGTTTAAATAGTGCATGCATATTACGGTCCTATAAAACCTATACACTGATTCTACGATAAAGTGCCAATTTTAATAAAATAGCTGTCCTTGTGCATGCATGTTAATGTTCAGGCACTGAGGTGAACATTTATTGCTTTTTTGATGACCCTGACATCGTGTCTAACTATTGAACCTGAAACACTTTGCTGAATATGAAAGTTGAATGTTGGGCACAGCACAATCATGCCGGATTGTGCAACAATTTGCTTGTCCTCACACTATATGTCTTATTTCAAAGCCGATTTTCAATTTTGTTAGTGAACATTTTGCACTCTGAGAGGTCTGTTTTCAACAGGAATGAACTCGAGACTTAAAATCATTCAAATAGTAAGCGATTAAAGCAATTATTTGAGCAAAATACACAAAAGAGTGTTGTCCTCATTTTATATATCAGATACGTTAGACAGATTCAAATGATACTGGAAAGTGTAATAGCAACGAAACAGTAGCATATTATTGACAGAAACATAGTTGTAAACGCAGAAAGGCTGAAGAAATTTTTTTATTCTGCTTAAGCTGAATAAGTTTTGAAACAAGAGATGTTTGTAAAACATATATGCCCCCTTCAAGTGCCTACATTTGATGTAGGTCAAAGTCCAAGGTCAAGTTAACATGGTCCAAGGTCATGGTCAAATATGAAAGGTCTTGGTAGGAGGTGTCTATGTGTGAAATATGAAGGCTGTATATGTAAAAGTAAAATGAAATATAGGCCAGATTAAAGTTTTTAAAAGTAGGCCAAATGTCAAGGTCATGGTCAAATGTGAAAGGTCTTGGTTGGAGGTGTCCATGTGTGAAATATCAAGGCTGTAGGTGTAAAAGGACATGATATATATGCCTGGTTTAAGTTTTTTAAAAGTAGGTCAAACTCCAAGGTCAAGGTTGCAATATTCAAGGTCATGGTCAAATGATAAAGGTCTTGGTAGGGGGTGTCTTTGTGTGAAATATCAAGGCTGTAGGTGTAATAGGACATAAGATAAAGTTTATGTTAAAGATTTCTAAAAGTATGTAAAAATCAAAGGTCAAGGTCACACAGGCCAAGGTCATGGTCAAATGTGAAAGGTCTTGGTAGGAGGTGTCCATGTGTAAAATATTGAGGCTGTATAGGTAACAGGACATGAGATATATGCATAGTTTAAGTTTTTTATAAGTAGGTCAAACTCCAAGGTCAAGGTCCAAGGTCATGGTCAAATGTGAAATGTCTTGGTTGGAAGTGACCATGTGTGAAATATCAAGGCTATATGTGTAAAATGACATGAAATATAGGCCAGGTTAATGTATTATAAAAGTAGGTCAAACACCAAGGTCAAGGTCACAAGGTCCAAGGTCATGGTCAAAAGTGAAAGGTCTTGGTAGGAGGTGTCCACGTGTAAGATATCGAGACTGTATATGTAACAGGACATGAGATATAGGCCTAGTTTAAGTTTTTTAAAAGTAGGTCAAACTTCAAGGTCAAGGTCCAAGGTCATGGTCAAATGTGAAATGTCTTGGTTGGAAGTGACCATGCGTGAAATATCAATGTTGTATGTGTAAAATGACATAAAATATAGACCAGGTTAATGTATTATAAAAGTAGGTCAAACACTAAGGTCAAGGTTACAAGGTCCAAGGTCATGGTCAAATGTGAAAGGTCTCGGTCGTAGGTGTCCATGTGTCAAATATCAAGGCTGTGTGTGTAAAAGGACATGATATATCAGCTAGGTTAAAATCTTATAAAAGTAGGTAAAAGTCCAAGGTCAAGGTCACAAGGTCCAGGGTCATTGTCAAATGTGAAAGGTCTTGGCAGGATGTGTCCATGTGTGAAATATCAAGGCTGTATGTGTAATAGCACATGAGATATAGGCCCAGTTTATTTTTTTAAAAGTAGGTCAAACTCCAAGGTCAGGGTCACAAGGTCCAAGGTCATAGTCAAATGTGATAGGTCTTAGTCGGAGGTTTCCATGTGTCAAATATCAAGGCTGTATGTGTAAAAGGACATGATATATCGGCCAGGTTAAAGTTTTTAAAATGTAGGTCAAACTCCAATGTCAAGGTCACAAGGTCCAAGGTCATGGTCAATTGTGAAAGGTCTTGGTAGGAGGTGTCCATGTGTGAAATATCAAGGCTGTATGTGTAATAGGTCATGAGATATATGCCCGGTTTAATTTCTTTTAAAGTAGGTCAAACTCCAAGGTCAGGGTCACAAGGTCCAAGGTCATGGTCAAATGTGAATGATGTTGATAGGAGGTATCTATGTGTGAGTTATCAAGTCTGTATGTGTAAAAATACATGAGATATAGGCAAGGTTAAGAATTAAGTGTAAAAATCAACAAAGGGCAATAACTCCAAGAAGTTGATCGGCAAGGTTATGGTTCTTGTGCACTGCACCTCTCCATAATGAGATATATCCACCTGTAAAGTTTCATGATTCTACCTTACATACTTTTTGAGTTGTACTCTGGACAAGAATCAAGTTATAAAATCAACAAAGGGCAATAACTCAAAAATTTTGATCGGCAGAGTTACGGTTCTTGTGCACTGCACCTTTCCATAATGAGATCTATCCACCTGTAAAGTGTCATGATTCTACCTTATATACTTTTTGAGTTATGCTCCGGACAAGATTCAAGTTTGAAAATCAACAAAGGGCAATAACTCCAAAAATATGATCAGCAGAGTTACGGTTCTTGTGCACTGCACCTCTCCATAATGAGATCTATCCACCTGTAAAGTTTCATGATTCTTCCTAAAATACTTATTGAGTTATGCTCCGGACAAGAATCAAGTTTGAAAATCAACAAAGGGCAATAACTCCAAAAAATTGATCGGCAGAGTTACGGTTCTTGTGCACTGCACCTCTCCATAATGAGATCTATCCATCTGTAAAGTTTCATGATTCTACCTTACATACTTTTTGAGTTGTGCTCTGGACAAGAATCAAGTTATAAAATCAACAAAGGGCAATAACTCAAAAATTTTAATCGGCAGAGTTACGGTTCTTGTGCACTGCACCTCTCCATAATGAGATCTATCCACCTGTAAAGTGTCATGATTCTACCTTACATACTTTTTGAGTTATGCTCTGGACAAGAATCAAGTTATAAAATCAACAAAGGGCAATAACTCAAAAATTTTGATCGACAGAGTTACGGTTCTTGTGCACTGCACCTCTCCATAATGAGATCTTTCCACCTGTAAAGTGTCATGATTCTACCTTACATACTTTTTGAGTTATGCTCCGGACAAGAATCAAGTTTGAAAATAAACAAAGGGCAATAACTCCAAAAATATGATCAGCAGAGTTACGGTTCTTGTGCACTGCACCTCTCCATAATGAGATCTATCCACCTGTAAAGTTTCATGATTCTACCTAACATACTTTTTGAGTTATGCTCCGGACAAGAATCAAGTTTGAAAATCAACAAAGGGCAATAACTCCAAAAATTTGATCGGCAGAGTTACGGTTCTTGTGCACTGCACCTCTCCATGATGAGATCTATCCACCTGTGAAGTTTCATGATTCTACCTTTAATACTTTTCGAGTTATGCTCCGGACAAGGTTTGGTCTACGGACAGACCGACCGACCGACCGACCGACCGACCGACCGACCTTCCGACCGACCGACCGACCGACCGACACTTGCAAATCAATATACCCCCATTTTCTTCGAAAGGGGGCATAAAAATTGTGTCTGAAATTATAACTTTAAGAAATATAAAAAATATCGTCAAATACGTTAAGATGTTTTTCGTCGCTGTGCAGCAAAAGCTTCATCCTGAAGACAAAATTTCATTATAATTTCATCATGGATATGCCAGTGGTGTAAAAACACTCTCTTACAAACAATAATGGATAACATGTTGAATTTTATTGCCATTGTTACAGTTCGACCATCAAATACGTTAAAATCAGATACGTTAGTTAAATTTTATCGTTCGATGTTCAATCCCGTCTGAATCCCACAAATTAAAAAATATCTTCGTGTCATGACGTCATGTTGTTTTGTGATTGTTCTACGAGAACTTCAAACCATTTGATCAGCATAGCCTGATATTTGCAGCGTGTTTGTGTACGTGCGAAGTGTGCATGCAGTACAATAATATCTAAAGGCTAAAAGTGTATCAATTCTCTTTGATTTTCTTGTTATTACCTCCTGCTTAACTTAATACTATACAATATAACATATATTTACATGATGATGATCGTGGCGAAAGGTGTAGTGCTTAACTTTGACACTATCTGATATCTAACGTATCTGATGAAAAAATCTAACGTATTTGATGAAAAGAACATTTGTGATTTAAGTTATATTTAGCAAAACATATGACATTTCGTCTTTTATAATGTCAAAATAAATACAAAAAAAAATATTTTTTCAATGATTAGCAATACATATACATCCGGCAATACGAGTTTATCTAAAGTCATCAAATACGTTAAATGATCTAAAATATTTTAAAAAAACATATTTTTGATATATTGTGTTATGATATCTTCCTACCAAAATGTAATATGACCGAACTGTTCAAATTGCATTCATTTTATAGAAAATGACAAACATTTTGAAGATCTACCTTTAATTGGACAAGAGTGCCATCGTCACAATATACGCCGCCACTTATAAAACTTGAGACAAAAAAATGACATTGACAAGGATTTATAAATATTCACTGAAAAACCTTTAAAAAATTGTGTTCACAAAAAGGTTTTTATAAATATCCAGTGAAAAACCTGGAAGGAATTGCATTCATGAGGCTGAAATATCATTAAGCCCCAGAGACTAAGATTTAAGGGGGCATAATTCTGGCAAAAATCAATGAACCATGAAATCCTTCCTTCATGCACATCTACCAATTGAGGTGATAACATCCACCAAGTTTCATTAAGATCCAGCCAGAAACTTAGGAGGAGTTGTGTTGACAAGCCTGCAATTTCAATAAGCCCCAGAGACTAAGTTTTTAAGGGACATAACTCAGGCAAAAATCAACGAACCATAAAATCCTTCCTTCATGCACATCTACCAATTGAGGTGATAACATTGACCAAGTTTCATTAAGATCCAGTCAGAAACTTAGGAGGAGTTGTGTTGACAAGCCTGCAATTTCAATAAGCCCCAGAGACTAAGTTTTTAAGGGGCGTAACTCAGGCAAAAATCGACAAACCATAAAATCCTTCCTTCATGCACATCTACCAATTGAGGTGATAACATTGACCAAGTTTCAAGAAGATCCAGCCAGAAACTTAGGAGGAGTTGCGTTGACAAGCCTGCAATTTCAATAAGCCCCAGAGACTAAGTTTTTAAGGGGCGTAACTCAGGCAAAAATCGACGAACCATAAAATCCTTCCTTCATGCACATCTACCAATTGAGGTGATAACATTGACCAAGTTTCAAGAAGATCCAGCCAGAAACTTAGGAGGAGTTGCGTTGACAAGGCTGCAATTTCAATAAGCCCCAGAGACTAAGTTTTTAAGGGGCATAACTCAGGCAAAAATCAACGAACCATAAAATCCTTCCTTCATGCACATCTACCAATTGAGGTGATAACATTGACCAAGTTTCAAGAAGATCCAGCCAGAAACTTAGGAGGAGTTGCGTTGACAAGAAAAGTGGACGTACGTACGGACGGACGGACGGATGGACGGATGGACGGATGGACGGATGGACGGACGGACAGACGGAGAAGATGACGCCAATATACGTCCGCCTCCGGCGGCGTATAAAAAAGTGATTTTGCTTCAAAATACAATACAACAGTTTCTGCTTTGAAAAATGCTTGATAGTTTGATTATTACTTATTATGCTATAATCTATTTTGCTAATTTCTGCGAAAAAAATGTAACCCTCCATAATTTGTTAAAGTTAAGTCGTCTGAACTCTGAAGATAGGAAAAATGTTACATTTGAAATCTTATTTGCCAATGATTAATAGCTGCTGAATCATGAAATCAGAACAAAATCTGAATTTTAATTGATTGGCAACAATTTAGATTCAAATAAATATTGCAAAATCAAGTTGTCATGTTCCTTTTAGGAATCATCATAAGTTGTAATTCTAACAGATATTCCTCCTATGCATGATTAACAGGAAAATGACAAATGATAAAAATATGAGATCAGCCAAGTTGGGAGAATCTCGGCCTATGAACTGTCTGTTAACGAGGTTTCTTATCCAAAATCACAATTTCAAATCTTCAATTTAAAAGCTGCTACAAATTGAATGTTGCTGCAGATAGAATTTGTGTTCAAGTATTGAGGCAAAAGAAGAAGATGATGTCTGATGATCATTAGTATTTTCTTCTTTTGCATCAATGATTTCCAAAACCTATTTTCCAAGGATATCAAAACCATGTTTTGTTTGGGAAAGGGTTAACAGGATAAAGGCAAATGATAGACATACAAGATCAGCTAAGTTGGATGAATCTCTGCTGACAAATTGTCTTATCCAATCATCACAGGCATCGTATAGAGACTTCGGAAGACATTGAGGCAAAAGAAGAAAATGCTGATAATCAGCATTTTTCTCCTTTAACCCTTTCCCGAGCAAGACCAGGTTTTGACGTCCAAAATAGAAAAGGCTTGGAAAAACATTGAAACAAAAGAAGAAACTGCTGATAACCAGCAGTTTCTCCTTTTGTCTAAATATTTTCTATGTCATATTTTACACAATTTCTATCTTTAATAACTTCCATTTTGTCATTTGTAGCAGTTTTTGAAGTGGATCACCCTAAAATTTTGCTGTTTGGGAAAGGGTTAAACACAATATTTTCTGTGTTATTTTGAACACAAATCCAATCTATCAACATCCATTTTGTCATCTCCAGCAGCTTTTGAATTGTATTATCCTAAAATTTTGCATTTTGGGATAGGAAAAGGCAAATATGATATTATACATACAAGATCTGCTAGGTTAGGTGAATCTCCGCCAACAAACTGTCTATCACCGAGGTTTCTTATCCAATCATCACAGGCGTCAAATAGAGACTCTCGAGGGTTTGGGGTGATATTGTGTCTGTCAAAATAAATGTCAAAAACTATCATCTACAACTTTCAAACCTTTCCCAAACACAACCTGATTTTGATGATGTTTTACGTGAAAAATGATTTTGGGAAAAAAATGAGAAAAGAAATATTTCTGATAATCAGAAATTTCTTCTTTTCAGTCAATATTTTTTCTGATATATTATAGATATTTAATGCTTAAAATCCATTATTTTGTCTACAACAAAAATGGAGTAGAATTTTTATGTCAGGTTGGGAAAGATTTATGCCAAAATATAGACTAGAACAAAATTAATGGTACAATCAAAAGTAGAAAATGTAAATGATTTGGCAGGGAAAACATTGAGGGAAAAGGAAATGCTTGTAATTTTTCGTGCAACATCATACAAATTCATAACATATTAGATCGATCCAATTCCATCGCAGAAGGTTAAAGACATTCCCTGAAAAATTCTGATGTTGCATTGCATTTGCAACTCAAAAATGCGAAGATGGGCGATTTTTCCTAATAATTTCACTGCAATAGACAGGAATTCCCTATCTTTAATCGACAAATTATTATACTTTCGACAACTCGACTAAAAGAGCAGCCAACTTTTACCTAATCCGCATGACGTATGACGCGGAAGACAACGCGCGTTAATGACGTCATCAATAATGGACGAAATAACGTAAACAACCAGCAAGACAACTGCTAGGCGGCGCTTCGCGATTTCAAGAAAATCGGACTTAATCCGCGAAGGGTGAATACAAACATAGGTAGGTTCAACCTTGGCTAGCGAAGATGGATTAACCGGGATATAAAGAATTGCAAGACAATTTATGTTAGAATTCTTCTCCCACCAGATTGAGAGTTTTTATGCCCCTGCATCGAAGATCAGGGCATATTGTTTTTCACTTGTCTGTTTGTCCATCCATCCGTCTGTCAGTCGGAAACTTCCAAATACATCTTGTTCTCCGTGAGATTATTATAGAATGGTTACTACATACCTTCTTTTGACAATTCCACCGACGAGATACATGGCTACAGCCCCAACTTTGACTAAGAAGAAACATGTAAGTGCCGAGAAGTTCTTGTCCCATTCACCCCAGTCCGAGAAATGTCTAAACGCCTCGAATGACTCCTTCATGGTTCTGTACACATTTGGTGATATAGTGTGCATGAATTTGTCATCTGTCCATTTTCTCCAGCGTCTCTCCTCCCTGAATATATGGCCAATAAAACAAGAATTTTTAAGTTTATTGCATACTTAACCCTTTTCATGCTGTTCACGTCAGTTTAATGTTGTTACCAACACTTTGGCAGGCAGTATAGACAAAGATCAGCCTGCACAGACATGCAGTCTGATCTTGGCCTACACTGCCTTCTTTCTACTAAATTATTGTGTAACTAGAACTGTCGCAAAGCGGACAAATACCCCCCACTAGCGCGTTGTCACTGAAAAAGTGCTTAAGTTCAAAGTGGCATAACTCTAAAACTACTGCCTGGATCAAGATGAGAATAACATTTTCTCCTTTGGCCTCAACATTTTCTATGCTTCATTGTACAAAAATTCAATCTATTTTCAAAACCATATTTTATAGGGCAGGTACATGCAAATAGTATATATCACAGTTAGACCGTACTGTACACATAGCAACAGGCAGATTGGTTTATTGGGGTTTTATGCCATTTTCAACTACTATGGTCATATCGTGGGGGCTGCGGCACCTAACCATAGATTCCTCTTGTTTCTCATACCAGTACTACCACAACACGCTAACCGAACCTCCAACTGCTCGCCCAAATAGGTTCACGATATCAAACAAGCAATAGGTAGAATGGGAGAACCGCTCTGAATATATTATATCATAAAGCCATCATCCCCTCTTATCTGTAGCTCTGTATACACAGTGTTCTCCCCAAAATAATTTGAAGCTGTAGTGGCAAGTTAAACCTTGAAATGCATTGTATTCATGCAAATAATTGTGAATAAAAACATAATGGGAAAAGAAGAAATTGCTCAATTTGAGCAATTTCTTCCTTTCCCATAATGTTTTTATACATCATAATTACATTTTGATTTATAATAATACATTATTTATACGTTTTTGATGTGAAATACCTCTAATTGCCTATAATTTATGATCAGTTTGAAGAAATTAAGCTGCAGGGGAACTTTTGAAGCTGTAGTGGCATTGCACTGATTTGCATGAAGCTGTAGTGAGGCCGATACATCTTATTGCCCTGGAAAGAACACCAATACATATTTTGTGCTTGTTGATCTCATTTCAGCGTTCCCAGCTGAATATTGTGAACCCGCAGTGGATAAGTACCTCAAACATGTTTATGTGTATGCCAACCATAATGACTTGTATGAAAACATTTACCCATCTCCAAATGACAAAAATTTGGACAGGCTAAAATTGGAAATTGCAGACATTTTCAACTTGATTAAATTTCACATTTCCCTTTCTTGTAGGCTCGAAATCATTGTGGAAAATGGAGAAATTGTTTGTCACAAGCAATTTCTCCACTTTCCACTATGTTTTCCAAAGCCATTAAGTAATGGGTTAAGGGAAAAGAAGAATTGCATTTTGCCAGATATCTTCTAATATTGTATACTTGCCTTCTTTCTTTTTCAGCTCTCCCATCAGCTATGTTTTCAGCGTACATCACAAAATATTTGTTTGGGAATTTCCAGACCATTTTCCGTCCATCTTTTTCTTGATATCCTGGATAAAATCTGTGAAGGTTTCTCAAAGTCTGTGTTTGATCATAAACAAAACTTCCTAACACGCTCACGATGAGGGAGGAATCATAGAATTGCTGAAATCAAATAAATTAAAAGGATTAACTCTTTCCCAAACAAAATTTGGCTTTTACATGATTACATCTCAACTAGAGAAAGCTTAGGAAAATATTGAGGCGAAAGAATAATTTCTGAAAATGCTTATAAATACCGCAAAATGACTGAATGGGAAATTTGCTTCAATATTTTCTGACCTATATCATTGATACTTAAATAATTATTAATAACATATTAAAGCATTGCATTCCATTTTGTCATCTGCCGGAATTTACACTCCCAATTCAAAAGCAGCTGCAAACAAACCAAATGATTTAAGATAAAGATTGTTTTTGTGTACAATATTATAGCACAGAAAATATTGAGGCAAAAGGAGAAAATGCTGGTCACCTGACCAGCATTTTCTTCTTTTGTGACTATCTCAATGTTTTTCCAAACCTCTTCTCTCAGGGACGTCACAACCTAGTCTTGTTTGGCAAAGGGTAAAGTTAACTCACCAGCCGATATTTTTCTCCAAAATTGGTTCCATCAACCACCAAAACTGGAACCTTTTTATACTGCGAGAACTTGAGTTGAGCCTTGGTTATAGAGTTAACTTCTACCACATCGTACGGAAAACCGTAGTAGTCTAGTGTGGCACGAACTTTACAACAATACGGACAGGATTGGAACTGGTACAGGGTAAATTTGACATTACTTAGCTGTAAGACACCCTTAACCTGGAAAAAGGAATGAAAGATTAGGCCAAATAAAAAATTTGTGTGGTTCAGGTTACATGTTGAAAAAAATAGGGTAGGTCGGTTGACTATCTTTTTTTTTTTTACTTTATTTGGGTTTTGTTTCCTTTTTTTCTTGCCATTGTTGTTGTTTTTTGTATTTTTTCCTTTGAAGGCAATAAAAAAATTAGGGTTGTTCCCAATTTGCTAGGGATGGTCGGGTAACCTGAACCACACCTATTTTCCTTATTTGGCCTTAAGATAATTAACAAAGTAACAGATAAGAGAGGTAAATGGAATCTAACTTTGATATTTCTAGCCCAAACCCATATATTGTGGGTATTCATTTCATGATCTTAATCGTCTCAATACAATCCATAATAAAGGGTTCGGTGAACAATAAATATTTTAGAAATACCATTACATTTTGAAAATTAATTACACTCTCCTAGATCAAAGAAAATGACACCTAGTCGGTGCCCATCAGTCTGTAAAGTTAACATTGGTTTCAAGGTAGTCTATCTGTAATGAGATTCACACGACATCGGATTTATTCGGGCGCGGTCTAAAACATTCGGCCATGGAACTTTCCCCCGCCAAACATGTCAAATGTTTACGACTGCCCCAAAATAATTTCAGACATGTATCCACGACACTCAATAAAAGCCAATGTTTTATTACTCTCAAAATAGCTACATAAGGGTTGGACGATTTACCGAAACCGACCAAAACGTACCAAAACCAAGACCGAAACGGGCCGAATTTTAGCGAAACGGTATCAAAACATGAAACTGTTTTCATCTAGACATGTAGCGAATTCATCAGGCCCCGAGGGTGTAGTCCAATCTTAGTCTGGTCTAATATGAAACGAGTTACAGTTGTCGAAATAGTTTTTTCTCTCCAAATATCTATTAACCCTTTACCAAACAACAAAATTTTAGACTGGCCCAAATTCAAAGACATTGCAGACAACAATTTCAGATCAATTATTTTTAAACTTTTTTAGTCATTTTGTGTAGAAAATATTGTTGGAAATGAAGAAATTGCTTGTGACAAGCAATTTCTTCATTTTCCACAATGTTTTCCAAAGCCATTAATCTGCAGGGAGTCAAAAAGAGCCACTGTGTGGTAATGGGTTAATCAGCATACAGAAGCATTCCAAACATGTACAAAGAAACCAGATGTTGTTTGGAAGATAGTAATATTTGATAAAAGAAATTTTCAACTTCAATGAAAGAATTTTGAAATGGGCGTTATAATCGATCAGATTATCAGCACAGGGATAAAGATTAGCAGGGGCCCAGTCACCAATGGCCCCAAGAATTTGGGCTGGGCACTGAATATCTAGAGAAAATTCCCATACCCTTAATGTTAAGAATCAAATTTTGCTATTCTGGGCCCCTAAGTTAAAAATTGTCAGTCTTTATCCCTGCAGCATTTTCTTTTATTGCCTCAATATGTTTTCGAGCATATCCTATTAGGGACATGTTTTGTGATTGCGGATTAATTGTGTTTTCACGAATTTTGTCGTTGTTTAGAATTATATAAAAATATGGTCAATATAAATGGGGTTTGTAAACATTAATTTATTTAAAATCAATCACTCTATTAGCCGTTTCGGTACAATTCAGCCCGTTTCGGTATTGGTTTCGGTCGGTTTCCGTACGTTTCGGTAAATTGCCCAACCGCTACATAACGGGTACTCTACAGCCGCGTGCGATTTAGGCCGGTACAGCTCTTCTAGAAGTAGGGTGGTCACACTTTTTACCAAAAGTATTCCAGCCCCTACAAAATATATACCAGCTTACAGAGAATATTGAGAGAAACATAAAACAATTTACTTCTTCAATTTCTACCCAACAACAATAATTGTTACATTATTTCAACCCTTCCCCGAACAAGACATGATTTTCACGATCATATATGAAAAGGTTTTGGAAAACATTGAGACAAAAGAAGAACATGCCGATAACCAACATTTTCTCCCTTTGTGTAAATATTTTCTGCGCTTCCTTGTGGGCATATCATTTCCGTGTCATTGCCTCTGATAAAAACAAGATTTTACGACATACAAAATACGAAGTTCAAACAAAAATTGATTAAAACTTTCAAGTGATCGATTATTAACATTATATCTCTGGTTCGTGAGGAAACAGCCTTTCAAAACATTGACCCAAAAAGAGCACCATACATTTGAACATGTCCATTTTGCAACCTGTAAATTCAATCTAATTTTTGGCTGCCTCACCCTCTCCCGAACAAGACCTGGTTAGACCTGGTTTTGACGTCCTGAACGGATTTTATTGAAGGTGAAAAGATTGAGGCGAAAGAATCTTATTTTCTTTTACACTCATTCTGTGGCCTGTCACAGCTTCGAGTTGGATGACCATAACGTTTTACTGTTTGGGAAAGGGTTCAATGGATGTTTAGGAAGCCCATGAGAAACGCCAATTTTGTAAATCCCTTTTGACTGAGCACGAATTGCTCAAGATGAGCTATTGTGGTCACTCACCGTCCGTCTGTTCGCCTATAATTCCTTGAAACACCTCCTACTCCTTAACCATTAGGCCGATTTTGACAAAACTTTACAGGAATGTTCCTTGGATGCCCATAATCAAAAATTATTCCCAATATCTTGATTCGTCAAAACATATGGGCGTGGCAGGGCGAGGCTTATCGAACTTTGAGAAATCATGAGATCATTCTTTACAAATCAACCATTCGGCCAATTTCAACCAAACTTTGCAAGAATGTTCTTTGAGTCACTGTCGTCAACATTTATGAATCAATTTTGGATGAATGGAGTTTAGACAGAAATTACCGATAAATCGTGGGGAATTGAAAAACACTTCCCATTGTTAAATCCATTGCGCTTGAACGCGCTAAACTAAAAGCACAAGATGTTTTATTATTTGAATAGATAGGATGTTGAAGAAGACATATAGGTTTTTCTAGGCTTTTCTGCCGCATAGTTCTTGCCATTTCAAGCCGAGTAAAATGACCTATTTTGAATACCTAATCATCGACTCATAATTCATCGGTTCATTGTATTAACAGACACGGATGAATGAATCTATTTTCCCTCTTTAATTTGATGTGCGATTTATGAAAATCCGTTAAAGTGACATTTCAGAATTTTTTGTCATGAATTTTACTTTTATTTTTATCTGAAAGAGCATATTTCCTTATGAAAATTCTGAAAATTTCAAGCCAAAATATTGCGCCGTTTACGAGAAATTTATATTTTTGTGTTAAAATTGAACAAATTGTTGTGGACAACAGTTCGGATTTATATGCAATTTATCGATTATGTCTCAACTTTAAATGCGTGTTTCTTGCTTACTGGCAACAACTTAAAACAAGAGGCCCAGGAGGGCCTGAATCGCTCCACTGGTTAAAGTGGAAGGGAAGAATTATCCCATGATTTCTTGTAAGCCTTACATAGTGGCAGCCAAATCTTGATATTTGTGAAAAAATTTTGAAGAGAGACTCAAAGAACATTCTTGCAAAGTCTGATTCAAATTGGCCTTATGGTTGATTTTTAAAGAATTTTCTTATGATTTCTCTAAGTCTGATAAGCCCCTTTCTCCCTGCCACGGCCACATTTTTTTGACAAATATAAAAATTTGTGAACAAATTTTAAAAAGAACGACTAAAGGCACATTCCTGCAAAGTTTGGTTCAATTGGGCACACTGGTTGATTTTTAAAGAATTTTCTTATGATTTCTTTAAGTCTGATAAGCCCCTTCCTCCCTGCCACGGCCACAGTTTTTGACAAATGTAAAAAATTGTGAATAAATTTTTATATAGAGAGACTCAAAGAACATTCCTGCAAAGTCTGGTTCAAATTGGCCCTATGGTTGATTTTTAAAGAATTTTCTTATGATTTCTTTAAGTCTGATAAGCCCCTTTCTCCCCGCCACAGCCACATTTTTTGACAAATGTAAAAATTTGTGAACAAATTTTAAAAAGAATGACTCAATGCACATTCCTGCCAGGTTTGGCTCAAATGGGTCCAATGGTTGATTTTTAAAGAATTTTCTTCTGATTTCTTTAAGTCTGATAAGCCCCTTTCTCCCTGCCACGGCCACATTTTTTGACAAATGTAAAAAATTGTGAACAAATTTTGAAAAGAATGACTCAAGGCACATTCCTGCCAAGTTTGGTTCAAATTGGCCCAATGGTTGATTTTTAAAGAATTTTCCTATGATTTCTTTAAGTCTGATAGCCCCTTTCTCCCTGCCACGGCCACATTTTTTGACAAATGTAAAAAATTGTGAACAAATTTTGAAAAGAATGACTCAAGGCACATTCCTGCCAGGTTTGGTTCAAATTGGCCCAATGGTTGATTTTTAAAGAATTTTCTTATGATTTCTCTAAGTCTGATAAGCCCCGCCCTGCCACGCCCACATTTTTTGACGAATCAAAAATTCACGAACAAGTTTTGAAAAGGGTCACCCAAGGAACATTCCTGCCAAGTTTGGTCAAAATTGGCCCACTGGTATAAGAGGAGAAGATGTTTAAAGAAAAAGTTAACGGACGTACGGACGCACGACGGACACAACGCCATGACAATAGCCCGCTGGCCTTCGGCCAGTGGAGCTAAAAACTAATAATATTTATACTCATTAGAATAACCAATCTTGGCATCAAGACATACTTTAAAAAAAGGAAATTGGAATGAAATGTCCCTTTAAGAAATGGCAGTGCCAAAGCAATTTTATCACACATACCCATTACCCACGCGTCGTTCTAAGGTAACGACCGAGTTCAAACAAAGAAACACAGAGTTGACCCACTTTTTCAAACAGAGATTTTACACGAATTTCACGAAAAGAAAGTGTATAAGGTAAAAGTATTTTATCATAATAAAATATAACTATTTAGCTTTAAGTTTTTACACACTTTTTGGCAATTTAATGTGTTACTTAGGCTGAAAATGCCGTTTGTAAATTACTCAATTTTACATAGAATCAGATAGAGGCAGTATTTTCAAAACGAGACTGTGACCACACTACTAGAAGTGGTAGAAATAGTCTGGTTCCAGCCTTAATCCGAGTCTTCTCTGATATATAAATACGCTCTTTGATATTTTGATTTTTCGCTATGTACATCAGAGAGCGTTGCTCTTTGAAAAAATCAAGAAGTTCTCAACAAATTGTTGCGCATCGTTCACCGTGATCACCGTCCGATCTTAAAACGCTATCGTTAAAACCCCTGATGATTTCGATCAATGAACCATTTATTGTCATACATGTTGAAAAATTTACGGCCAAAAAGTATTTCTAAAAGGTTTATAGGCAATGTTTTTCAACAACCCTCACCTGAGCAGCCTTTGTTTACCTTGACCTTCCATTCAAAACCAAAGGTTATACTCTTCCAGCAGGCCGATTTGAAATGAAATTTTTGGTCAGGTATGACAAAAAATTATTTATTGATTACCCTACAGTGTTTTACCGAGTGATTCGATATGATACACAAAAACAAAGCTTCACTACGTGTAACGTTACCGAACTTTCCGCTGTTTTCAAAGAGCAACACTCTCTGATGTAAATAGCGAAATATCAAAGAGCGTATTTACATCAGAGAAGACTCGGATTAGTTCCAGCCTCTGATACACTGCGTTGTATTTTTTCTAAAATGTAGTGTATCAGAGGCGGGAACCAGACTCTTCTAGAAGAGCTCTACCGGCCTTAATCGCACACGGCTTACCTTAATCAGATTCTTCTATCGACTTGGTACGAAACTGTACGGGTGCGAATGCATATTCCACCATCTCCATCACGCATCAGAAGTTTCAAGGTACAAAACTAAGAAATTCAGAAAAAATAATAATTAATTCAGCTGATCAAAATATACATACACTTCTTGAAACTGGATGTTCAGATTTTGCATGAACCGAAGATGACAGTAATTTGTACGCGAAAACCGATGACACTGACGCCAGACAAACGCCGGCTACTTTTCTCCAAGCTCCCTGGTTTTGTCGCAGATAGGTGCTGAATGGTCGTCCATGTTTCAGATGTTGTAGGTTCCCGTGCAGAATCTGGTTCGTCTCGATTATCCGAGGAAATGCGCTAAGAGAGAATCTACGGAGGCCTATATGCACGGCCATTTCAAGTTTCGTAACGAAGGTCACAAAATAGTCAAAGGGAGAAAACTGTGGATTGTAAAAAAAGGTTTTAAGTACGAGTTAGTCCCCTTATTGTATCCCCCCCCCCCTTAAAATCCAAGTAAAGAGTCAGTGAAGGAGGCCTATAGAGCCTACTGTAACAGCTAGGCCGATTGAAAACAGATTATGGTTGAATTTATTTGGGAAGCCATTAAAAGAAAAGAAGAAATTGCTTTAAAAAAAAACCCAAAACAATTACAACCAAAAAAGTTTCCCTGCCAGTAGGCCTAATAGAGATTTACGAATAGCGAACAGTTTTCCCGCGTTCGTGTGCTAAAAATAGATTTCCGATGGGAATACCCCAACAATGTTTGCCGGGTACCAGTCTAATATTTTGTTTATCGGTCAATGAATCGGACAATTTTTCGTAACCGTGTTAGCAAAAAAATATTATTTTCAAGCGCGATATTAGTCGATCATAGATAATGCAGGCGGGAACTAAAACTACGAACATTGCGCATATGCAACATGCAACATTGCTTCCAGATACGGAGACAGACCAGAAATGACAAACGTTTTTTCTTGAGATTCCTCAGCAGCTTAACCAGAAAAAAACATCGAAAAGTCTGAGAGTAAAGTAGCTATGATTATGAAACTTCGCGGGTAGATAGATCTCACCAAGGAGAAGTGCAACGTACAAGGAACACAACTCTATCTTGCTTATTTTGTGAGTTATTGTCCATTGTTGTAGTGAAAGCCTATGGGGTATCAAATCACTTTCAGCGACAAATTCTAGTTTTTTCTATATTAACCCTTTCCCAAACAAGACCGGTTTTGACGTCCCCAACAGAAAATTCTTGGGAAAACATTGAGGCAAAAGAAGAAAATGATGATCGACAAAATCGAAAAGGCATGCACAACAGACAAAATGGGTGTGAATCACTTCTTTGGATATTGATGATCATCCTTCTTTTGCCTCAATATTTTCTTCGAGATAAAACACTAAAGATATTCACACCCGTTTTGTCGTCTGCAGACTTTTTTCAATTTAGCCCAACATGACATTATGTCGTTTTGGAAAGGGTAAGCGAGCACGCACGAGCGGCACGATGAAGTCAGGACATGTCCGTATGTGTAAACATTACTTGTCAACTGCTTATTTCATAGTTACCGACCTTAAAAAGTACACGACGGTGCAGCAACCTTCTCAACTCGGAATTAGAATGTTTCTCAACAAATGATTACAGCAGTCAAGCTCTTAGAATGTTATCTCCGGCAAGTTGAACGTGGAAAATCTTCGCGACATTCACAGCCATATTTGTACGATAAGGGATTCCCAATCTATTTTTAGACCAGCGATGACGTATTTGTTCACACGGAAAATCGAAGCCTATTAGACATGTCCGATTTTTGCCGATTTGGAGACGGACTACAGAGAGCGGACTTTAGAAGGGGGTCTTCTCAAAATGCCTGATCAGCCTCAGTGGCGTAGTGGATAGCGCACTGAACTTGTAGCCCGGTGGTTGCGAGTTCGAATCCCACTCGGGTAAGGTGTGTCTTTGGGCAAGACACTTAATTGTCAGCCTCAGTCTACCCAGCTGTTAAATGGGTAGCAGTGAGGTAAAACTTACTGCCTCTTTGATCTCTTCTCTTCCGCGCTATTTCCGAGTAAAATTCGCGTTGTTTGATTCGCGTAGTTTGATCCGCGTTGTTTCATTGCACTGTAAATAGAGCACATTAGTTACTTGTAGATTAGATATAGCACTGACGCTCAGACTCATCGGAGTCTATATACGCTAGCATAGCTAGTGGTGCCCCGAGTGCAAGCGGGGGAAACTACCTGTATAACGTAACGTAACGTAAGGTGTCACTCCACTGTTTAATTGACTAATTAATTAAAGAGTAAAAGGGATCAACTGTGGGTGTTCACAAACCATCTCAAAAGTTTCCTCGGACCACATGACTAAAACAGTGTTAAAGAATATGTATATTTAAATCTTAAATTCCGTACTAAGAAAAGGGGGTCATGAGCACCAAAATCATTGTAACATATTCAAGCAAACGCAACTACCTACTCAATTTTTAATGTCAGACTAGTCTATTTGAAGTTTTACCTCTACACAAAGATCGCAACCTTACATGTTATCCTACCGAAATTGAGCATATCTATTAACATCAATAAAGGGCAGCAGTGGCGGCCTGCCTTTGAGCAGGACTGTATGTAGGGCCTTTTACCATTCTCTACATACAGAAACTCTGTGAGAAATGTGGGATATCAACTCTTTAACAGGAACTCGTTATGGTACTACAACCTGGAAGAAATGTCGTTGTGAAATGTCTACATAGAACAAACAAAAATGCTGTTTTTTCTAAAACTAGGTTGCTTGATATTTACTCGAACATGGCTGAGAGATAAACACTTTGTCAATATTTGGTCTTATATCCACAAAATTCATTCGACAGTACAAGATAGCATCACAAGAGTTATTTTTTTATGTTTTCAGATGGTTATGTCCTTCATGCAACGCGGTTTTCGCAGTTAAATCGTGTACCCTAAAACGCATACGATTTATTTGCAGAATAAGAGTTTATTATGTCTTCTTACCTGCTGCACGGCGGTAGCCGACTCTAAAATATAATACATACTTATCTATCAAATTTTTATACACCAAAATAATAAGCAAGATAATTCTGCATATCATGCTTCCATGTTTTCTAAAGACGCCCAACCAACGGACGTTGTCGATAAAAATATAGTTAATTATCCTGGTTTGATATTTTGCGCATTTTATGCATGTACGAGGGTCATCCAATAATAAGTGAGACTGTTGTCATATCTCAAAAACTGTCCGACAGAATTTAATGAAACTTGGCACTTACATTGCCCAACATATTAGCTATACAAAAATTGCACCAAATTTTGTTATGTAATTACGTCACGTTTATGACCTCACTTCCTGTGACACAAACAATTGTAACATGGACGCGTTTCATGCCGCTTTGGCGGTAGACAAAAATGTACATGTATAAAAATTGCGTTATTTTAAGGCAATACAAGGACGGAAATATTTCAAATCTAACTAAAAATTATTGTGGACAAAGCATTGTCATGTACAACTGTTTTCTGATGGGTTCCAAAGTTTAAGGACAAAAGGATTAGTGTGCAGAAGCAACCCAGCTCTGGTCGGTAAACAGAAGCGAAAAGTGAAGAAAAATATCCCAAAAATGACGATTTTTGGCTATGTAAATCAGCGTATATCATCTGAAAATTGGTTCTATCTGAGAAAGCAATCAATGTAGAGTATTATAGTATATTTTAATGGCTGTCTTGATATCTGTCTTTTACAAGAAACGACCAAAGCTGTACGAAAGTACGACTTTTGTTCTGCATGACGTCAAAAGACAGATAGGGTGGCGTTACTTTTGACGCTCTATAATTGGAACATTTTAGTGAAACCTCAAAATTCTCTGCACATAGGTCCTCCATATTTTGATCATTGTTCTATGTGAAAAGAATTATCGCGATGTGTGCGTTTTGGGGATTTAAATGCATTGGAAGTAGACGTGGCCAGTCTAATGTGGCATATTAACTCTGGTTGCCTAGCAACCGAAATTGGAAGACTTTCCTATTGATTGAATTGTGTCATTAAAGAGGGAAGATCTTATATTGAAGGAATATAGGGACTTTGAAAGCATATAAGTCAAGATATTTCTGCAATAGGAACAGTCTCACTATTTATTGGATGACCCACGTATATGCAGAAACACGCGATAAAATACCACTGGCCTTTCTAACCTAAGTTTAGTAGGCTAAGTCTAAATTATACACGTGTAAATCGTTCAAATTAAGTAGGAGATATGCTATGTAACATCATGACGAGAATAAGTCATGCAAAAATGGTTCATGTGCAATAGGAATTTCATACTGTTTTAAGCCCGCCCTAAACAGGCAAGAGGTAGTTGTCGAAAGGGGGGGTCTCATTTGCGCCCACGCACATATTTTCTTGTAACTTTACTCATAGAATGCCCCTGACCTATGAACTACAAAAGTATATTCGTTTTACTCAAAGAGTGCATATAGGTCTTTACGCGGCACCTTAAAGTGTTCCCTGTTTTCATTGATACCCGTCTTACAAAAACTCAATGTTGGCTATCTAGTTTTGGTATAAATCCACAAGTTTTAATACAAATAGCAAGAGGAGTCATTGTAAAAACTTTTGATACCAATACTGTTGGTCCCAACGTGCGCAAAAAGTTCTTAGAAATTAATTTAGTCAGAAATTGTCAGAAAAACAGACGAGAAATTTTCAAAACCTAAAATTATATCAAATATTTTTGTATGTTCCCATCTTTGTCAACCTATGAAATTGATAGGAAAGTTGGCCATATGTGTTCCCTGTTTGTATGCAAAATTTGGTGAAAATTTGAAACCGGTAACATGGTCAAATAATGAGAATTGTGAACAACGGCACCTTAAGATGCTCCCGGATTTCAATGGTACCTGTCTAGCAAAAGCACAATTTTGCTTACCTAGTTTTGATATCAGCCCCAAATTTTAAATCGGAATAGCAAGAGGAGTCACTGTAGAATATTTTGGTACCAATATTGTTGATATCAACATGAAAAAAATTCTTAGAAATTTATTTAGTCAGAAATTGTCAGAAAAATAGCCGAGAAATTTTCAAAACCTAAAATTCTATCAAATATTTTTGTATGTTCCCGTCTTTGTCAACCTATGAAATTGATACAAAAGTTGGCAATATATGTTCCCTGTTTGTATGCAAAATTTGGTGAAAATTTGAAACCGGTAACATTGTCAAATAATGAGAATTGTGAACAACGGCACCTTAAGATGCTCCCGGATTTCAATGGTACCTGTCTAGCAAAAGCACAATTTTGCTTACCTAGTTTTGATATCAGCCCCAAATTTTAAATCGGAATAGCAAGAGGAGTCACTGTAGAATATTTTGGTACCAATATTGTTGATATCAACATGAACAAAAAATTCTTAGAAATTCATTCAGTCAGAATTTGTCAGAAAAGTAGTCGAGAAATTTTCAAAACCTAAAATTATATCAATTTGTTTTTGTATGTTTCCGTCTTTGTCAACCTATGAAATCGATAAGAAAATTAGCCATATATGTCCCCTGTTTGCATGAAAAAATTTGGTGAAAATTTGAAACCGGTAACGTTGTCAAATAATGAGAATTGTGAACAATGGCACCTTAAGATGCTCCCGGATTTCTATGGTGCCTGTCTAGCAAAAGCACAGTTTTACTTATCTAGTTTTGATATCAGTCCCAAATTTGAAATAAGAATAGCAAGAAGAGTTATTGTAGAACATGTAGAACATTTTCAGACCAATATTTTTAATGGCAACATGCCACATAATTTCTCAGAAATCTATTTAGTCAGAAATTGACAGAAAAACTACCCAGAAAATTATATAAAACCTAACATTCAATCAAACTCTTTTATATGTTCCCGTCTTTGTCAACCAATGGAATTAATAAGAAAGTTGGCCATATATGATCCCTGTTTGCATGCAAAATTTGGTGAAAATTTGAAACCGGTAACATTGTCAAATTATAAAAAATGTGAACAACGGGATCTTAACATGCTCCTGAATTTCAATGGTACCCGTCTAGCAAAAGCCCAATTTTGCTTACCTAGTTTTGATATCAGTCCCAAATTTTGAATCAAAATAGCAAGAGGGGTCATTGAAGAACATTTTGGTACCAACAATGTTGATGCCAACATGCAAAAAAAAAAATCTCAGAAATTTATTTGGTCAGGAATTGTCAGAAAAACTGCCGAGAAATTTTCAAAACCTTCAATTCAAATAATTTTACTTGTATGTTCCCGTCTTTGTCAACCTATGAAATTGATAAAAACGGTTAGCCATATATGTCTCCTAGTCGTATGCAGAATTTGGTGAAAATTTGAAACCGGTAACATTGTCAAATAATGAGATTTGTGAACAAATGCACCTTAGAATGCTCCCGGATTTTAATAGTACCCATCTAGCAAAAGCTCAGTATTGCCTACAAAGTATTGATATCAGTCCCCTATCTTAAATCAGAATAGCAAGAGGAGTCATCGTACAACATTTTTGTATCAATATTGTTGATACAAACATTCGAAAATGATGCATGTTCTTCTCAAATCTGAGATTATCAAAAAGTTAATATGTCAACAAAGCAGTGGCTAGTTCATCATTACAATAGAAATGTTGGCAATTTTGCATTCAAAGGCACAATTAATGTACAATAAAAACTGTTTTTGTGTTCTTTTTATTATCTTGAGCAGTGTAGTAAAGAAAAAAATGTTAATATTTTTAATAACTGTGCGATAATGCTCTCATAAGGGCCCAGCACTGTAACCGGAAGAAGAAGAAAGTAGTCTAAGTGCTGATAAGCCACAAAGGAAAGTTAAAAAGGGTGACGTAATAGATTAAATATGTAACATTATGCATCTCCTTTATTTTTCATCCCTACATTTTATAATTCACTCTGCTGTTTGGGATTTTTTCTTCCATTATATTATTGGTGGGTGGAGTACGACAATGTGCCCATTATTCTTTAAAATCATGTTTTTGTGTGAAAAAAGTTAAAATTGATGCCATGTGTAAGTTTGTTATGTTAAATAAAGACACAACAAAGCATAATAAGCTATTTACAAATGTATTTGAAAATAATTAAGTAAAATCTTAGATTTTACATTCTTAGAAATCTGGACCCTTTACACTTAAATTAAAAAAACAACACTGTTACCGGTTTTATTTTTTCTTCATATTTTACCATAAGCATGGGCATATATAAGGGCAATTTTTATGTAAATTTTATAGGTTGACAAAAACTGGAACTAGGCGAAATTAAGACCTGAATTTGGTCGAAATACTTGAAAACTAAAAAATTTGGCGATGAGGCCATACAAAATCTTCTAGAAAATTGTTTTTTGTTGAGTAATATATACTATTCTGGTTTATACACGATGAGAAATTATTAGACATTATTTTTGGGGACAGTTTGGCTCGAATACAACAAAGCTGTGTGTATATGGCCTCGTTAAGTAAGGATACCCCCCATTTTTAAGCAAAGATATTAAAATTCTTAAAAAAATATTTTCTAGAAAAGATTTTTAAAAAAACATTTCGGCAATAACGTGGTAATAAAGAATACTAACTTCATATCAAATTTCATGAAATTCCGAGCGTGGGCACAACCCTATGGGAATTTCTAATAGGGTGAGACCCCCCCCCCTTTCTATGCGTCTTTGCGTCTGGAATCTTTTGCCAAGGTCATAGCCCGTAGACAAAAATTGCTTACATTTTTAAACAACATACAGCTATAGATCACTGCGTTAAAAGTGTCAATGTCAAGAACCGTACATTTAATTCACATACTTTTTCGGGTTGTTACTATTTTTTCTAACTTTCTTTTCTTACACACCGTTACTATTTAAAAAGACATTCAATTCCGAACTAGTGTTTAGTGTACGAGATCTTACATCGTCGATATTCATGCAAAAACTCGTATGTCATTTTTTTTAAATGTTTTAAAGGGGAAGAAACAAAATTATTCACTTCTGAATCTTAAAGGTTTTACTTGAAATTTGGACATATTGTTCAAAAACAATGTGTCACCAATACTGCTAAGTAAAATATCCCCAAACATTCCTGGGGATTTCTTTGAAAATTGCAAAAAATGATATACAAGGGGATTTCTTTGAAAATTGCAAAAAATGACATACAAAGTTTTGCATTTACACCGATGATATGTTAGATTATAGGTTAGGTTTAATTATCATATTCGAATGGCTCTCGCATAATTGTCATAGCGAGACAGGAATGTTTGGCTTTCTTCTTTTGAATGAAATCCTAGACCAAAGGGTATTGACCAAACGCCAATCGACAGATCGCTCCGCCCAACATAGAATTTAAGGCAAACAATGGGCATGTGGTCGTAAATCGGGAACGATTTTATCCAGTTAATCGTGACGTAAATTCGGACAAACAAAATAGTATTTCGTAGTTGTTGTTGTAAAATCTCGTAACGGCTTGATTTAAGCCGTAGTTACGAGATTTTATAACAACACCGACGGTTTATCAAAACATAACGTTGAACCTAGTCTATTGTTAGCACAAAATTCTTTGCCATTGGTATGTCGATTGTTTTGATTGTCAGTCGATAAATCGATACAAAACCACGTGCAACGATGAACAATTGGGGCATGACATTTTTGTGATAGTCCATTGGCTAATCGATGTTTTTGATTGACAGTCGGCGTTTGGTCAATTCCCTAAGTTAGGCTATTGTGAATATTTCAAGTCTTAAAACTTTCTCAAAATGACACATGTTTCAAAACTAGCACGGACGATAACATGGACGTTGATTGAAATACAATTTATTTGTTTTGCAATGAAAACGATTATGGAAAAAAGGAAAATGTCGGTTGTTAGAATTTCCTTGTTTCGCATCAATGTTTCTAGACCTGTTTCATTAGAGTTACAAAAGCCAAAAACTGTTTTGAAATTGTGAAAACGACTAAATAGACTTGTTACACCCTTACTGTAGTGTCACTTTTCTTTTTAAGTTATATGCGCATAGACTGAAACGATCGATGAACGTCTGAACAGACTTCTCTCATTTACTGATGCCACGAAATTTGAAGTTGTTTGAGACGACCCCCAGCGAAACGAAATCGGGTGTCCGCTCTCAACATCCGCAAAAATCGGACATGTCTAAATTAGTACGAAATGGAATACGAATACGAAACCGAGATAAATTGTAGGGGGGGGGGGGGGGAAGGGAGCATCTCAGCATACGTGATGATGGCTTCCCTATTTCTGTGTTGAGTGAACGCGTCTAAATTCGGAGGTGGTGGGTTCAAATCCTACGTTGTCTTTTCTCTTTTTTCTTTTTATGTACCGGTATTTCCTTTTGATAATAGATAGCATTGAAATATATGTGCTAAAATACACTTCAAAGGCAAATATTTGTATAATTTTGTATATCGTCGGTGTAAATGCAAAACCTCGTATGTCGATTCTGGCGATTTTCAAAGTACAAACTTGTGTGTTTAGTTAAAGACAATTCTTGCAGGTTTTGAGATATTTTTACTAATCAGTATTAATGACAAATCATTTGTGAACAATATGTCCAAATTTCAAGTAAAACATTTCAGTTTGGGAAAAGTTATTACACTTTTTTCTCTCCCCTTTAAAATTTTCCAAAAACGAGATACGAGGTTTTGCATTTACATCGACGATATGGCATTTATTATTTCATCGAAAGAAACGAAATTTGAGCAGCCAATAATTAGATCATATAAAAACTGCAGATAGCATATGTACAGAAAAAAATCTCATTCACAGAAGAAGAGCTAAACGAAGGGTGTCTCTTAAAACAAATTAAGACCAGAAGAGGGATATCCACCTCTTGTGTCAATTACGAAAACACAACGAGTTCTGCCTTTCATGATGTTTGATCCTGCCCTAAACCATAACCTACCATTGACGGAAAAGTGTTGACTTAGATAACGCCAGGGTAGAGCTCTGACCGCTTTGTGTCCGTCCTTTGATTTTTTAAGGTGTAAAGCGTTATTCGTCGCTGAACAAATCCGTCTACTGGCGGGTCCAGCCATCCTCGATGTACTTGACACAATCATATCCGAAGATCTGACTATTTCTGTGTCTAGTATATGACCGACTCTAATCTCCGCTCCCGAAGTCAGTCTGGACACTGATTGGACAGTAACAATTCCCGATTGTTACGGTTGCCATTTGTGTTGGTGAAATGATCCGTCCCGTGAGAGGTTCCTGAGCCTGAGTAGTTATCCAGCTATGGATGCGTCGTAAAAAAACAATCGCTCTGAAAAAGGGAATAACTCGTGCATGCCTGACGGAAAAGGGCAAGTTTTGATATAGATTAATTCGAATTTGTTGCTGATAAAAAAAGTCGTTTTGGAATCGTTACTTGGCAGATTTTTTGTCATACATTGTGTAGTCTATGCATGGTTGACAAACCGCGCTAAAATTACGGACTACGGCAGTAAATGACGCCACAGCTTTGCCTGTTTCAGAGACCAATTATCTGGCTTGAATACCAAATTTAGGCACTTCGAGTAAAAGATATCTAAAATATTCATCTTGTCTAAAATCTTAGCGAGTATACATTTTGTAAACTTTTTGGTAACGCTGATTACTATCGGTAGTAGGCAATGAGTTCGAGTTGCACGTGCGGCATTAAATTAGTGGATTTGAACACCGACTCCGGAGATCACTGAAGCACGGCAAAAATAAACAAGTAAATGTCATATTAATTTAGGCGTGCATAGGGATTCTTCTTAGAAGAATAAAATTGAAAAGTATTCGCATGTGCAAAAATAGCCTATTCACAAAAATAAGTTTGTGTTGGAAGTGTGGGTCAGTATAAAAAAATTCGCAGTACATTAAATTTACACTTATTACAAAATAACATTGAGAGAGAAGTAATTGCTTACAACCAACATTTTCGCCTTTCTGCTCAATATTTACTTGGCTATTTAATGCAGTAGTCGGCATTTGGCAAGAATTTTCAAGTTTTATGCAACAACTTTTGATTCGGACTACCCTAAAACTGTCGCCAATCGGACATTCGCACCGCTGTGCTTTGTTACTGAAAAAGTGCTACGTGATCAAAAGCAATATGGCTTCTCCTTGGGACAATTATAACAATGTTGTAAAGTTTCACGGACCTAGGTCAAACGATTCTTGAGTTAGGGCACAGAAATAAAAAAGGGTCTACGGACGGACGGACAAATATTGCGAGATCAAAATACCGCTCTCTGCTTCGTATGCGTGTGTGTGTGTGTGTGGGGGGGGGAAGATATAATTATTCCACCTGATTGCTATGTAGCTCTCTTTATTGTAAACTGGCACGATTAAAAACACAAAAGGCATTTTTATTAATCATTCTTTTCCTACAGTATCGATCGGCACAATAATTTGGGGACATGCATAAGACAATTTATACCCTCACAACCCAACGATTTTGTAGTGTCTTCTGTAAACTAGCCGGACATCTAAACCCCCCATCACAAAATGCTCTATGCCTGGTACATTCAGACCACGTGCAAAATCATTAAAGTGACATTTCAGAATTTTTTGTCTTTTATTTTTATCTGAAAGAGCATATTTCCTTATGAAAATTCTGAAAATTTCAAGCCAAAATATTGCGCCGTTTACGAGAAATTTATATTTTTGTGTTAAAACTGAACAAATTGTTGTGGACAACAGTTCGGATTTATATGCAATTTATCGATTATGTCTCAACTTTATATGCGTGTTTCTCGCTTATTGGCAACAACTTAAAAAAAACTAATAGTATTTTTACTCATTAGAATAACCAATCTTGGCATCAAGACATACTTTAAAAAATTGAAATTGGAATGAAATGTCCCTTTAAGTTTTTTGTGTGTACAAACTGCCTAATTGATTTAATCATTGAAAACACACGACAACTATGGTTAATTTTCGTATGCATTTTTGGGGGATTATTTTGACAGACAGGAACCAAGTTTTTGGGCTTTTGGTCGACAGTGTTTCGCAAACGTAGGTAGTTAGACGTTTTAATGTAGCCGAGGTAGTGTTTTCAAGGTTAGCATTTCATTATTTTGTCCTTATTATATTCCATGCGCTTTCTATTAGGGGCGTCAAATCCAGTTTTTTTTTTCAAATTCAAAGTTTGACACTGTATGAAAAACTGGATTTTACATAGAATTACATAGAGGCAAATATGAGTGACCTGCCACCATATTCCAAGTATCCTGATACATCCCCCTGATTTCATTTCCATTTCGTATTCCATTTCGTACTGATCCGTAAATCTCTATTAGAGTTTTGCGTCTTACGTGGACTTCGACTATGGACATCGGACGTGGACTTTTTATCGGGGGTCGTCTCAGCCTTTTCATATAACGGTAAATGTACTTGTATGGGGTTTAAACAAATTAAAGCAAAATTCAGTAAGATGCATTTATTTTATATACTGAGAGGCAAAAATAAGTATACACCCTAGTTCTCCACGTTTTCTGATAAAATGATTTATAGACTAAGTACGATTTTTAAAACTCCACCGAAGGTGGTCGTTTATTGATGTTACCTTCTCTGTCTATCCGTCTGTATGTCCTTCCTTCCGCTGCAAAGGCCTTTTCATATCGCATAGCGCCATCGAAAAAGAGGACTTAATCAATTAATTAGTGCAATCATTCACATTCACACAACCGCTACATTTATGAAGGGACTTGGATAGAATTTTCACAGAAAGTGCCTCGTCACCTAGTATCATGCGTAAATTGTTAGTGCTTTTCCATATTACAATGTGTCATGGCAAAAGGTGGTATGATGCAAACAAGTTATCTGACATGACACCTTCTAAACTTATGTACGGATTTTGATTGAATTTGCACAGAATGTTCATAGTCACCTGTCTAAGTGTTTAAAGTGCTACGTTTCTTTCATATTATGCTGCGTCATAGAAAAATGGGCCATAATGCAAAAAAAGTGGCATATTGATAGATTTATACCAGCCACCAAAAATTGTGTTATAATGTTTCAGAAAATTTAAGCTTGTGATTTGTTGTAATAAGGAATAAAGAAATCAAATACGGATTAACAGCAAAATCTGATGCTCCACTAAATCGCACATACAAAGTTTGCAAAATCAGCACGTAGCAAGATTAAGGGTAGTCAAGCAATTTCAGTTGAAATTTATCAACACTGAATTATTGATCTATGCTTAGAAACATATTATACGAAATTTCGAGTCGATATGATGAAAATTAGGAGAGGTATTGACAAAAGAAAAGTGTATACTTTCTTTTGCCTTTCAGTATATTTCGTTGCACTCGAATCTAAATCTGGCCCTCAAAACAGTGAAGATATTTTGAAATTGATGAATCTATTATAAATGTTTTATTGTTTTCACTCATTAGACTTTTTCTTGGCATCCTGTTCCGAATGGCGTCTTTAAGGAATCGGTTCGTCTCCACTGCAGAAGCAGCTTGATCAGGGTAATCACGAGATGTCTAAAGGAAAACGGCCTAGGGTTTGTCGCACTCCTACAAAGCACATCTAACTAATTCGTCGGATGAGCCAAATAACCTCTCAGGAATCAAAATTCTTCCTTCGTCATTTTTTCTTTTCGTTTGCAGAACGGCAGCTTTAAAAGGCAAATTTATCAGCATGTACAGAAAAGGTGATGAATTTTGGGTCATGTTTTATCATGTTTACAAAATAAACTCGCTAATTAAGTAATCATTATTTCTGAAACCGTTTTTTTCTTGGCCATAAGGTGTTGCTAGATTGACATTCATAAATATTTTTAAATAAACGAATAACTCACCAGTTGCCATTAGTCTATGCGAAGGGTGCACAATTATGACCAAAATTACTCAGAAAATGATGAAAGCATGAAATTGAGCAAATTCAAATCGGGAACGTGTTTACAGATTTATTGAATATTTTTTGCAATAATGCCCCGGATAAAAAGAAACATGAAAAACAACAAAGGACAATAAACTAAAAAGATAATAAGCAGTGCAGAGTTATGGTGCTTATGCGATGCACTTCTCCTTGGTGAGATCTATCCACTTATGAAGTTTCGTGAGCCTAGCTATTATACTTTGAGAAATGTACTCCGGACAAAATTGGAGAATGACAAACAACAAAGGGCAATAAAGAAAAAAATTGCCAGGCAGAGTTATTGCTCTTATACACTGCATTTCCTCTTGATCAGATTTATACACTCACGAAGTTTCATTATCCTAGCTATTACACATTTAAAAATATACTCCGGACAAGATACAAGTATGAAAAGCAAAGAAGGGCAATCATTTAAAACATGGACCATGCACTGCACTCCGCAATAATGAGAAGAGTATAACTATAAGTTTCAAGTTAATCGGACATAAGGTGACAGAGTTATGCTCCGGTCAAAGAAGTGGACGCCGCCCGGACACATGGACGACGGACACCGAACGCCACGGGTGATCTCGTGATACGCCCCGTCCTCGACGGGCGTACAAAAAGGAAAAGTAGTCTGTAGTTACATACATTGTGTATTGAACCCATGTTAATTAATTAAATTTACGCAAGCTGTATTTGTTTACAATTTTAACAAATTAACTAGTAATCTAATAAGGGCCACTTTGTAAACGGTACAAATCAAACAAATTGAGTGGTTCTAAGACAATAAACACGAGTCTATTTGCTTTTTATTTGAACGGTACATTTTTACATGTAGCCTACCGTTATTTATAAAAGGCTGAGACGGCCCCCAATTAAAAGTCCACGTCCGATGTCCATTGTCGAAGTCCACGTAAGACGCAAAACTCTATTAATACCCGAAAGTGGAGTTAGGCAGTAGGCTATATATAGATAGTTTCCCTAGATCTAGCCTATATATTTTCATTGTTGTAACAAATTGAAATATTCAGGCAAAAGGAGAATATGTTGGCTATCTGCATATCAATTTCTTATTTTGCTTTAACGCCTTCCCAAGTCCTAACCAGGGACGTGAAAACAAGGTCTAGGCCTAAAAGAATCATTTGCATGATTGGGCGAATTTTAGGTCAAAACAAGTGACCCGTTCCGCTATATAGCATAGTCCTATAGATCTAGGTTTAAAACGGACCTTCTGTGAGAGTATATAACATAGTCAGTAGGCCAATACCACGCACACAGGTCATGGTCGATAATTCTACTCTGATATAATGTTTCATTATCTTACAATAGGCTATAATATCGTCGGTGTAAATGGAAAACCTCATACGTCGATTTTTGCAATTTTCAAAGTAAAATCTTGTGTTTCCAGTTAAGACAATGCTTGCCGATTTTGAGACATTTTACTGATCAGTATTAATGACACATTGTTTGTGAACAATATTGGGAAAAGTTATTATGCTTTGTTCCTTCCCCTTTAAAATTTTCCAAAAAACGAGATAGATCTATGTTTTGCATTTACAACGGGGATATGTTAAACATTCATTATGACATGTATCTGGTTTAGATCTATATCTCTGCCGAGTCGGATCCGTTTCCCGATAGTTGGTCTTACGGATTTCCAGCATGGTCCCTTTAAGTATGACGGGCCGCAGATTCTTTTACGATTCCAAGCGAAATTGGTAAAACAGTCTGAGTGATCGTAAATTCATGAATCATGAATTTTCTCCTGGTTAGAATTTTAATATTCGTATCAGTTTTAATGCAGGCACTTGCAACAATATATCAAAATTTGACCCGAGTTTCGATACCTACCACATACTATATGCAGATATATCTTCACAAGTCAAGGATTCGACATCCACTTTGTTCCTTACGTAAGGATTTGATTTTATTGGGGTTTTACGCTGTTATCAACTTCTATGGTCATATCGCGGCGGCTGGAGCACCTAACCGTGGGTTCCTGGTATTTCTCGCACCAGTGCAACCACAATATCCAAACCGAGCCTCCAGCTGCTCTCTCACATAGATGATTCACACCCATTGGTGAGAGACAAATGACTTTTGTCAAATGTCAGATTGGATACTTGCCGAGCCGGGGTTCGAACTTGAGACCCCTGGATTGACAGACTCCCACGTACCCGACTGAGCCCTTACGTAAGGAACAAAGTGAATTAGAATCATTGACTTGTAAACTGCATCTGCTGTGATAGCGCTCTGGAAATCGCATTTGGAACCAATAGGCATAACCAATGCGTCCACTGCTACTTCAAAAACAACACGGTTGGGAATGGCGTGATACAATGTCAATAGGGGACGATTTTATCCAGTAAACGGTGACGTATTTTCGGACAAACAAATAGTATTTCATGAGTGTTGTTATACAATCTCGTAACTACGGCTTTGATTCAAGACGTAGTTACGAGATTTTATAACAACAACGACGGCTAATCAAAACATAACGGTAAACTCAGTCTATTTTAGCAGAAAATTCGTTGCTAATGTAAACTACTATCCCAGAAAATGTTCAATAATTATGTCAATAGGTCTATTTGATCGATTTGAAAATAGTTTGTAGGAGAGAATGCGGAAATACATCATTGAGTAGATGGATGTGGTAGATGTTTAAAAATCAGCTGATAAAAAGTTATTGCCGACCAAGTAAAAGCTAGTTTTACTTGCTCGTCAATAACCATTTTAATATCTTTTTTTAAAGGGCTACTGTATATCCTGCTAATGATAATGGATTTTGTGCTAAAAATAGACTGGATTTATCGTTAAGTTTTGATAAACAGTCAGTGTTGTTCTAAAATCTCGCAACTACGGCTTGATTCAAGCCGCAGTTACGAGATTTTATAACATCTATGAAATACTATTTGTTTTTCCGAGTTTACGCCACGATTAACTGGATAAAATCATTCTCCATCCATCACTGGCATTTTCCAGTTTCTCTGCTCCAGACCGAATTCAAATTGGTCAAGTAGATTTATTAACCCATTACCACACGATGACTCTTTTTGACTCCCTACTAAATGAAAGCCATGGAAAAACATCGTGGAAAATGAAGAAATTGCTTGTGACAAGCAATTTCTTCATTTCCCACATTTTTTTCCATCCAAAGACCTAAAAATTGAAAATTCCATTCACTTGCAACTGTCGTCTGCACAATCTTTCAATTTGGACCGCCCTAAAATTGTGCCGTCTGGTAATGGGTTAACAGAATTACTGACGATTTTCTGAAATTGTTATGTCGTCCTCACACTGGAAATCTGCATGAGATGCCAAAAGATCTACATACTGATGCTTTTCAACGAAAACCACGTAACTGTAATACTTCAAGCTGCAATTACGAGGTTTTTGCTGAAAAGCGACGATATGCTAATGCATTGTCGGTTTAATCTGAGACCGGTAATCATTATTTATGTCAACCATCGCACGACTTTTTCAAATATCATACGACAAACTTGAATGGGGAATCGTAAATTTGTCGTGCTATAGTTTTTACGGTTGATAATTTAGTCCATGAGCCAGGACCCGAATTTTGGCCGATTATTACCACTCGGAGGGAGTAATTCTTTTTGCACTTTTTGGTTAGTCTAATATCTATACTTTATGTTTCGGTATGATAGCAATGCCAGAATGGTAGCTTATGCCTCGAAAAAACCTTGTTTTCAGAGGTACCCTTTACTCACATAGTTTTCTTCTGATTTCTGACGAAATGAAATATGCTTTGGTTCAGCCCCGAACATTACTCTTTTTGCAAAATTCCTGGTTTATAATTGGATAAAGGATAGGGCAGCACATTGAGAAGGTTTACATTGGTCTAAATTGTCATTTATAGCCTTCTTTTAGTGTACGCAGAGAACCTCGTACTTGGACTCGAATTCTACGGGAAAATTGGCAAATAATAGTGCTTTTTGAACAAATAAAGCCATTTTTAAATCTCTTTGCACTCTTTTATTTCCTTAATATCTACGGGCAGTCTTTCGCAATGATATCACTGTCAGTATGGTAGCTCATGTCCCAGAAAACACTTGTTTTAAAGGGTACCCTTTACTCACAAAATTTTCTTCTGTCCTCTGGTGAAACAAAACACGCATTGGTTTAGCCCTGAACATTACTACTTTTGCAAAGCTCTTGATTATAATCTTGATAAAGGATGGGGCAGTGCAATGAGAAGTTTTGCAGTAGTCTAAAATGAAATTTGTTTAATGCATTTGGTGTACGCAGAGAACTAGTTACTTAGGACTCTGTTTTCCCAAGGAAAAAGCAAATAATAGTGCACATTGAACAAATTAAGCCAGTTTTGTATCTTTTTGCAATTTCTGAATTGTCTGTTATCTAAGGACATTGTTTCCTCGTTATATCAATGTCAGAATGGTAGCTAATACCCCACTTATATGTAGGGGTAATGAAACAAAACAAGCTTATGTTCGACCCTTTGTATTAAATCTCTTTGCAAATTTCTTGATTCTAAATGAACATACGGACTGGAGAAGCATATTGAGAAGTTTTACATTTGTCTTAAATGTCATTTGTTGTGTGATTCTAGTGTACACAGAGAACTATTACTTACACTCGAATTTTCAGAAAGATAAACAACAAAGAATATTGCTTTTTACACAAATAAAGCAAGATTTGTTATCAGAATGAATTTTAAATTAGCACAGTTATCAGATTATATTATATGAGCATGATTTTAATTAACTGTAAGCGTTAACGTAAACAATTGTATAATATTATAATGTAGCGTTATTTTTTTTTACATTTTTTTTCTCTAGAAAAAAAGGCTTCTACGCCGAAATATTGAGATAGAGAAATCTTTTAAGATTCCATATATTCATTCCATTAGGAATACCATTTAGAAATTTAAATTGATATGAAGTGAAAGAAGTGATACAAAGAAAGCAATGCTGATGTTTTGCATTCGAAGCAAACTATTGAAATGCAGTATCATGACATTTGGCAGCAATTACAACGTTTGATTTTACTATTACACATGATCAACCCTTCCAAAAAGGCTTAAGGCTACCCATGCATTAATTCATATAATAAAATAATATAAAGTCACATATGCAAAGCATTGGAACGATTGGTATTCTTGAAAAAAGCCTCATGTTGATATAACGAGGAGGGGAAATGTCGTCTGAAATACATGGCAGTGAACTATACTGAAAAGCAAAAGAAACTCTAAACCTTAATTTCATTTGAATTTATCAAAACTAATCACATCTCGTGAAATTAATTGTATTATAGATAAAGGTTTGCCATTTGCCATTACAAATGTGGGGTTAGAAGAGAGTTTCCCATTTTCTTGATGTAAGTATTACCGTGTCATTTATAACGGGGTCAAGTTGAAAAATCCAGGTAATGTTCTATCCACTTTATTCGAATAAAGATGATCAGAATTTGTTATAAACTTTATCTAAAGTCAATATTTGTGTGTCCCTAGTTGAAGAATCGACTGAAGGAAAGCATTATCATATGGATAAGATCAGCCGTCTGATCTTGAATCATTGAATTATGAAACAATCATCCAGTGAAGAAGTCTCCAATTTATACACGTTATTCTGTACACACGCCTTAAACACCTTGCGAAACTTACAAGAAACTGTTTCCCGTCATAAAAGTGGGGGTTACTTTGTGTCAAACTTGTGACACATTGGTCAAATTTGAGTGACGAGGTCATGTTCGTCTAGCACTGACGGCTTCAGGCTGTCAGACGCCTAGCACCGAGGCTAATGTTTCCAATTACATGTAGAAGTTGAACGGTTCTGAATTTAGAATAACGATCTCGCGTGCCTTTCCTGTAGCTGTCTGGACAACGTTATGTTACATCACGTTAGTGTCAAACACGAATTTATTGGTCTTGTTTATGGTGCGTCCCTTTTTTCTCACATTTTAAGCTCTGTAAGTGTACCCAGTTTTTGCCGACCTCAAGGGGCTTACCTTTTTTCGGAAATTGGAATATAACTCTGATTTATCATATGCTTAGCAACGAAGACTACACATGCATAAAAATGTCAATATCTTGATAACCGTTTTCTGGGTGGTGTATTTTAATGAATTTAATGATATGCAGGTGAACATGGCTGTTTGGCCAGTAAGACGGACATATTCATTTATACAAACTACAATAGATACCATCCACACTATTACTATAGATCGTATGCTATAGTTAATGTAGGAAGAGCTGAGATGACAATAATTTACTTACAGACAGACAGAGAGACATGTAGATACGCGGTGATTTGATACAATGTGATACGACCATTGAGTTTAAAAATTGCTCTTCTTTTCACATGTAGGCCGCGGCCCTAGCGCAGTTGGTAGCGCATCTGACCCTCATTCGAGAGGTCCCGGGTTCGATACCCGGCCACGGCTAATACCCTTTCTGACAAAATTGTCACCCACCAATAGGTCTGAAATCGTTAACCTAAGTGGACGAGCAGCTGGGGGCTCGGTAAGGGTGTTGTGGTAGTACTGGTTTGAGAAACAACAGGAATCCATGGGTAGGTGCTCCAGCCGCCGCGATATGACCCTGGTAGTTAAAAAACGGCGTAAAACCCCAATAAACTCAAACTCTTTTCACATGTCCAGACTCAGACTCAATATAAAATGTACAATAAATAAAACATCTACGAACATTTTTTTAAAATATACAAGACGTTTGTTTGTTTTTGTTGTGTTTTTGTGGTTTTTGCATCAAATCATAAACAATGTCATATATTCAAGACAAATTAGAAATAGACGGTTCGTAGATTTAACAAAGAAATGTATTCTCTGTGTACACTCTAAAAAAAATTCACTGACAAGCATTAATCTTATTTTTGAAAAATTGAAAAAAATCCATTTTACAGTATTCTAATCTTTTAAGAAATAGATGTAATATCTGCGTAAGAATACGCTCATACTTAGTGCGTCTAGATAATATAAATGTGTAAAACGTAATACAAATCATCAATTAATTATATCAACCACAGGCTATAATTCAAAGCAAATGACACTTGCTTTGAATGACCATTTATTAAAAGAATGATGTTTTAGGCCTTAACTTAGAAATAAATCAAAGAGGTTTTTAGTATATATTATGCACAATTATGAGGTTAAATATAGGTTGGTGTATTGACATAAGATTTTGTTGCCTTGTATAATTACACTAGAATTACCCCCCGTTAAAATCTATTAATTTGGTTGCGAACGACATAGTTCATATAATTGTATGACATTTATTTCATTACAAATATATGATTTTCTAGTGTAGAACTTCTAATTTATATTTAATCAGTTGTTCATTGTTAAATTAAGTTTAAATAAACGTGCATGTGATTTCAGTTTTGTTTAGTACATGTAATGTAAAATCCCATTTTGACTGAATTCTTAATATTTGTACACAAAACGACTACCTAATGCTTTATACAAAGTTTTGGAACAAATTGGGAACACTGGCAATGCATAAGAACCAGCTTAAACAGCTTAAAACACTGAGAATCCATATTCAAATGTAGGTACGAACATTTCAGGGTACGAATCAGCCATATTTTCTTCGGTCTCTCGGGACTCTTTCCAAGGTTTTTGTGCCATGAATCGGGCTTGAATCAATTACTAGACATCACAAATTATATTTGTGAGTCCTAATATATAGCACGATGCATTTTGGCTTCTGAAAAGTGAAAACCTGTCAAACAAAAATACGCGTATTACGTTCGACGAAGGGGCCGGTACATTGTTTTCTGAATTATAGTGTAGAAAGACCATATAACTGAGTTTTGATAAAATGAGACTGAAACTAAGTTCACAAAGATTGTTTAGACATAGAACAAATACACGAACAACTTTTTAATTCATCATACACGTCCGAAAGAAATCGCATCAACTTTTTCATTTTTGACAGGGTAGAAATGGGTGGGTTCAGAAAGTGGTGATTTTCTCGGCATAAGCTACCAATTTCGAAATGCTATCATACCAATTAATTAACTACACATATCAAACTACTCAGAAAGTGCAAAAAGAATTACTCCCTCCAAGTGGTAATAAAAAGTTGTCTGGCTCATGGACTAATTGTTAAAATATGGTCCCGTGTAATCAGTTTTCTCTGATGAAATTCGCTCTTTGATATGTTGATGTCGCTCATTTGTATCAGAGCGCACTACCATTAAAAAACAACGGAAAGTTCGACACAATTAATTATGGCGCTTTGTTCACCGTCTGATCTTAAACGATATCCTTTAAACGCCTTATGGTGTCTTGCCTGGTGAAAAATTTTAGACCAAAAAGTATTTCTAAAAGGTTTAGAGGCAATGTTTTGCAACAACCCTCACCTGACCAGCCATTGATTACAATGACATACTTTCCGTTGTTTTTGAGTGGTAGTGCGCTCTGATGTAAATGGGTGACATCAACATATCAAAGAGCGAAATTCACCAGAGAAAACTCGGATTAGGTCCCGTGTAACTGTGATGATTTTAGATCAAAGAAATCGATAATCCGTAAGTCCGTTACAATGAAGATAAAAATAAGGTTCTTTCTATTCGATAGCTGCAGCAGACAATGAAATTAATGGATGCAGGCATAGTTATAATTTGTGTAAACTTTAGCAATCAATGTCACAAAAATATTGAGGCAAAATAAGAAACCATGAATTATCAGCATTTCCTTCTTTTGTCTCAATGTATTTCCAAGCCTTTTTTTTGTAAAGGGACGTCACAACCAGATCTTGATTGGGAAAGGCTTACAAGTATTCTGTCAAAATCAGTGTACCAGTTATTATGACACTTAACAGGAATGATTTTTCTTAAATGAACGACATTCAAAATCAGCTGAAATATCAAGGCTGTATCTCTGAGATATCATATTCGCAGGCCAAGGGTGAAATCTATAACGTAACGTCGTTTCTGTATTCACCCTTGTCGTTTTGAATCCGATTTTCCTGGTGTCCTAGAAAACGTTTTCATTGGTTCCAGCGAGACCTCGCTAGAACCAATCAGACAGGTCGATACATATTATATTGTTTTGTGTAAACAATTGATGACAACGGACGGGTAAAATATTGCATTTGCAATATGAAAACGCGAAGATGGGAGATTTTTCGTCAGAATTGTACTTCAATAGACAGCCTTTTTTTAAATTTTATACGAGGAACTATTAAACTTGCGACAACTCGACAAAAATTATCTATTTTTTACCTAGAGACCGCGAAAGACAAAGCGCGTTAATAACGTCATCAATAATGAACGAAATAACGTCAAATACGTTTAGAACGCAACGTTTGATTGGTTGATACTCCATTACAACCAGCAAGACAACCGCTAGGAGGAGTATCGCGAAACCAAGAAATTAAAGGACTAAATCCGCCAAGGGCGAATACAAACGTACGAGGGTTGTCCCAGAAAAAGTGAGACTTTTGAAATATCTTCTAAATCTGACGTCCGATTGATTTCAAATTCATACAGTATGTAACTCAAACATTTTAACATTGTTTTATATACAATCAATGTCAAAACAATGATTTTTCTACGAAATATTGAATGAAAAGGAGTACGTGGTAATAGTACCCGGAGCACGTCATATTTTAAGATGACAAACGTTCCCAAATTCTATAGATGATCTGGTTTTCGCAATTATAATGACACCAAAGTTACACCGTCGTTTAGCTAATGATGCGATGATAATTTGCTGACATTTTCATGTAGATGACGTCATTAATGCTGATGCTTTGTAAAAATGTGTGACTACACCTTCGCTTAAAGTTGCGACGTCGACAAAATCCGCGGAGCAAAAATATTGCGTCGATCAAGAAATGGCACCTTCATAAACGAAAATAAGAAATGACATATGCAGAATAGCGAGATAGTGTAACTCCTACATTTGTGTTCAAGCGGCGCAAGCATTATTTTGGTAGATTGCTACTTACATCGATGGAAAATAGAGCATGACAAAGTAAGAGTAAATCTACAGATACGAATGTAAATTAAAACGATCTCGACGTCGGCCGACGTCAAACAGTATGTGAGCTTCCTGAATAACATACAAACAGTATATAAAGCTGCTTAACATTCAAATGTCGAAAATCAACAGAAAGATAGCATGTGCTCATCCAGGTTGAGGACCCGTGGGCGTCATCTCTCCTGAAATTTAGCCTTAAAGATGGTAACAAAATGGTTTTGCTTCATTTGTTTAAGCGCATAGCTTGGTCGGATCCCCCCCCCCCCCCCCCTTCACCACGGGGGAACTTCCATTTCGGAACACATTGACCTTGCAGAAAATGGATAAGATCGCCTTTGAACAATGTTTGTAAGCTGTGACTTGACTTTTGAATGGAGATGACATTAAAACGCCTGATTTGGCTTCAAGTCCTAATATTTCGTATTTACTGGCTTTGAATTCGAATTTACATTGGACTATATTTAAAGCTGTGGATGGAATTAGAGTTTCGTTTAAAATTTTTGAAATTAGATTAGAAAATTAAAACAACGTTATTTCAAGAACAAATATAATAAGTAGGTTGAATTCGCAGAAAGTATACTGAACGCAAAGGACGGTACTTCGAAAAGAGTGACGTCATGTGTAAGATTTTATGCATGACGTTACGTTACCGTGCGCCGCCACACCTTCACTAACAACTTAATTTTCTGCATAATTTTGTTGATTTTCGAGATATTCACTCAGAAATTCACACACAAGTCACAAACATCTTGTATAAAACGATGATAAATTTATATCAATGTATGTTGACTATCGTATTAAATACAAACATAGTCCCACTTTTTCTGGGACAACCCTCGTATGTGGATTTTGGCTAGCGAAGATGCTGAGATATAGGCCAAGTTAAAGTTTTTGGAAACGCGACGCGACGCGACACGACCAAACACTAGGGCTGTTACATTAGCAGTGACATTTCACGGATATCTTTTCATAAATGTTACTTTTATTTTTATCTGAAAGAGCACATTTCCTAAATGAAAATTCTGAAAATTTCAAGCCAAAATATCGCGCCGTTTACGAAAGATATATATGTTTATGTTAAAATCAAACAAATTGTTGAGGACAACAGTTCAGATGTACATTTGTATATGGAATTTGTCATATCTAGTTCAACTTTAAAGGCGTGTTATTCGCCTATATACGCTACAACTTCAAAAACTGATTGCATTTATGTCCATTAGAATAACAAATCTTGACACCAAGGCATACTTTAAAAAATTGAAATGAAAATGAAATGTCCCTTTAAGTCCCGGCTCGCTAAAAATCTTGTGATACTTGTGTGAAGATTGTGGAAAGGTTTTTATTCCGCTAAAAAGAGTGGGACAGAACAGCTTAAAAGTAAAAGAGAAAATGCTGGCTTTCATCATTTTCTGGCAAGGTTCAGTAGTATGAATTATACCAGTCTTTCACTTGACACAAAGATATTACGGATTTCATTTGACCTGACACTGACATTTACTAAAAATATGTTCAATTTCACTTATGGCTTAACATTTTTTTTCAAAAAGACTTGTTCCATAGTGCACAGATATAACAGGAAAACAAGAAAATATTTCTGATTGTAAATTAAAAAAAAAAAAAAAAAAAAAAAAAAAAAAACACAAGCGTGCAAATTATGATAACAAGAGGCCCAGAGGGCCTTATCGGTCACCCGAATCCAAAGAGTAGAGAAAACATGGATCTACAGATAAGGTAGCCTATTTATAACCGTATAATTATACAATTATACTATATTTGAGTGAAATCTGTCTGAGTCGAAAATAAAAAAAAGTTAATAAATGAAGCAACCCCCTCCAAGTCCCCAAACACAGCTATTTCATGACATTTTTTCTCTTGTAAAAACTTTGTAGTACGTACCCTAACAAATCTAAACACAAAAATAAGAATGTTTTGAAAAAAATTAAAATGTACCCTAAAAAAACCTTTTTGGCACCTTCTGGGGGCCCTATTAAAGAGAAATAACTCCGTGATTTGTAAAACTCTGAAGTGGCCTCACATGGGGATGCTTTCTGTCAAGTTTGGTTAAAATCCGTCCATTGGTTCTCAAGAAAAAATCAAAAAAGAAAATGAACAAATGACGCGACACCGCCCCAATCCCCCCTCCCCAGCACGGCCATTTCTTGACAGATTTTTTTCTTTTGTACAAACTTTGTAGTCATTTCCTGAAGACTCTAACTAACAAATGTGAATCCAATCCAAAAGCCGAATCACGAGAAGATTTTTTAAGATGTACCCTATTTAGGCCCTTTTAGGCCCCTCTTGGGGCCCTGAAGTGAAGAGACTTCACATGGGGATGCTTTCTGCCAAGTTTTGTTTAAATCCGTCCATTGAATCTCAAGAAAAAGTTCAAAATGCAAATGAAATAATGATGCGACCCCCACTTCCAAGCCCCCTCCCCAGCACGGCCAATTTTTGACAGATTTTTTTTCTTTTGTACAAACTTTGTAGTCATTGTCCCAAAGACTCTAAATACTAAATGTGAATCAAATCCAATAGCCGGTTCATGAGAAGAAGTTTTTTAAGATATACCTTATTTAGCCCCTTTTTGGCCCCTTATGGGGCCGCAAAGGGAGGTAACTCCAAGATTCGTACAAATCTGAAGCGACTTCCCATGGTGATGCTCCCTGCCAAGTTTGGTTGAAATCCGTCCAATGGTTCTCCAGAAGAAGTCGAAAATGTTAAAAATTAACGCACGACGACGGACGAAACACGGTCGCAATAGGTCACCATGACCTTCGGTCAGGTGACTTAATAAAAGCTATAGCTGCGCCATGTGAAGAGAAATTTGTAAAACATTCTATTGAACATGAAAAAAGCTAAGCCGTATTTTATAATAGTGGGAAGTTGATCAGATTGAACGTAGAAAAATCCCTTTACTAAATAAAGGTTCATTAGTTGCCGAGAGACATCTTATAGACCCCTATGAGCCAAATCAGGTTTGTTGTAACTAGCAATAACGCAAAAAATCGTACGACAGTTGATATTCTGATATTACGGGTCACAGGTTTTGACGTCTATGACAAAAAAAAAAGAGGAAAAACATTGCTAAAGATTTTCTCCTTTTCATCAACAATATATTGGCGTTATTTCACACAAGTCCTGTTTAAATCAACACAAACTTTGTGGTCTGTATTTGCTTTCAAATTAGACCTCTCTGAAATGTTGCCGCTTGGCACTGATCACTTTTTAAAACCTAATTCAAGCATCAAGTATTTGTTTCTAGTATATTTAAGTCCGTCTTCCAGTCTGTCCCTTCCTACCTATGATTCGAGTGTAAATGACCTTAATCCGAAGAGTTCCTGATACGTAACTTTCTTCCATACTTATTTGGTAGCTTCAAGACCATCTGCAGTAGTTCTGGTGAGTATGATTGAATAACTCTAAAACATTCATTATACTCTACTTTTGGCTCGACTTCAATAGATTCTGTAACATCGATTCCAAACCTTTCACAGACCTGCAATAAAGCGTCGGATATTGGCACAGGTGAAACAGGAATAAAATGGTCTGCAAGTATCATGAATACAGAATCGCCGCTTTTCGTCATAATGTTAGGGTCGGCGCCTCGTTCTAACAAAGCTCTAACCACATCACAATACCCTTTCTTGCATGCAGTGTGTAATGGAGTTTTACCAAATTTGTCTCTAGCGTTGACATCGCTCTCTGGGACTAGCAAATCAATTATTACTCCGTGTCTCTTATGAATAGCAGCATGTAACGGGGTGTATCCGTGCTTTTCTGGTTGTTTGACATCCGCAATCGGTAGTAGCAATTTAAAGACGTCAACTTTACCTTCGAATGCTGCGCGGTAAATGGGAGTTCTGCCGTACCAATCCCGGACATTGCACTCCTGACTTATTGATAGCAGAACTTTCATCAATTCAGCAAAGTCTTTCCAGACAGCTACGTGAAAAACTGTCATACCGCATATAATCGAAGCCTTGCCATACGATGAAATCCTCCATGTTACTTGTTTGGGCTCGTATAAAGCTAGCATTTTGACAATATCGACGTGGTTTCGTATAGCCGCACAATGAATGGGGTAATGTCCACGATGATCCTTCAGGTCGATTCTAGCTCCAGCCTTCAGTAACATTTCAACAATCTCTGCTTGTCCCATATCACACGCAATGTGTAAAGGGGTTCGTTTAAACTTCATGCTCTTTTCATTGATAGGAGCCCCATTCTCAATTAGAATCCTTGCGACGTCTAATTGTTTATACAAAACGGCCTTTTCAAGTGCAGAAACCTTTGCATCATTTCTATATCCTAGCTCGCCTCTTTTAACCAACAGTCTGACAGATTCTGCTAGTCCTTTCTTCGAGGCGTCTATCAAGGCGTTATTGCCGTGTTCGTATTTACCACGTTTTATCACGCTGTCCCCTGATTCATTTATCAACAAAGAAAGTATTTCTGTGTGTTCACTTAATGCGGCCACATAAATCGCTTCCTCGGATATTTCGGCTCCATGATTGATCAATTCCCGTACAACATCTATTTGGTTTCTGTGAGCTGCTATAAGCATGGCCATGTACATGTCTTCCTGGATATCTGCAGCTTGTCTAGAAGACAACTTTCCGTGTCTCAAAAACTCGTTGAACATTACCCCTCTCGAGTGAAACAAGGAATATGTTGGTAAATATAGTTTTGTTGCTTGTAGTTCAAAACCATAAGAGAGAAAGTAACCAGACATCTCCATCATAGGTTTGGTTATCATTGATTCGAGCAAATCGTTTGTAGCTAAATAGTCAACAAATTTACAAGCAAATCCTTTGTCAGAAAACATACTATGAAAGAATACGCTGGCATCAGTATCTGGTGAAGTGAAAACTTCATTTGGTCTGCGACCACCTCTCTTCAAGGATAATCTGTCTACGAGGACTAGTGACAACACTCCTGGAGCATAGGATAATCTGTCTACAAGTGACAAGACAGGGTCAGATGAAAGACGGAGACAAGTTTTAATCAATCTGCCATGTAAGTACTCCTCAACAAAAAAGTGGTAACGTCCCTTTCTCTCTTTGTCGATTGTTATAAACTCTAGGAAGAAATCTTTGTCGGTAAAATCCAAACAAGCTTCTGGAAAATCTTCACTGATGACGAGTCCAACCATGTCGTTTATAACGTTGTGACTGAAGCGATAAGACCCGGTCGATGGCGAGTACTGCAAAAAACCATTTTCATGGTGCTTCAACGACTTCTTTAGAGTCTTCAATAATTTTCCCTTCAGCTTAAAGCCGAATTTCTTCAATACAACCGTAATTTCCTCTGACGTTGAAGATAATTCCAAATCTTGATTCAGTAGATTTTTATCTCGTCTTGACCAAATAACAGCTAAGGCAAGGAACTTCTCTTCATCTTTCCTCAAATCCTCCAGGCAATTCCGGAAGAATTCATTTGGACTCTGGAAAAAGGTTGATCCCCTCTGAAATAAATCTTTGTTTCTTACAAACATATTGACACACTCCGGAAATCCAAACAGGTATCCCGTTTGCCCAAAGAGAAATCGCTCCAAGAAAGACGTGGAAAATGCGACACACTCCTCAATCAGAGTTTCATTATCGTCTTCCTCAATGTTGTTAGCACGAAAATGGGATGACAAAATTTCTGTTCTTTCATCATCAGAAAGTTCATTTGATGAGAGAAACTGAACGTGTTCGTCCTTGAATATCGAAGACCTTTGGAAAATTTGTCTTGCCTCTTCCAGAATATAATGCCTTGTCGTAATAACTACCTTTATTGTCTTTTTCTGTACAGCTTTCCATACTTCAGGGAGACATTTGTCCCAATCCTTTACCAGATTTTCATCAATCACTCCTGGCCCAAATATATCATCGATGAAAATGGTATCGAAATGCTGGAAATCCACATGCCTCCAGTCACTTGGCTGGGACAGTTTCAAACATTTATTTGGTGAAGATACTTCCAACATCAACTTTATAGCCATGGTTGTTTTCCCTTCACCTGGGTGTCCACTGAGCACCACGACGTTGTTCTTGATCAATTTTTCTTTTGCCTCTCTGTGAAGTCTGGTTTCCACGTATACATCAGAAGGCAGCGAGTCCTCAAGAAACATATTGGTGATTGCTACAAACAGAAATGTCAAAGGTCTATTACGTTGACGAAGACTTCATACTAAAAAAACGAAGCTTCGTTTCATTCGAACAAGTCAACTTACGATGAAAGTCCCATTCCTTAATTTGAAACATATATGCAGAACTTTTACAACACAGAATGTCAAAACAATTCATATCATTTCAATCTAACCATAATTCGCTTTGGCTATTGTTTTCAAACTCTCACTTTCTTATTAAAATGAAACTTATGATGCTACGATTTCTAAATGGGATCTATCATTGCTCTTGAAGGGCGGGCTGGTAGACATTCTAAGGTGACAAAACGGAAGATAGTTAGACACAAATCAACAAGAGTTGTCCGCGGACGACGTAGCTCGCCTATACGGGAGCTTGTCACAAAACAGCTATTTCTTTAAAGGTAGGTCAAACTCCAAGGTCAAGGTCACAAGGTCAAGGGTCATGGTCACAAATGAAAGGCCTTAGCAGGAGGTATCCATGTGTGAAATATCAAGGCTCTATCAATAATAGTGCATGAGATATAGGCCAGGTTAACCCATTCCCAGACGACACAATTTTAAACTGTTCCAATTTGAAAGATGTTGCAGACGACAATTTCAAGTTGATGAAAATTTGGAATTATTTATATTTTGTATTAGAAAACATTGTGGAAAATGAAGAAATCGTTTGTCACAAGCGATGTCTTCATTTTCCACAATGTTTTCCCAAGCATTTTCTTGTGAGGAAGTCAAAAGGCGTCACTGTGCAGTAATGGGTTAAAGTTTTTCAAAAGTAGGTCAAACTCCAAGGTCAAGGTCACTAGATCAAAGGTCATGGTCCAAAATGAAAGGTCTTGTCAAGATGTATCCATGTATGAAATATCAAGGCTGTATCTCTAATAGTGCCTGAGATATAGACCAGGTTAAAGTTTTTTAAGTGAAGACGCGACGGGACGGGACGCGACGCCGACACTAGGGCTGTGACATTAGCTCCCCGGACATAAAGTCTCGACTCATTAACAAATATGATTGTCTATTAAAAAGACGATAGTTAAAGTAAATATCTGTGATATCTGTGAAACCAATGAGCCAAGATCTGGTTTAAAGGTACCTTAAGGCTTTGATTTAAACATACTTCAAGACCAGCCTACGTATACATTTCTTCCAGGCATGTAGAAACCGAAAAAGAGAAGCCAGGACCCCGCTTGAACTGTATTCATACATGCATAAAACATGCTCCTAAACATGGCTGTTTACAATGTTTTAAGGGGCCTTCATTCAGATCTCAGCCCAAATAACATATATTTGTTCCAAAAAGATACACTCCATTTAGTACTCATGCGCTTTTTAATATGACATTTCACGATTATTTTTACATAAATTTTACTTTTATTCTATCTGAAAGAGCATGTTTTCTCCTGGACATTCTTAGAATTTCAAGCCAAAATATTGAACCGTTTACGAGAAATATATATATTTTTGTGCTAAAATTAAACAAATTTTTGTGGACAACAGTTTAGATTTATATAGAATTTGTCATATCTGTCTCAACTTTAAAGGCGTATTTTTCGCATATAAATAGCAACTTTAAACAAGAGGACCATGATGGTCCTACATCGCTCACCTGAACCAAAATGATATAAGCAACACTTTTCTTCATTTCAAAAAATATATATGACTTTAAGACTGAAAACGAACTTATGGTCAATAACATTGTGAAAATCGAACTCATCCAAGATTTCATCGTGCCCAACATTGTGTCCAAGATTTGTCTTGTTTGATAAATAATTGTAGATTCTGGAGTATAAACAAGGTCGAAAACAGCCGAAAACAGCAATTTTGTCAAATTCAAGGGCACATAACTCTCGACTTTCTAGTCAGATCAGGCTGAAAATCAAACTCATCCGAGATCTTATGATATCCAACATTGTGTCCAAGATTTGTCTTAATTGATAAATAATAGATTATAGAGTGTAAACAATGTCAAAAACAGCCAAAATCGGCAATTTTATCAAATTCAAGGACACATAACTCTCCATTTTTTTATCAGATTGGACTGAAAATCAAACTTATCCAAGATCTTATGGTCTCAAACATTGTGTTCAAGTTTTGTCTTAATTGATAAATAATAGTAGATTATAGAGTGTAAACAATGTCAAAAACAGCCGAAATCGGCAATTTTATCAAATTCAAGGGCACATAACTCTCACCTTTCTGGTCGGATCAGACTGAAAATCAAACTCATTTGAGATCTTATGGTCTCCAACCTTGTGTCCAAAATTTGTCTTGATTGGTCAAAAATTGTAGATTCTAGAGTGTAAATAAGGTCAAAAACAGTCAAAAACGACAATTTTGTCAAATTCAAGGGCTCATAACTCTCATCTTTCTGATCAGATAAGACTGAAAATCAAACTCATCCCAGATCTTATGATCCCCAATATTGTGTCCAAGTTTTGGATTGATTGATCAATAATTGTAGATTCTAGAGTGTAAACATCGTCGAAAACAGCCAAAAATGACAATTTTGTCAAATTCAAGGGCAAGTAACTCTCGACTTTCTGATCAGATCAGACTGAAAATCATACTCATCCGAGATCTCATGGTCCCAAACATTGTGTCAAAGTTTTGTCTTGATTGATGAATAATTGTAGATTCTAGAGTGTAAACAAGGTCAAAAACAGCCGAAAATGGCAATTTTGTCAAATTCAAGGGCACATAACTCTTGTCTTTCTAGTGAGATCAGACTGAAAATCGAACTCAACCGAGATCTTATGGTCTGCAATGTTATGTCCAAGATTTGTCTTGATTGATCAATAATTGTAGATGCTAGAGTGTAAACAATGTCAAAACTAAGTATTTTTCGCATTCAAGGGCAGATAACTCCTAGCTTTCTAGTTCGATCTGACCCATAATCGAACTCATCCGAGATATTATGGCCATACATGTTTTGACCAAGTTTGGTCAAGATTGGCTTATATTTGTAGATGCTAGAGTGTAAACACGAAATTGTGGACGGACGGACGGACGGACAGACAGACAGACAGACGGACGACGGACAAAAAGTGACCACAATAGCTCACCTTGAGCACTTCGTGCTCAGGTGAGCTAAAAACCGATAGTATTTCTACGCATAAGAATAAACAATCTTTTCATCAAGACATACTTTAAAAAAATGAAATAAATGTGAAATGTCACTTTAGATTAATTTCTTCTAGAGGATGGAAGAAAGACAAATTAAAATTAGCTGTTTAAGTACTGTTCGATACATCTAGCCCCATTTAAAAAAAAAGAGTAGATCTACCATCATTTTATACTCACTGGCAATATTTTTCAGTTCAGCTGACATCTGGTTTTCTGTAAAAGTAAACAAATAAAGAATGGTTTCATTTAACCCTTTCTAAAACAGAAATATCTTGACTTTTACAATTTGATAGGAATAACCAAGGTCAAAACAATCGATGTCTAAATTAGGACGCGTGTATGTTATAGCAAAGAAAATCTTTGAAGATATTGCATGAAATGAAGATTATTGGAAACATATCATTCTCACTAAATGTTTTTTTCAGGTTAATTCTAAGATCAACATCAACAAGAGGCCTAAGAGGATCTGTATCGCTCCACTGACTTTAATTACAGAATTACGTCATAAATGGGCCTTTAGAATACATTCATGGTTTTCTTAGATTTTACCCGTGACCTAGTCTTTGACCCCAGGTGGCCCAATTCTAAACTCCTTCATGACTTCATCAAGACAATCATTCTAATTTAATTTCATTTTGATTGAACAAAAATGGGGCAGCTAGATTGCATACAAGGTTTTGCTAAGATATGAACCAATGACCTAGATTTTATCCCCGGTTGACCCTATTTCAAACTTGTCCAAGATTACATAAAAATAATCATTTTGACAATTTTCAGGTTGATCGGACATAACTTGTCCAATATTTTATCGAGACAATCATTCTGACAAAATTTCATGTTGATCGGACATAAAATGTGGCCTCTACAGTACATACAATGTTTTTCTAAGATTTGACCCCTTGACCTAGTTTTTGATCCAAGTTGACCCAATTTCGAACATGTCCAAGATTTTTTCAAGACAATTGTTCTATCAAAATGCAATTTGACCCAATTTCATCAAGACAATCATTTTGACAAAATTTCAGATTGATTGGGCATAAAACATGGCCTCTAGAGTGTATACAATGGTTTACTAAGTTTTGAACGTGACCTAGTTTTTGAACCAAAGTGACTTAATTTCGAACGTGTCCGAGTTTACATCAATACGCTCGTAAAATCATTCTGACCAAATTTCAGGTTCATTTCAGGTTGATCAGACAAAAAAATGTGGCCTCTAGAGTGCATACAAGAAAAAAGTTTACACATGCACGCACGTATGGACGCACGACGGACACAATGCCATGACAATAGCTCGATCAGGTCTTGTTACGGAAAGTTTTGACTAATGGGTGACCTTGCGGAATGAGCAATTTCAAAAAGAAATTATATTTTTGTTTTTGCATACAAAAAGAAAAGGAAAGAAAAAAAATCACTCACACATGAAGACAACAATGTTCTCTGGAGGTTTTCATTATTTGAAACAAGACAGAAAACAAAAATTAGTTTTCATTCACCCACCTTGCTGTTTACGTAACTGATTAATCTCATCTGACGTTTGTGCCACCGCCATGTTTACATTATCAATACGCTTGTCGGATTCACAAAACTGCTGTTTTATCTCCACGTCTGATTTTTTCATCCTTTTTTCAAGTTCGCCGTGCTTCTTTTCTGATTCAGATTGTCTATTATCTAGTACTTGGAGCTGCTGCTCGTGAACATTTATCCCATGTTGGATTCTCAATGTCTGTACTTCAACACACTCAAGTTTGTCCTTGTTGTCTTTGATTTTTGTTCGTAAATGTCCAGAGGTTGTTTTAAGATCCTCAGTATCATGTTTTAATTCATCAATCCCCTTTCCATGTTCCTTTACAGTGGATTTCAGTTGTTCTATATCCTCCTGTAGTGCCTGATCTAACTTCTCCCACGTGTTTATGGCAACTTTCATTTCTGCTTCTTTTTCTGGGTCTATACTATTCTGCTTCAGGTTGTCTATATGTTGTTGTAAATCAGGTATATTTGTTCCGAGTCTTAACAAGGTCTATAATGGAACGAACATGTATTTGTTTTAAAATAATAAATCAATTTGTACCAAAATTACTTCTTCGTTAGACAGATGGTCACAAGGATAATGTTAGTGAAAAACAACATAATCTTGATCAAGGATGAACTTACATATATAGAATTTACTTAATCTTATAAAAGCCTCCACAGTAATTTTATATGATCATTTGTTATGTGTGCCCCTTGGGTTTAAGATTCTACCTTGCAATAGTAAAGTGACATTTCACGATTATTTTTACATAAATTCTTATTTTTATTCTATCTGAAAGAGCGTGTTTTCTTATGAAAATTCTGAAAATTCCAAGCCAAAATATTGAACCGTTTACGAGAAATATAATTTTTGTGCCAAAATTAAACAAGTTGTTGTGGACAACAGTTCAGATTTATATAGAATTTGTCATTTCTGCCTCAACTTTAAGTGCGTATTTTTCGCTTATAAATAACAACTTCAAAACAAGAGTGCCTGAAAGGCACTGATATCGCTCACCTGAGTTCTTCCTGTATTTGATTGTGTATGATATAAATTTTGTTGTGAACAAATATATAAGTCGTATCAAATTATTGTTAATAAAGTTTCATAATTTCCAATGAATGCAATGAAGTCACATTAGTATTCAATCATATTGCATGTATTGACATCTTAAATATTAAATATCATGTGCTGTTCCAGTTTGATTTTTATAACCAAGATTTAACTTTTACAATTAAATTTTGAAACATCAGAATGATACATTACAAGCATTAATATGCTTAATATTTTAAGCCCCTCCTTGCCTCATCAACATTTATTAACATGTCAAAAATTTACAACAAAGTGTTTGAAAAGAGTAACTCAATGAGCATTTTGCTATACTTGGTTTAAATTGGCCCCATAATTGATTTTTGAAGAATTTCTGTACGACTTTTTTAAGTCTGATAAGCCCTACCCTGCCACACTCATTTTTTTTAACAAATCAAAAATTCACAAACAATATTATTGTTACAAAGAGTCACTCAAGCAACATCCCTGGTACAAATTGGCCCAACAGTTGATTTTTCTTATCATTTCTCCAAGTCGAATAAGTCCCACCCTGCCATGTCCACATTTTTTACGAATCAGAAATTTGTAATAAAAATAAAAAGGGGTACTTAAGGTACATTCCTGAATAATTTGGTATAATTTGGTCCAACGGTTAAGGAGAAGAAAATTTTCAAAGAATTGTTTAATGATTTCTCCAAGTCTGATAAGCCCCGCCCTGCCATGCCTACATTTTTTGACAAATAAAAAAATTCATGAACACACATTGAAAACAGTCACTCAAGAAACAGATCTGCCAAGTTTACTTCAAATTTGACCAATGGTTGATTTTTAAAGATTTTTTTCATGATTTCTCTAAGTCTGATAAGCCCCGCCCTGCCTGATTGCCCACATTTTTTGACGAATCAAAAATTTGAAAACAAGTTTTGCAAAGGGTCACCAAAGGAACATTTCTGCCAAGTTTGGTAAAAATTGACTCATTGGTTAATGAAAAGAAGATTTTTGAAGAATTATGTAACAATTTCTCTAAGTCTGATAAGCCCCGACCTGCCATGCCCTCATTTTTTGACGAATCAAAAATTTCTCGACACACAGTGAAGACAGTCACTCAAGAAACATTCCAGCCAATATTGGTACAAATTGGATAAACATTTGATTTTTAAAGAATTATTTAACAATTTCTCAAATTCTGATAAGCCCCGCCCTGCCACGCCCACATTTTTTGACGAATCAAAAATTTGAAAACAAGTTTTGAAAAGGGTCACCCAAGGAACATTTCTGCCAACTTTGGTAGAAATTGACTCAATGGTTAAGGAGAAGAAGATTTTTGAAGAATTATTTAACAATTTCTCTAAGTCTGATAAGCCCCGCCCTGCCACGCCCACATTTTTTGACGAATCAAAAATCTGAAAACAACTTTTGAAAAGGGTCACCCAGGGAACATGCCTGCCAAGTTTGGTTAGGATTGGCCCAGTGGTTAAGGAGGAGAAGATGTTTAAAGAAATTGTTGACGACTTCCGACGCACGACGCACGCCGGACACAGGGTGATCACAAAAGCTCACCTTGAGCATGTTGCTCAGGTGAGCTAAAAACTGATAGCATTTCTACGCATTAGAATAATCAATCTTTGCATCAAGACATACTTTTGAAAAATGAAATAAATGTGAAATGTCACTATAAGGAATTTCTATTTACATTCTTGTATTTTACATGACTATGGTTGCACATGTATGCATAACAAGAGATGTTTGTAAAACATATATGCCCCCTCAAGGGCCTACATTTGATGTAGGTCAAAGTCCAAGGTCAAGTTAACAAGGTCCAAGGTCATGGTCAAATATGAAAGGTCTTGGTAGGAGGTGTCTATATGTGAAATATCAAAGCTGTATATGTAAAAGTAAAATGAAACATAGGCCAGGTTAAAGTTTTTAAAAGTAGGCCAAAGGTCAAGGTCAAATGTGAAAGGTCTTGGTTGGAGGTGTCCATGTGTGAAATATCAAGGCTGTAGGTGTAAAAGGACATGATATATATATGCCTGGTTTCAATCTTTTTAAAAGTAGGTCAAACTCCAAGGTCAAGGTTGCAATATTCAAGGTCATGGTCAAATGTGAAAGGTCTTGGTAGGAGGTGTCCATGTGTAAAATATTGAGACTATATAGGTAACAGGACATGAGATATAGGCCTAGTTTAAGTTTTTTAAAAGTAGGTCAAACTCCAAGGTCAAGGTCCAAGGTCATGGTCAAAAGTGAAATATCTTGGTTGGAAGTGACCATGTGTGAAATATCAAGGCTGTATTATGTAAAATGACATGAAATATAGGCCAGGTTAATGTATTATAAAAGTAGGTCAAACACCAAGGTCAAGGTTACAAGGTCATGGTCAAATGTGAAAGGTCTTGGTCGTAGGTGTCCATGTGTCAAATATCAAGGCTGTATGTGTAAAAGGAATTGATATATCAGCTAGGTTAAAGTTTTTTTAAAGTAGGTCAAAGGTCAAGGTCACAAGGTCCAAGGTCATGGTCAAATGTGAAAGGTCTTGGTAAATTGTGTCCATGTGTGAAATACCAAGGCTGTATGTGTAATAGCACATAAGATATATACCCAGTTTAATTTTTCTAAAAGTAGGTCAAACTCCAAGGTCAAGGCCACATGGTCCAAGGTCATAGTCGTATGTGATAGGTCTTAGTCGGAGGTTTCCATGTGTCAAATATCAAGGCTGTATGCGTAAAAGGACATGATATATCGGCCAGGTTAAAGTTTTTTAAAAGGTCAAACCCCAAGGTCAAGGTCACAAAGTCCAAGGTCATGGTCAATTGTGAAAGGTCTTGGTAAGATGTGTCCATGTGTGAAATATCAAGGCTGTATTTGTAAAAGGTCATGAGATATATGCCGGGTTTAATTTTTTTTAAAGTAGGTCAAACTCCAAGGTCAAGGTCACAAGGTCCAAGGTCATGTTTAAATGTGAACCATGTTGATAGGAGGTATCTATGAGTGAGATATCAAGGCTGTATGTGTAAAAGGACACGAGATATATGCAAGGTTAAGAATTAAGTGTAAAAATCAACAAAGGGCAATAACTCCAAGAATTTGATTGGCAGAGTTATGGTTCTTGTGCACTGCACCTCTCCATAATGAAATCTATTCACCTGTAAAGTTTCATGATTCTACCTTACATATTTTTTGAGTTGTGCTCCGGACAAGAATCAAGTTATAAAATCAATAAAGGGCAATAACTCAAAAAATTTGATCAGCAGAGTTACAGCTCTTGTGCACTGCACCTCTCCATAATGAGATCTATCCACCTGTAAAGTTTCATGATTCTACCTTACATACTTTTTGAGTTATGCTCCGGACAAGAATCAAATTTGAAAATCAACAAAGGGCAATAACTAAAAAAATATGATCAGCAGAGTTACAGTTCTTGCGCACTGCACCTCTCCATAATGAGATCTATTCACCTGTAAAGCTTCATGATTCTACCTAACATAGTTTTTGAGTTATGCTCCGGACAAGAATCAAGTTTGAAAATCAACAAAGGGCAATAACTCAAAAATTTTTATCAGCAGAGTTACGGTTCTTGTGCACTGCACCTCTCCATAATGAGATCTATCCACCTGTAAAGTTTCATGATTGTACCTTACATACTTTTTGAGTTATGCTCCGGACAAGAATCAAGTTATAACATCAACAAAGGGCAATAACTCAGTAAATTTGATCGCCAGAGTTACGGTTCTTGTGCACTGCACCTCTCCATAATGAGATCTATCCACCTATGAAGTTTCATGATTTTATCTTTAATACTTTTCGAGTTATGCTCCGGACAAGGTTTGGTCTACGGACAGACCGACCGACCTACGGACCGACCGACCGACCTACCGACCGACCGACCGACCGACCGACCGACACTTGCAAAACAATATACCCCCATTTTCTTCGAAAGGGGGCATAAATATTCATATGAATGCATATTAATCCGGCTAATTTGATAAAATATACACATGTTCATTATGTGATACAATGAAAATATTATTCTAAATCACTCACCTCTTCTATATATAACCAGTGATTCTGGAACTCTTGCTGAGAAAGACATGCTGTAGTGATGTGGGCCATCTACAAAACATGCAAAAATGTTGATTGCTCGCAAAATATAGATCTATTTATTCGCGTACTATAATATACATGGGCAAGTTTAAAAAAATGTGACCGTTCACTTTTTACATGCCTCGGCTTTTGCAGAGAAACATATTCAACCCAATCAAAGCTAAAAGGATGTGTTATTGTGCCTTTATACTGGGTACCAAGTTTAAAGAAAATCGCTTCACAAATAAAAAAGATATGTCATTAAAACATGTCAAAAATGTCAGGAGTGAAACGATTTTGTGTGACACTTAAGAATTTAACCAAGTTTCTAAGCTATGGTAAATAAAATACAGTGACAGGATACTACAATAAGCACTTGTAATTCCTAAAACAATATGTGCATCATCATCTAAAAGTTACCTTTTCATCTTATTTTCATTGGTTTAGGATGTGGAGCCTGTTTTATACAATAACCCTCTGAATTTTATGTCAGGAGTGAAACACTTTTTTTTTTCAAAATGTGTTCTCATTTTTGTCTATTCAGCCAGAAATCTACCACTCAAACGTTTTTAGGAAGCCACCAACCTTGTGGGCATTCTGCACTCTACCATTTAGTGATTCGTGGGTTACAATTTATCATATTGTGCAATATATATGCTGTCAGGAGTGAAACGCTTTTTTGTTGTCATTTTGCAAGATTGTGCACACAATTTTAGCAAAAAACTTGTGAACATGAATTTAGAATATAATTTTGGCACTGCTTAACCATTTAGAATAGGTTTTAGCCACCCTAATTCAGAAAACTGGATGATATTCTGTGAAAATAGCTGTTATTCTTAACATTTGATTGTCACACTTTGGTCACATTTTTTTAAACCTGCCCACATGTATCAATAGGAAAATGCAATTCTGCAAAAAGACCATTAGACGATTTGATATTCGTGTTTAAGTAGACGTTAATGAAATAGACATGTATCGTAATTCATCGAAATAATGTACTCTAAAACACTTAAGGTACACTAATTATTCATTCTGAAAGGCCACAATGCCAACACTATTGTAATTATTTCTTTTAGACACTTTAATTTTGTTGAGGTGCTAATCTTTAATATCGTTCAACAATAGTTACTTTGTGTATTTGAACGATGTCATGCATTGCGTTATTATTGCTTGGTATGTTAGGATCGACATACACAAAACTAATCATTACCTTATTTCTTTGTATATTAAGACGGCGTATATCTGCTTCCTCAGAATGGTCCATCGACGCAGGAACGCCCGTCCATACCGGAGATTGAGCGTACAGACCACAAACGTTCCTCAGTAAACACACCATCAGGGAGATGTCATATTTACTCGGGTCACTCGTGCCAGAAACTGGATATAGAAGATCATATTGGTCCTGGCTTATCACCTTCCTATTCTTTAGGCTGACGATCTGAGCTCGAATGTGTTGTTTGTTTAGATGGTTCGTCCACTGTGTTCCGGGATATTTGGTAGTTATGAGGTTTCTCAGTACAAGTGTACCCCCATCTACAAGTAACGCCTGTACTCGCATGTAGAAGGCTTTCTCCGCTGACGGAGACAGATCTGATGCTGTAGCCATTTACAGTATTTGAACTGTTGCCTGTGTGAAATATTTAAATAAGTATTAGATACCACCCAATGCAACTGCGTTATGTTTTTTTCATTCTGTAAATCAAATTATAATACGAAACCGTAAAATGTAAACAGACAGAAAGAACACTTCCAGAGCCAAAAAGAAGAACTCCATAATTTTTGACATCGTGACCTAGTTTTTGACTTCGCACGACCCAACCTTTAAAATGACTTAGATATCATCAAAAATAATATTCTGATATTCTTTTATAAAGATAGAGCAAGAACATAGACACAACTTTAGAGCAAAAACAAGATTTTGACCTTATAACCTACTTTTTCAACCCATTTTTTAAAACAAATTGAAAAGGGATAACCACAAACATGAACAAAAGGATCGTATCTAAGAAATTGGGTTGAATTCTGTCTTGTACTTTAAGAGAATATTGATTTGTAATTGTGCTCGGGCAGATAAAAGATGTAAAAAAATGTAAAAAAAAACATAATATACTGTATAAAAATGTATACAATTAATATTTTGAACACGCCCATCATTCTTTTACTAAAGAGCAAAACATCCATCCGGTCAAATACTTTTGTAACTTTAATATAGCCTACCCATCACTCCCAAAAATTAAAGAGTCATCGCACAAATATACTCACGCACGCATAGAAACCTTTAAGCGCACGCTCACCCATACCATCGATGAAGCGAATCCTTTTAGACTTTAGGTCTAAGGGAAGTAAATGTGTTTGAACCAATATGTGACAAAAGTTTATGGAAGATCCGGATGAATAATTACGATCAATGTGACCCGTGATTGGACAGTGTATTTACTTAAATTGAACATGATTTATTCATTTCTGACCTATTACATTCTATTTTCAAGTTAAAAGAAAAAAAAAATAGCAATGATTTTTTAATCATTTTGGCAATTTCTGGACGATTTTAAATGGTGGGTATTATACTCTGAAGTACTTTTGAGACTGGCTACGGAGTTATGATCTCAAAAATGGGGGTCCAAGGTCATAGAGAAAAGGATTCATGCCATACAAAATTCATTTTTTCGGGTGTATAAATGGATGTTCTAGATTTAAGGGTAGGTCGAATCATTACTGAAAACTCATGGGCCGACCCATACGCAAATATGCTTCGTCGTCAATGTGAAATTAATCGGTTCATATAGACCTTAAGGGGGGAATGTTCCAGTTTTTCGGAACACTCGGTCATTACTGTATTAAATTAAATGTTTCTTACCAATATGTTTCGCTACCGTATTTTCAATAGTATAACACATCATTACAATTTATCATTTTCGACAGTAGAAGTGTATTTATTATGCGAAACTGATTTCCTCAAGATAGAAATCGATTATTAAGAGCAAGACAGTCGTAAGTGTGTATGCAGTTACCACTGTTTTGCGTCATTTTATTCATGTGTACCTGATAAAAATTGTTGTAATTCACTAATAAGTGCGCTGACCTATACATTTTCTTTTTGAATTATTACCAGGACATGTTGCTTAATACAATGAGGGAGTTTTATCAAATTCTATTATGTAGAACTTGAAATATTTCCAAAAATATGCAAATTTTGACATAAAACACTCCGGCTTCGTTGATCTAACCGAATACGTAAGCATGCTGTTTTATACATTTACGCGTTTATAATAGCACTTATTTGGGGTTTTCTGTTCTTATCAAATCTAAGACGTTACTTTAAATCCGTTTTCGGGACTAAAGGATGAATATACAACATTTTATTAACATTTTAGTGACCTTGGACAGGAGCAAGAAATTGTGCATTTTTTCGCTGTAGGGGTATGTGATACAAATGCCTATAAAATTCAAACAAGATCGCTGACCATCCATTTTTATTTCATTTTTCAATTGGTAATAACATGTAATTTCAACATACAAAATATAAATAAATTCTATTATTGGGAAAAAAATTAGGAAACTGGAGCATTCCCCCTTAATATAGACCTAATTATGAAGTGGACCGGGCCAAGGTTGTTGTTGTTCTAGATAGATGACAGTTCTAAAACTTCCGGTTTAGATTTGTTTTAGCCGATTTAGTCTGGGTAATCAACATTGCATCACTATCCACTTGTCTGCCCATCTGTTTGTGTGTGTGTCTGCAGCCAAATGATAAGTTGACTTTCAGATTTGTCCTTGAACTTGGTGAATGACATTGACCTTGGTAATACATGTTGTAAAGATGTACTTTTCATGAACATTGAACATGATTATATAATATTTCTTAAAATAACTCTCACATTATTTGACTTACAAATTTGGCGCGGATGTACATCTTTACAACATGTATCGTTTATTACCAAGGTCAATGTCATTAACCAAGGTCAAGGTCAAATCTGAAAGTCAACTTTATTAAAAAATGGTCTGATTCTGCCCATACTACACATTCGTGAAAGTTGTATATCTTTTTGTAATACATGTATTTATATCTTGTCAGTGTGCTTCTATTGGTACAAAGGTCAAGTCCCTCCATGAAGGTTAATGCCAAATTTCAGGGTCAAGTTTTAATAAAAAGTTGCCATTTTATCGGAGGTTTGTTTGTTCCTGATTAACACTTACATGTACATACTATTTATGTACTATATTTGACTCATGGGTGTGTTTAAAATACTTTAAAGGGCCCTTTTTCTAATTTTCCTTGTTATTTTGAAGGTAACGGGTTGGTCTTGAACAAGTTTATTTTTAATCTTATTCAGAAATTCAGTGTATAGTGTCATTATGATGTATGATTTTCATACTACAAAGATGAGCTCGATATATCTGATAGTTCATATTTTGACCAGCCTGGATCATTGAATTCCACACTAAGCTTTGAATTCAACCATCTGTCAGGTAATTCTGCCTTTTGGAAGGGAAGTTTGGATAGCTTGATTCATTTGTTTAGAGCTCTGTCAGCTTGAAATCAGTTAACCCATTACCAAACAACAAAATTTTAGACTTGTCAAAATTCAAAGATGTTGCAGACGACAGTTGGAATTGAATGAAGTTTTACACTTTTTGGTCTATTTGTACGGAAAATATTGTGGGAAATGAAGAAATTGCTTGTCACAAGCAATTTCTTCATTTTTCACAATGTTTTCCAAAGTGGTTATCTTGTAGGGAGTCAAAAAGAGTCACTGTGTGGTAATGGATTAAGCAGCAAAGTAAAGTATATAATACCGTTAGCTGATGCTTTTAACTATGTATTGGATTATATGATCAGTGTAATAATGGGTTAAAGTGTTTTGGTCTATTTGCTTAGAATAAATATAAAAGGACTGTTGAAACATTGTTCTCTGTGCATTTTTGCTTATTCTTTACTTCTAAATATTGCATTTGTAAGGTCATAATGGTGACATACTCATTTTCTTGTGTCCTTTTGAGGTCTGATTGTCAATTTTATGCTACATGAAACACATGAAACTCAAAAAATAATACAAGAAATGGTAAATAATACTCTTTGAATATGTATTCGGCCAAATTAACCACGCTTCAGGTAAGAATTTGTGCAATAACTTTCTTATTTCTGCGTCAATTTTGTATGTACTCCGCCTAACTGAGCCCTTTTCTCAGATGCATTACTTATCTGGAAACTCCTTGTACTTTTCTCAAAAATCAATTCCAACCGACTAGAAAAAGGACCTGGATCTTTTTGTCGTTTTACTGGTCGGTTGGGATCAGTTTTTGGACAAAGTACAAAGATTTAACAAACATGTCATATATCTGATGAAAGAGCTCAGTAATGCCAACAATAAAGCGACAATGTTACTGAAATGCATTGTATGCAGTTGCAGTTTTCTCTCTTTTTAGAATGATTTCACCGTGCAAGTCCCGCAAGTTGCCATGGTTGATCATTTTGGATGACATCGAAAACTACTTATGAAGCGTAATAACTTCCGGCTAAGAAATGTGATTTTTTAACATTTCTTCATATACACACTTCCGAGTCGACGATTCGATCTCTGATCGACCATTATCCGAGGATATCCGAACGGCACAATCTCCACCGTGAACATGTCCTAGTTTGAAAAAAATGGTTGAGGCTTTCATCATATTTACACCCTTTTAAATATTTATAAATCGAGTTTCTAATTTCAAGATAAATTATACAATACGACACAATCACACACAAACATATACTACTCAAAATTTGCTAAGGATCACTTTTTGAAACATTGATATTTCTTACACAATTTAAAATATTACCCTGTAAATTACTTTGCTTGGCAGAATAACCATTTATGAATATTAATTTGTATGTCTTCGTGTTGAGTTGCTTTTGATAAAACAGCCACGAGGCATGTAAAAGAGGTACCCATAAAATGAAAGTTTCCATAGATATGGCGAAAATTCGGATTTTTGTCCACATCACGTATTTTCCACTAATTCTTTTAAAAAACAACGTAAAGTCCACGAGTGACAGTCCCTCTACCCTTTAAAATTACATGGAATGTTTCATCTGTATTTTCTTGTGTTTGTAAGGCAGATTCCAGAAAACCGTTAACCATCTTGTCCAAACTGTGTAAAGCGCATCCTTCATTCGCACAGAGGATTAAAATGTTGACATATGGATCATTTAAAGCACAGATAGCACGATCTATAATTAGATATTGAGCTTTAGTGCCACACCCTGTAGTATCGGTCACATGAATGACGTCACTGACGTACCTTAATTTTGGAAATCGGCGTTTTTGTTGATACAAAACGATGGAGTCACTTACAAATAATGCTTAACCTCTTCTTCAGTATCTAAGCTCTCATTCTAGATACCGCTCATCAACCACAGTTTAGTTACCAAGAGCATGTATGTCAACCTTTCTCCATAGTCATATACATGTACAACTAAAGACCCAAAGTTACTCATGTCTGATACGGCTATAAGTTTCTATGCATGCGTTGGTGTAAAAAGCCTTCTCAATGAATTTCTGTTTGTCTTTTTGCAATTGCAGTACATGTTGGCGAACATAAGCTGTGGTCAGATTTACTGAATTTGTTCAGTTTCATCACGTGTTCGTTCATTGCACGCTGCCGAATAACCATGTGTCGGGAAAGGCACAAATTGTGTTTTTGTCTTCCAGGGGGTTCATCCAGTATTTTTACAGTATGGATCCACAAAAACTTTAACATTGGAAGAATTTATGATGATAATTATGGTTTTCAGACAACTGCACATGAACTTATCACCAATTTTCAGACTTTGATTTACCGGTATACCATTGTTTAAGATTCAAAACTTATAAGAGTCATCAGATATGAACCAATGGTCAAAATTCAATCTCAACAATATGTACCATGGAGAATTTATGATCTCTAATTAAAAGGCCACAGAGGACTACATAATGCTTAAAAATGTTGTAAAAGCACGAAAAATCGAACATTTTAATTTGTTTGTAAGTTTTGACCTATCTACGAACGTTTTCATTTTTAGGGTTACCTCTTTTCTATGCCACGAAACTATCGATGTGAGAATTGAAACAAAACAATCATCATTGAATCTTCTTCAGAGGTCATAGCTCTAACATTTAAACCACGTTGCACTTTAGTTTTGAGTTTTGTACAAAAGATATCAAGGCCGCGGCCTTAGCGCAGTTGGTAGCGCATCTGACCCTCATTCGAGAGGTCCCGGGTTCGATACCCGGCCGCGGCTAATACCCTTTCTGACAAAATTGTCACCCAACAACGGGTTTGAAAGCGATAACCTAAGTGGGCGAGCAGCTGGAGGCTCGGTAAGGGTGTTGTGGTAGTACTGGTTTGAGAAACAACAGGAATCCATGGGTAGGTGCTCCAGCCGCCGCGATATGACCCTGGTAGTTGAAAACGGCGTAAAACCCAAATAAACTCAAACACAAAAGATATCAACATTTAAAAAAAGTGATCCTTAGCAAATTTTGAATACTAGTAGTATATATAAATTATTTATATGTGATCCGGGATCTGGAAAAACGTCCCTTAAAGCATTTTTCAAAACTGAGTTTCAAGATCGGCCTGCTGTCAAATGGAGTCAAAATTGCATCAGTGCTGCCCTCTATCACTTACTACTGGTCATGAAGAAGCTATTAGAGAACAATATGGATCCTGATCAGACTGTGCGTATGCACAGGATGATCTGGATCTATGTTGGGCTCAAAAGCCTGAAAGGGACGTTTTTCCGGATCCTGGCTCATATATATTCGGTTGGTCATCAATAACACTTCTTGAAACTTATTTATGTAATGAATTCTAAAACTTCAATCAATCTTATACTCACTGTCCCCATGTTTATGGGTTTTGAAATCATGAAATGAAAATAAAATGAAAAAAGTTAAACAGGTATTGTTTATGATTTAACTTTAAAGTTGGCTTGTTCATACTCTTAGTCTAAAAAGAATTAAATATCATATCTCGTGAAATAAAAACTTTTCGTGAAAATACTGCCCTCTCTGCATTCGGGTATATTTATACAGGATAGAATACATGCATGGACTTCAGAAGCCGGTCTGACTCTACATCATCGATTCTTTGGGATACATGGTCAATGGCTAGGTCGATGAACGTATTCTGTTCATCTCTAAGTTGCTATTGAGTAAGGGTAGGGGGCAGTCAGTTAAATATCCTTGAATTTATAATCATGGCAAACTTCTGCTATATCTACCGGTATCTTTTTTAAATCAGAGAGACAAGTCACTGAGTATTTTCAGATTATCTTTTAGGAATTGCATGTAATAGGTTATTGCATTAATATGGGAATAAGTTTTGTCAACCGAGATATTTTGGCAGAGTAGCCCGTGCTTACCGAGGGCTACTACGCCAAAAGAACGAGTTGGACACAATATATACTGATGTCAAATAAAAACGCCTCAGCCCTAATATATGTCCAATAATTCAGTAAATCCGTTTTGAAATTACAAATGCTGATTTCCATCTGTAAATTTGATTATCTGTTGTTGAAAAATGATGATACAGAAATTATCATATTGTTTCAGTCTACTAAAAACGGCACATTTAAACAGAGTGGTATCAGAATTTCCATTTGAAAAGAAGTAGCGTATGGTGCAAACTTTACTTGCGACGACAAAAGATACCGTAAAACGTCTTATTTGGTGAACAGGCGTTATTTGAGGTCTATCTGACTTTGGCCGATTGGAAAATGTTTCTGTAGCTCTTACTCGTCGACCAAGATGCCTAATCGTGCAGTGCAAGACGTCAAAACGTCAGGCGGCTTGTTCTTGATTTTCCCATATTCGAAAATGGCTAAACTACGAGCTCTATTTTCAAAACAGTGTGTCTATTTCAAACGTTACTTGCAACAACAACAGTTGCCAGAAAAACACTTATTTGGCCACCACATTTACCGACTATTCGACAGAACGTCGATCAAAACGTCACAAACCTGAAACGTACATGACGTTAACGTAAGGAATCATCTTGCTTTACAGGCGTTAAGTGAGGTCTAGTTGAGCGTGGCCGATCAATAAACGTTCGCAGAATTCTAACGCGTCGATCAAGACACCGAATCGAGAAACACAATAATGTTAAATTGTCTCGCGACTTGTTTGTGCATTCGTCGCATTCAAAAATGGCTATATTACGAGCTCCTTTTTTAGAATTTAGTCTTGGAATCCTTCAATTCGGATGTTTCATAAGAAAATCTTTGAATTAGTGGTTACCTATCCACTAACACATGTTACTGTGTAAAATGTGACAAACTTCATCACGTGATGTACATACACGAAGCGCACGTAGAAAACGTGACAAGTCACCGGAAATGGACATGTTAATGGATAGAAACGCATACTTTTTCATTTGCCGTAATTGTCGTCCAAAATGATGATATTCAGTATACATTTCAACAACATTGTAATATGCATAAGGAAATTAACGAAATATTTCATTGGAGCGTTTTTAATTGACGTCAGTATATTTCCATAATAATGCAATTAGCTTTTTATTTTATACTTTGATATTGTTTTAGAACAAATATCATGAACCAAATTCATAAAAAATAGTTTTTGTAGAAATTACTTGAAATAGAAAAAGTTTTTTAAAACGTCAAGTGCGTTTGAACGTAAATTACGCGGGAAAAGTAACGTCAACGTATGATTACGTCGACGTCACTAAGGAACTTTGAATGGCGGCGGCCATTATTTTCGACTTGGACTGGAATCGTCGTAAGATGTATTGAATTTGAGATATTTGTAACAGATTTTTGGAATCAATTTTCCTAAAAATATGTACATTTGCCGTTTTGTATACTGGTATTTTCATTCGTTGAAATTCGTTAATTTCGCGTATTTGCAATCAGAGTTGACTTGCTTCACATAGTCAATATCCGTGATATTTTGAAAAAGAAATTAAAAAGAAAATTCTCCAATTAACTTTTGTTGAGCCCTCTTAGCGTTTGTAATGGTCAATATGAATTTATAAGTAAATCATCAGGCTTGAAAGTTGTGAAGCAGTAGAGATGTCTGGAATTATAGTTCCGTCCTTGGCGACTGCGCGTGTTAAAGTTCCCGCGCAATATCAAAGTATGCAATTTGAAAAAAAAAAAAAAATATTGGATACTTTTCTCCCGTTCGAATACATAGGGACAATATCAAAGTCTTTTTAAAATAAAGAAGTCTGGAGTCTGTCAAACGGCCCAAAATATGCCTGGCTCTAGCCTGGACTTCAACAGTACCGGATATCGCATCAAAAGTGTTCTCAAAACGTGTTACAAAAGTGGAGTATTTCTTCAAAAGAATGTCAAGACATCTTTGGAGATGAGGCATCCAAGAAGTCCATGACAACTTAGAACAAGGTCAACAAACAGATGTAATAGTCATGGACTTTAGCAAGGCCTTTGATAAAGTAGACCATCACAAACTACTTCTCAAACTTGAAAGACTAGGTATAAATTCCGAAACCATCTCCTGGATAAGATCATTCCTTTATGGCCGCACTCAAAATGTTGTTGTAGATGGTCAAAACTCAGATAGCCTACCAGTTCTATCTGGTGTCCCTCAAGGTTCCGTGTTGGGTCCATGCTTATTCCTCTCATATATAAACGACCTACCTGATAGTATTCGCGGCAAAGCCAGGTTATTCGCAGACGACACCATAGTCTACCTCACAATTAAATCAGAATGTGACGCCCAAACCCTTCAAAATGATCTATCTTGTCTTGAAAAATGGGAATCTGATTGGTCGATGGAGTTTAACCCTGACAAATGCGAAATTCTTAGAATAAGCCGTAAAAAACATCCCATCATATATCCTTACAAGCTCCATGGCACAGAACTAAAGTCAACAAATGCCGCAAAATATCTTGGTGTCACAATTAGCAGTGACCTCACCTGGACAAAACATATTAATACTATCACTGCTAAGGCTAGCAATTCATTACGTTTTATAAAGAGAAATGTCAAAACCCCCAATAGAAAGGTTAAGGAGGTAGCCTACAAAACATATGTAAGGCCTCAACTTGAATACTGTTCTTCTGTCTGGGATCCCTGGCAAAAATATCTGAACCACAAAATTGAATCAGTCCAAAGAGCCGCAGCCAGATACGTATGTAACGACTACAGTTACACTAGTAGCGTTACAGAAATGCTAAAATCTCTTCAATGGCAATCATTACAACAACGCCGCAACATTAGTAGTGTTATCCTTTTATATAAGATCAGCCATAACCTTGTCTGGGTTGACCACCACCATCTGACACCCACAAGAGGTCTAAACTACCTCATCCCATACTCGAGGACACAGTATCACTCCTACTCCTACTTCCCAAGGAGCATCCGTCTGTGGAATAACCTCCCTGAATACGTTCAAGCTAGTCCCAGCATAGAAATTTTTACTGGGCAGCTTCATTCCCATTATAAAGTCTAATACTAATAAGTACTTTTATCTTTTATCTTTTATCTTCTTGTCACTATTTTAACTAGAGCTGTAACTTGTTTTTATCTGTACATCCTATTTTTAAAATGCACCTAACTTTTTTAACCTCTATTCCCAGACAACGCGCCTGCTTAGAATAATCACGCTTGATTGTGAAGCAGTATGAAGTAGAAGTCTAGAAGTAGAAGTCTTGTTCCCGATAGATTTGCTGGCTGGATAGATTTGGATAGATTATCCCAGAGAAATCGCATTAGCTAGAAAACAGTTATATGAAAGTGATGAGGCAAAAAGAGCAAGATATGAGAGAAAGAAGGTACAAATAAAATACCCAGCAAAGTTGTGTATTGAGGGAAAGATAGTGGATGACAAATTTCCGAATTGGTTTCAGATCATGAAAGGTAATCGAATAGGGGGAAAAGCAGGCCTAGGGGACGATACGAAAGGGTATGGAGAAGGGATGCACTCAGTAGAAACGATTCCAGACATTGAGCAGAAAACAATAGATTTGACAGGTGACAGGAGAACAGCTGTGTTTGTTGACATGGGAAAATCTAGGTCGTCACGTGATAGGTCAACTAGGTCAAATAGGTCAGGCTCAAATGATAGCGAAAAACGGTACTCACCAAATATAGTGGATAATTCCAATAAGAACAATAGATCCAGACCGCGAATTAATTCCACAAATGTTAACTCTAAAACATATAAAAAGTCTATTTCAGATAAACAAAACACAAATACAACACAGGTGAATAGGCCGAGCACGAGCAATACGTGGGAAGGTGTGTTGCCTAAGGGCCAATCAAATACGAGGTCTCGTCAATCCAGCCAATCGGAGACAGATGTCAATAAATCGGGACAGGAGAGGTCAGGAGTGAAATAGGACAGGTCAGAGAGAAGGGACATAACTTGTTGTGTACTAAATATCCAGGGACTGATAGGTTGTAGGTACTCAAAACTCGAAGATGAATACATGATTAATTTATTTAAAACAAATGACATTTTACTATTAACAGAAACTTGGCTTAGTGATAATTTTAATCCAAGTATTTATGGTTTTCAAAGCTTTCAATTAAATCGAAAACGTAAATATGGTGCGAAAAGAAGCAGTGGCGGACTCATTATTTATGTGAAAAATGATCTCGTGAATGATATTGTATTTCTGAAGCATGTTGAAGATAGTCTTATTTGGATCAAACTGAATGGAAATTTATTATCTGGTGGTAAAGATTTATTGATATGTCTATGTTACAATGTTCCATCTGGGAGCAGTAGAGAGTCTGAAGTAACCAGAAATATTTTCGATGTGATTACTGAAGATGTACATCATTTTGAAAATAAATTTCATCAGAATTGTGAATTTCTTTTAACAGGCGATTTTAACGCCAGGGTAGGTAAGAGAGCAGATTTTGTAGAAAAAGATACTTATTTTGATCAAGAATCTATACTACCAGATGATTACGTTGAAGACGAGTTAATGGTTAGAAATTCTTGTGATTTAAAGGTAAACGAACACGGTAGACTTTTGTTGGACATGTGCAAAGCTACAGGTTTTAGGATAATGAATGGTCGAAAAGATCTAGATTTGAATGGTATTGACGGCGAGATTTGACCCGGCAGAGCAGACCAAGCGGAAAGGTCAACAGACTTATCGTCCAGGGGTGATAGGTATGCCGGAACCCCTCGTGATTTGCCGAACACTTCGCATGCCTCGCTATTTACAGCTAATAATCATATTATTCAACGACTTAACAGTATTTGCATGTGCATACATTTGTCGCGTCATCTTAAAATGGTATTTGGTTAACTGAATATGCAAAAATGCCGATCCTGGTCAGCCTGTGCCATCTGTACGGTATGATCAGGATGTGAACTGTATCTAAATATTTTCATTTTTGGAGATTACGCCTATTTTAATCATTAGCTTTACTGAAAATTTCGATCCAAATGGACCAAGGTAGCTTAACATTTTTATTTGACTGGATTAGATAAAATCTTATTTTCGCATGGCGCCACAATGTTGTATAACGGATACAGTGCACGCTTTTACGTAAATTAACGACGGACCATTCCCGTCTAAACTGGACAATAAACTTTTCCACTTTTGTGTTCCGTTAAGGTCATTCTGCCGGGTCAATTATTTTTCTCTATAACTTTACATGTATAAATTCACAAGGTATTGTCCAGCAAGGTTTACCCGGGGCATCTGCATATGTAATGACCCCACTTCGGCTTTGGTTTGTTAAGGCGCTCAACTAACGGACGTTGCGCACGAAAATTAAGTTGTCCCGGGTTAACCTTGCTGGACAATAGCAGTGTTATAGATTTAGTGTTATGTAAACATGCTATGTTTGATCATATATATAATTTTAGAGTACATGAGCCAAATATTTTGTCTGATCATTGCCTAGTAACCTTTTCTTTAAGGGGTAAGGAACCATTTTTAAATGGCAATCTAAATGTTACTAATATTCAGAGCAATAACAATGCTAAAGGTCATAAAGATAAAGTTATTGTTTGACCATATTGAACTGAGACTCCTTGCATATTCCGTTAATATTCGGGTCTTTCCGTATTTTCTACATCGGGACTATAATCTGTATAAGTACTGTTATACACTTCGCAATATCCACCGAATAATAGTGGCCTAGTGTGTAAGGCGACTCACCTGTGAACTATGTGTCCGTGGTTCGAATCCCAGTGGCGCTTTTGTTTAAATATTTTTACTTTCAACATTTATTTCTCTTTTTTTCCCCAAATGCATGCATACATTTTGTAAACCTCAATCAGTTCACTTGAATTCTTTCACTTTAAGTAGTCATTCAAGAAATGTCGAAACCGTTTAGATACCGGTAATATAAAAACGTGTTTGCTGATGTTGCAACTTTTTTAGACAACTGGGGGCCCAGAACCTTTTTCCTCGCTTAACCATCAATACAATTGGAGTAAGCAGGGCCAATGTCTTTTTGATTCGAGAGAAGCTGCGAGAGACCAACACATCAGCAACGTTCAAGGGAAAATTATAAATGATAAATGAACGAATAAAATTTTTGATAAAAAATGAAAAGATATATAGCGAACTATAATTATTGTGAAAATTAAAAAATGAGTATTTCATCAATCAATAAATTAATACATTAATTAAGTATTCCATTGCATAGGAAAAAAGAAAAAAAAAGCTTGAAAAAGTTTCTTCAGTAAAATGCTGGGTTCGATCTTGAGTCTCTGTAGGTGAAAGTCCAGCGTCTTTCCACTACGCTAGTTCTTTGTTCAATGAGGCCATGCAGAAATAAAGTTAACATTTTTCACAGCGCAGGGTATAAACACGCGGAAACTATCGAATACGCCGATGAATGCCGGAATACGCTTACGGAAAACGATGAGTCTCAGGTAAATTTGGTCAAACAATACACATGTATACAAGTGGGATAGTGAAAAAAAGCAATGTTTTATAAACAAATTACAAAGTACTGAAGTTACTGAAAACTTTGCAAATTTATTCACAAATATAAATAGTTCTGAAACAAAAGCAGACATGGATGAAAATTTGGAAACCTTTTACAAGATTATCACACATGTTAGCGATCCTTTATTCAAAAAGAAAATAAACATGAATAATGATTTGACTAATAAAATGATACATTGAATACCAAAAACCAAGCCTGGTTTGATAACGAGTGTAAAATAAGCAAATCAAACTTTTATAGTCAATTAAATGAATTTAGAAGAAATAAAACCGGCGATTCTAGAAAAAATATGATCACTGCTAGAAGTCAATACGAAACTCTAACAAGAAATAAAAAACTGCAATATCAAAGGCAACAAACATTAGAGCTAGAAAATTTAAAATTAAAAAATGCCAAAGAGTATTGGAAACTTCTAAAGGGGTGTCAAAGTAAACAGTCCGTGTGCAAAGTTAGTACAGATATTTTTTCAATATATTTTAAGGCTATAAATAACCCTGACTCGGTGTTTTCCAAGCAGATGAAGACATTTTGATATTTAATGAACGATATGTTAAAGGTGAATTCCAATGTATGTTTCAAGAGTTAAATGAACATATAAAAATAGACGAAGTTTTAAAAGCTTGTAAAGAACTGAAATCTGGAAAGTCATCAGGGCCTGATTTGCTGATTAATGAACTGTTTATTCATGGTATTAATGATTTAAATTTTGCAACATGTCTAGTTAGTCTTTTCGATAAATTTTTTTCGATTGGATATTTTCCTGAAATATGGTCCAATGGTGTTATAATTCCATTGCATAAAAAGGGAAACCTAAATGAACCAGAGAACTACAGGGGAATTACTCTTTTAAGTACTCTAGGGAAACTCTTTACAAAAATTCTTAACACTAGACTTACAGAATGGGCTGAAAATATAGTGTTTATATTGAAGCGCAAGCGGGTTTTAGAAAAAATATGAGCACTGTTGACAACATGTTTATTCTTCATGAGCTTATAAGTCATTTTTTGAATAAGAACAAGAAACTTTACACCGCTTTTATAGATTTTACGAAAGCCTTTGATTATGTTGTGCGGGATATTTTATGGTATAAATTAATAAAGCTTGGTCTACGAGGAAATATATTAAATATAATGACTTCTATGTATGAAACATATAAAACGGCATGTAAAGTACGAAACAATAATGAATTTAGTGAAAATTTTGTATGTAGTCTTGGTGTAAGACAGGGTGAATGTTTATCACCATTTCTTTTTTCTATGTATCTTAATGATATTGAAGAACATTTTATTCATAAAGGGTTTGAAGGTGTTGATATAGGTTTTCTTAAATTATTTCTGTTGTTGTATGCTGATGATATAGTCTTATTTTCAGAAACCGACAAAGGTTTAAAGGATGGGCTTTTGATTTTAGAAGAATATTGTGATCGTTGGAGACTCCAAATTAACTCAGAAAAAACAAAGGTTATGGTATTCAGAAAAGGTGGTCGATTGCGTAGAAACTTACAGTTTACGTACAAACGGAAAAATTTAGAAATAGTTCAGGAATTTAAATATTTAGGTATGACGTTTTCTACTGGTGGATCATTTAATAAGCATTTCGAAACCGTATATGGTCAATCTTTAAAAGCATTAAATAGACTAAAACGCTACCTTGTCAGATTTCCGAATATGTCAATTAGTCACAAATTGCAATTGTTTGACAAACTTGTTGATCCCGTTCTAAGCTATGGATGTGAAATATGGGGAATGAATGAGGCTCCAAAGTTAGAAAGTATCCATTTAAATTTTTGTAAATCTTTACTGGGAGTAAGACAACAAACACAAAACGATTTTATTTATGGAGAATTAGGTAGATATCCTTTGAAAATAACAAGATTATCTAGAGTTGTTAAATACTGGTTCAAAATATTAAAGGCGCCACCTGAAAAATATATCAAACACGTCTATAACTTAATGATAAGTGACCTCCAACAATATCCAAACTAGCAATCTTGGGCAAAACAATTAAAGACTGTTTTTAAAAATTTAGGTTTCTATGAAGTTTGGTTCAACCAAGGTGTACAGAATGAGAACATGTTCATGAACATCTTTAAGCAAAGATTAACAGATAACTTTTTGCAAACATGGGAAAGTAAGTTAGAAGATTCAACAAGAGCAAGGACATATAAATTATTTAAACAATTTACTTTGCAAAAGTATTTAAATGAAATAAATGAGTATAAGTATCGTGTAGCCCTTTGTCGCTTCAGAGTGTCTGCCCATAAATTAGAAATTGAAGCCGGAAGATGGCACAAACCCGTAAAAACACCTTATGATGAAAGAAAATGTAAACAATGTCAAACTTTAGAAGATGAAATGCACTTCCTGTTAGAATGTCCTTTATATGCAAATATCAGAAAAAAATATATCTCTAAATACTACTGGAAAAATCCAAATATGATCAAATTTGTTGAACTCATGACATCTCAAAGAAAACACACACTAAGGAACCTTTCAGTTTTTATCTTTAAAGGATTCGAAATAAAACACAACTTAACAATATCAAATAACTAATACTTTGTCTCACATAAACAAACTTCTCTCACAATCAGAAACAATTAAACGTATGTTTTTTTAAAAAAAAAACAAATTAAAAAAAAACTTTGGGGGAAGTGAAGAAGAATGTGAACCTTACAACCTTCTTCATTATCCCGACTGTTTTTCATCCAACTTATGTCTACTTTTCAGCAAGAAGCTCGTAAATGCAGCTTTAAGTAAGCTACAGTTACGAAGTTTTGGTTTTTTTTTTGGGGGGGGGGGGAGGGGGGGGTGTACGACGTTATATTGCTGTAAGTGAATCAGGGGAGACAAACCCGTAAAACGTCTCACGGTCTTATATGTTTGTCTCCCTTGAGATCACAATTTTCCGATTTACATTTGTACTGTGTGATATGACAAACATGTATTCAAAGCTTTCTACCCTGCATGTACATGTGCATGCCATATTTCTCAAACGTATTTACCATTTGACCGTTTTGATATGTTTGTATTATTTATATATGTGGTAATGATAGGCATTTGTGCCTTATTTCCTGAATAAAGAATATATAATTTGTTCACCGATTCACCCAAAATCCTTCTGCCAAAAACCTGTAATTCTCTGAGAGCTTCCGCAGTGTAATGGCTATGTTTATTGAGACAAACCAAGTCCCATTATGAGTCAACATCACCCGCGAATTTACGATAAACGAAATCGACTCAATCGTCCGGCAATTAAAGAACCGTAAATCCCCAGGAAATGACGGCATTCAAAATGAACACGTCAAAAATGGAGGACAGGCAATTCTCAAAGCTTTAGTTACCCTGTTTAATCTCCCTGCTACCATGTTTCAGTAAAATCTTCGAGAAGGCGTTACTTAACCGAATCAATGAATATATTCAAATTTCGAGACTCCACTTTCCATCACCACAACAGCACGGAATTCAAAAAGACATAAGTTGTATAACTACCGCTTTTAACATCCAGGAAACAGATTACCATAACATTGAACGTCAAAGCGACGTTTACGTAGCTAGTCTTGACCAAAAGAAGGCATTCGACACTGTCAGACACGCTTCCCTCTTTCTGAAATTCGGAAAACGGTTAGAATTCAAAGGCAACCCAATACGAATCCTCATGACAATGTACACAGATCTTAAATGTGTTATACGGGTTTCAACGTTAACGTCGTCCCATCTTAACGTCGTACGCGGCGTACGTCAAGGAGGAGTGCTTTCTACGTTCCTTTACCTCGTTTACGTAGACGAACTACTGCATAATCTAGAAGTTAGTAACCTCGGAGCAAGCGTTATGAACACGGACGTCAGTAGCCCAACATTTGCGGACGACATCTCCCTTCTTCAATTTTGCTATATCCCCCTCAACCTACAGAAAATGGTCGACATCGTTTATCTATAATGCGTCCAGTGGAAAATAGAGATCAACGTCCTAATATCAAACGTAATTGTCTACTCAAAACGACGTGACGAGCCCCGCGCCAGTATTATGTATTGCGGCCAGTTCCTAACACAAGTTAAGTCAATTACAAACCTTGGTATTACCCACGACGCAAACCTCAAGCTAAAATCACGTATTGACGAGCGGATACAAAAGCTCGTAACTCGTTCTACGTCATAATCAGTAACGGAGTACACCCTAGTAACGCCAATCCCCTCGTTCTCACCCGTCTTTATAAAACAGTTATCCTTCCCACACTTCTTTACGGCTCTGAGCTATGGAACTACCTGTGCACAACTGACATAAGAAAGCTCGAACGATTTCAACATTTAATCGTAAAACGCATAAAGAGTTTCCCTATAAGAACCAGATCAGATATTGCAGAATCAATGCTCGGTCTCTATAGAATTACTTTAGAAATTGAGAAGAGAAAGCTTATTTTCCTGCATAAAATTCCAAGTCTGTCGTTTTCGTGCAAAACAAAAGAAATTTTCATGACAAAGTATACATTATACAGTGATGACAAGAGTTCAGTAACAAAAGGATTCGTTCCAGACATTTGTAACATATTAACAAAATACGGCCGTCAGTACATACTAAATGATTACATTAATTTCGAACTGCTACCAACAAAACTGTGCTGGAAAAGAACTGTGAGACTATGTATCCAAAATCATGAGAATCGTGAGTGGCAATTAAGACTGAACAATGATAGTGATTTCTTAATATTTTCACTACTCCATCCAAGTATAAAGCCTTGTATTGTTTATACATTGTGGAATTCCAGCGTCCTTAAAACATGTACAGATATAGTGGCAAAACGTTGGGCTATGTCGACGGAAATCAAGAGCTATTTATGCATAAACTGTGGGAAAGTCTATCAAATTGAGATCGTGCACATACTCCATGACTGCGTATCAACTATGAGAGAACGAGGAGACTTGTACAGGGACCTATCGCTGGTGATCAGCAATAGTTTCCTGGAACAACTACTCGTTCAAGACAGCTTATCTTGGACTCTGCGTAGCATGGGCGCTCCTTTAGGTCCCTTTCTTGAAAATGATGATAACCATATTTTCTTGAGAAAATCCTGTACCTTCATCATCAAATGCCTGATGCGATATTTCTCTGACATATAAAATGTCGTCGCTTTTCAGCGAAAGCCCTGTAACTGCAGTTTTAAACAAGCTGTAGTTACGAGGTTTTCTGCTTAAAAACACCAATATGTACGAGGGGTGTTCATTAATTAATGAAAACATATCTGCCAGTCTTTTCATACGCATCATAATTAAGAAATACTTATACAGTTCCAAAGAGCTGCTTTTAAGCTTTCATTGTGAAAATCCAAACTGAACGTTCCGCATGTTACTATGGAAACGTGTGACCTCACATTCTCAATGGGTATGACGTCTGATGCTTTTTGACGTTATTTTCGGTAAAATAGACTTGAATCATGGTATTTATTTAGAATTTGCACACAGAAAATGTTTATTCAGCATAATTGTCTGATGGTGTTATGTTTTCACTTCAAAATTTCATATAAGGTTCTTGTATGTGGCAATACTGAAATCTTCGACATTGTGATCAAAAGAATTAGGTAAATACAACGATATGAACGGAGGTGTTAACACGCCTTTTCACTATATATTCCTCTGTGATATGTATAATGCTTATTTCAAACATTGCTATGCAACGTGCAGGGAACTTGTGATTGATTATGCTATGCCCCAACAATAAGTTTCTTTTATTTAAAGTGTGATGACGTCACATAATTGACCCCCTACTCTTTGGATCAGGGGAAAACGTCGAGTTTTTCCTGATACAAAGTATTTTATGATGATTTTTTTTCCATTATCTAGAGAGCAAAGTGACTTTTACTGCTATCTTATGTTTGTACCTGAGACACAAAATTAACCAGTACAAGGTCAGAATGATTCCATTTTGTTTTCTTGGTTTTTGAGAGGTAAAATTGATGAAAATCGCTGGAATTTCAGAGTCGAAACCTTTGCAACTTTGTGACAGTGTTGCCATGGCAACGGTTACCATGCACGGTTCTTGTTATTTTAAAAAAGTTTGACATGCTTGTTACTTGCATATTAAACATTAACTATATAATTACACATTCTAAACATTAAGCTGACAGTGTATTTTCATTATTTAATGAACGCCCCTCGTACAATTTGGGACATTACTATGATGTGTTAATACTAAAACTAATAGTATCAAATCTAATCACTAATGGCAACACAGGCCTACAAGTATTTGTATATACCCGCATCATTTCATTATCCCATTTTTTTTCCTTTTCTCTTTATGTTCTCATTTTCTCATTCATTTGTTTCTTCTAGTATCTTGAATTGTTAAAACTGTATGACACAATATATCCATTGTTGGAGGCAATAAAAGAATTGTATTGTATTGACTTAATTCGAAAGAGTTAAACTTCACTGCAATATCCCGGACAGTCAAGCGGCTATCCGCCCTGACTATCTGCCCTTCACAAGATGTTGTACTCTGACTGACCGAGTGCATGTTTGGTCAACCTGGCTAGTCATCATCATGCAACGATGTTCTTTCTGTCTGTCTTTAAACGCCCCATGCCACTTCAATGCAAATGCTTTTCCACATATCGAAATAGGTAATATATCTCATAACACGATTTGAATTTGAATTTAATAGCCTGATATTTCTGAGCCTTTTGTTTATCGGCCACGTTAATCTGATGTTTATAAACAGACCTTTGACCTATAAAAACATGTTATACCTCACGATAAATGACCTGGCAGAGCAGCTCATGCTAATCGAATGAGATGCTCTGACAGGTCATTTATCGTGAGGTATATTATAGAGACGCACGTGCAAATCGTCTTGTCAATAGAACATTAAAAAATACTGATTATCATAGATATGGTTTCGTTTTGATCTATATAATCTATGATTAGTAAATTGTTATAATACATTCTGTTACTATAAATAGTAACATTTTCGGCTAGAATAGGCCAGATATCGGCCGGGCCGAAAAAAGGTATATCCACGAGAATCCTTAGTAGCGGGCAGATATGCGATATCACCCGCTGCTAACGAATTTATTCTAAAAACTTAAGTTACAGATCTTTTGCACGTGCCTTTCCGTCACGGAAAACGTCTACGACGTCAGAAAAACGCAATGTTGTTTACAAAAATGGCCGCCGTCGTAACGTTATCTTTGTTCACTTCAAGTGCGATTTATGTAAAGAATTGTATGAATTTGAGTTTATTTCAACCAGAACATCTGTGTTATCTTTATTTAAACATTTAATGAATTTTTTTTTTTCACAATAAGATTGTAATATACAGATTATTACACGGCAGATTCGGGCCGGAGAGTGATATCGGCCCTTACCTCGATATCTGCCTTCGATATCACTCCCCGACCCTCAACAGCCGTGTAATAATCTCTAAATATATCTTATTGTTTGGCGGGATTCAGAATATCGATGGACCACTATATACGTTTTCATTTTTTTCCCACGGATTTCCCTTGATTTCGGCAATTACTATCCTATACTGAGAGGCAAAAGTAACTTTACACCTGACTTTCATTTGCTTTATCGAACCCTAATCACAGTTTGTGAAAATACTTGTGTTATACGTATACATATGCCATTTTGCAAGAACAATGTGGGATGGAAGAGAGTGTTTAGCCTTTCTTGACGCTGGTGTTACCACGGCATTGATAAAGGGGTCAAATTGAAAAATCCAGGTAAAGTTTTATTACATCTTTTAGAATAAAAAGGCTAGCATTTTATGCTAAATTTTATTTAATGTCAGTATTTCTTTGTCCCTATGTGGATTATTGACTGCAAAAAGTACTCGTATATGGATAAGGTCAGCCGTCTGATCTTGAGATTCAATTCTTAAGTGATCGTCCCGTAGCACACACTCTATTTCATGCACGTTTTTGTGTCCAAATGTCTTCTATCGCCTATGACACTAACATGTAACCTTTTCTCGTCAGAAAAGAGGGACTAACTCCAATCTGCGTGTGCTCAAAATGCTACATAAGGTCAAATATGGGCGTTTTTGACGTTGACGTCATGATACTGTATAACTCAAGGGGTCTGGTTACCGGACGTCTAGCACTAAAATCAATGTTTCAAATTCGACACCGAACAATTCTACGGCTCAACTAACGATTTCACGCATCTTTATTGCAGCTTCCGGTAAAAACGTAACGTCACGTCACGTTGATGCTAAACACGAATTTATTGGTCTTTGTTATGGATACTCTCACTTTTCGACCCCCTAAGTGTTTAAATGAGTTTATGAAGTTAACGATTGATTGGCGGGTGCAGTTCATTAGCATAGAAACATAAAATTTCATCCTGGCGCTCTCATCATGGTTAATGACCTGTTTTTGTCGGCGTCGGATTGCTCTCCTGTTCCTTGTAACTGGAATACTACTCTGGCCTTTTGTGTGGCGACCAACAAAGATCAAACATGCAAAAAATAATGTCACTATTTACAACACCATTGTGTGGGTGGGGTATTTTGGTAATTTTAACAATATGCATGTGCAGATTGCTGTAACGTCAATGAAACGGATGCGTTCATTTAGAATATCTAATCATAACTGTGAAAACATATGGTTGTGAAAATATTATGAATATGTTTTGAAAGTAAGAAAATAGAATTATTGTAAAACTGTAAAGTTACTTTTGCCTTTGAGTATATTTTCGGTTCGTTCTTTGTCTGAACCAAAGGAGTCTGTAATTTGACTCCTAGCACGTAATGAACCTTTTTTTAGTAAAGGGATTTTTCTATGTTCAAGCTGATCAACTTTCCACTGTCACAAAATACGGCGTAACTTTTCTAAATAAACAGATTTTTTCTTTTTTTTTTCTTTTTTTTTGCAGTTTGACCAAGCGAATACCCGTAGCTTTAAAGTGACATTTCAGTTTTTTTTGTCATAAATATTACTTTTATTTTTATCTGAAAGAGCATATTTCCTTATGAAAATTCTGAAAATTTCAAGCCAAAATATTGTACCGTTTACGAGAAATTTATATTTTTGTGTTAAAATTGAACAAATTGTTGTGGACAACAGTCCGGACTTAGACTCTCTATATGCAATTTATCGATTATGTGTCAACTTTAAATGCGTGTATCTCCACGGCCGCTTATCTACTAAATCACAACATTTTGTTGTGTATGAAAAAAAGTTTAGAGGATATCCGGTTGGCAGTTAGAGGAGCCGACAAATCGGCGGGTGAAAGGTGAGTCTCGTCTTTTAATCGAAATGTTCTTGTTTCTAGCTCGAAAATCAAAAATCGGAGAATGTCATACAACCCCTTATTCATTTTCACATATTTGTGAGCCCCATCCAAACCCCGATTCCCAGAGATTGAACGGGAATTCATTTTCTCCCGTTGCAAGGGTAGCCCCAATATTGACATTTCGTCAATCCTGATGAGCGTTTGTCCACTTTCTGAGGATGAATGGCCCAAAACATGTGTGTATTATAAAATAGTTGTATGTAAATTACATCGTGCAAACAATATTTTAATAACTTACTGTAGATCTTTGAAGAAAATCAGTTCTTCCGGTCAGTTTGTGCGTTAGAGGATAGGTTGTGAGTAAGAGGATAGGTTGTGATTTAGAAGACAGAATGCATTCATCGCATTTAATACCATTTGTCATTGTTTATATGCGAATTAAGCCAAACCGAAATACTCTATGTGATATGTCTATTATCAAAGGGTGAGTGAAATGGCATAACGTATTTTTACGCCCAGTAAATTGATACATCAGTTTAACATTTAAACATTTAAACAATTTAACATTGTCTGCTTGTCTGCCCATCTGCATGTGATAATTTAACACGTGTCATTGTTTATATGCGAATTAAGCCAAACCGAAATACTCTCATTACTAGACTAGTCTTGTCCAAAGATTAAACCCTTATTTCGCTTAAGAATCACTGTGTCATTTTTATTTGACAGAGTACGAGTTCATTGTGATATGATATAGAAAACCCCTTTTTACACACCAGTTACATGTATCACATTACATTATCTCATCTAAATGAATTTAATGTTCTTATGCATAATAGATTTATAACAGTGTTTGATACATTCACTATCCTTTGTGTTTCTTTCTGTCAGTCTGTACTCTGTCACTGTGCGTCTTCATGTGAATTTTTAAACTATTCAAAGTAAATACTGTGCAATATTCCAACCATTTTTGTATGCTCTAAAGTAGAATCTAGCCTCTTTAAAATATAATGCGTAAGAAGTGGAAAAACCGGAGACAATAAAGACGTGTCAAAAAAAACAGGTCTGTAAATCTTGTTTATCCATAGATCTTCTTGTTTATTGATTCAATATGTTTAATATTAAGTCATCAATCCTATAGGCCTACAAATTGCTGATTAACAGTAATTTCTTCTTTTGTGTCAATACTTTACAATCTCTTTCTAATAAGTACGAAATACCATGCCTTGTATGAGAAATGGTTAAAGAATCCCATTTACACATCATGTAAAAGCAACGGAACAAGAGAAAGTCGATTTCCTTCATAAAGATTTCTTCAAAAATCCTATCCCATACAAGATATTTATTTTATAACTCCCTTGTAAAATAGTTTCGGAAAACATCGAGAGAAAGAAGAAATTGTTGATTATCAGCCGTTCCCTCAATATTTACGCCCTCAAACATATACTTCTCACATCTGTAACCCTTTATAAATAAAGCAGTCCAAAATTGTGTCATTTTGAAAACACTTTTGAAAACACCCATTACCAAATTGGCTTAATATTTGACTTTTCCGAAGCAAAAGATGTAGCAGACAAGAATATCAGGTATATGAAATTTTAAAAAGAGAACGCACAAACGCCCTCTTAACTTAAATTTTCATTTTAAATTATCACATGCAGATGGGCAGACAAGCAGACAATGTTAAATTGTTTAAATGTTTAAATGTTAAACTGATGTATCAATTTACTGGGCGTAAAAATACGTTATGCCATTTCACTCACCCTTTGATAATAGACATATCACATAGAGTATTTCGGTTTGGCTTAATTCGCATGTAAACAATGACAAATGGTATTAAATGCGATGAATGCATTCTGTCTTCTAAATCACAACCTATCCTCTTACTCACAACCTATCCTCTAACGCACAAACTGACCGGAAGAACTGATTTTCTTCAAAGATCGACAGTAAGTTATTAAAATATTGTTTGCACGATGTAATTTACATACAACTATTTTATAATACACACATGTTTTGGGCCATTCATCCTCAGAAAGTGGACAAACGCTCATCAGGATTGACGAAATGTCAATATTGGGGCTACCCTTGCAACGGGAGAAAATGAATTCCCGTTCAATCTCTGGGAACCGGGGTTTGGATGGGGCTCACAAATATGTGAAAATGAATAAGGGGTTGTATGACATTCTCCGATTTTTGATTTTCGAGCTAGAAACAAGAACATTTCGATTAAAAGACGAGACTCACCTTTCACCCGCCGATTTGTCGGCTCCTCTAACTGCCAACCGGATATCCTCTAAACTTTTTTTCATACACAACAAAATGTTGTGATTTAGTAGATAAGCGGCCGTGATCTCGCTTACTGGCAACAACTTAAAAAAAACTAATAGTATTCATACTCATTAGAATACCCAATCTTTGCATCAAGACATACTTTAAAAAATTGAAATCGGAATGAAATGTACCTTTAAAGGGGGGGGGGGGGGGGGGGGCGAGCTAGGCTGTCGAAAATGCAAATGGCACAATAATTACAAACCAGGAATAATGTATGAATTTACCAACCTGAAGGGGTAGATCACTTAAATCTCCATTCTTAGCACTCACCAAGCTTTATTAAGTTTTATAATCCAAGTAAATGAATAACATGCTGTCAGTTTTGTTTTGTCCTTGTTTTTGTTTTGTAACGGTTAAATATGCCCGACCTTCAAAAATCAATTACGTCAGAGGTACTTCATCTGTGCTCAGCGAGATTCAACACACCGTACAACCGGCTGCGTCGAAAGTTTGAGAAGACAGATTCGGCATATGATGTCATGTACATGTTAGGTCAAATGAATTTACTTTTATAAATAAACGAAAGGATCTTTGGTATTCTATAGTTGATAAACACGCATAATAATGTTCAGTGCTTGTACAAAATAAAGCTTTTCACGTATCCCTCGCAAATAAGGTCACAGTCATCGACACAGCCGGTTGTACGGTGTGTTAATACCGCGGAGGTGTGTATCGTTGACCATGACATAGTCTCGTTTTGAAGTAAAAATGGAATGTGTATACACGCTTGTAAATGATTGATCTATAGCAAAGGAAAGATGGTTATTCACCGTGATTGAGGTTTTTATGCATTGCAAATTGTTTTTCCATGCACAAATATGAGTTCCCGAACAGTTCGGAAGCATAAAAACCTAGCACGGGCCCATTTAAATAAAATACATTTAACTTTCACTTTCATTTGGGGGATTTCCATGTGAATTCCCCCGAGACATGTCAGCTTACGTGATTTACATGTTTTGGGTGTCAGTTGTTTAGATCAATTATCTATCTACGATCAATCTATTAAAGTGTACACAGTGCCAAATCACATGTCCTACAAATATCTTCTCATTTCAAGTTCACATACCTTTTATAATATTCCTTCGTCTTGATCTCTGAGAATATCCTGTAGGCCTACATCTCTCATGCATGCAAATGGTCGTCGCGCACCTTACATAATCATGTGACCTGAAGTCTATAATTAGATCTAAGAAGTTTTCAGACACATCTTTACCAATAATAATAAATCTATGAAATATTTAAAATTTAGTGAAATTTAGACTTTTTATTGCAAAGGTTGATTTTTTTTTGTAGTTTTTGCTCAAATGATAAATAACATAAGGTGTGTAATTACTGTTAATCTGGTAACTGTTACTTGAGCTACATTATTTTATTCAATTGAAATACCTTTTGTTAATAAATTCTATAATTGTCTAACACTATAACATACAATATTCAACGCTTAATAGAGATCCGCGAATTAACAGTGCAAATACCAAAGGACAAAGAAACAAACAACTACATTAGTAAAGGGCGACTGTGATGTATGTCACAATGCACGGTTAATTCACATTGATCTCTTTTTTGAACACTTTAACCTTTTACAAAAGAGCACTTTAGACTGAAAAAAAAAACTATCGGCTGACATTGCAAACTAAGCTTTAATTTTGAACATTCATTTCAAGAAGGTAGCAATGATATTTGAAATTGTGCCCATTTTTATAAAAGAAAGCTTTTCTGTTGATCTGAATCAGAAAGTAATTCTGATGACCTGGGATCTCCTCAAGCCTTTTTCAAACAAGACCAACAAACACCACCCAGAAGTAAGGATAACGATCAAACTGCATCATTACACATGCTGATCAGGCTCAAGGTCTTAATGTAAATTTCATTTAACGAAGAATACCCGTAATGTCGCCATTTTGAGATTCATAAACCACCAACTTTCTTCAAGCGGCGTCGTTTAAGTATTCGAGCCTATTCGGGCGCGGTCGTAAACATTCGGCGGTGGAGAGTTCCACCGCCGAATGTTTTAGATCGCACCCGAATAATTCCGACGTCGTGCGAATCTCATTAGGGTGGGCTACCTTGAAAGCCATATACGAAGCTGTTTATTTTAAACGTATTCATTTTGATTTGGTTTATTGTGGGTTTACATCGTTTTCAACTGATATGGCGTTTTCAATTTACATCGATTTGAAAACAAATTCTTACAAATTAGATCAATATATCTCTATTCTGCTTCCTGGATATTGCAAGCCGGAAACTAGTGTCGATTCCAAAGCCAATGGAAAGTCGTTTCTCGCCTACCTAGGAATGAACTTGGACTAGGAATGTTGTCTAAACATATGTAAGGTATCCTTCTTTACATTTGAATTGACCTGTTCTTATCCCTTTCCAAAACAGCAAATATTTGGACCGTTCCATTTTGAAATCTACTACAGACAACAAAGTTGGTGTTAATTAAGAAATAGCTTGCATAATTTGCATACAATATAACACAGAAAATATTGAGGCGAAAGGAGAAAATGCTGGTTACCAGCATTTTCTTCTTTTGACTCAATGTTTTCATAAGCCTTTTCTATATGGGACGTGAAAACTTGGTCTTGTTTTGAAAATGGTTAAATGAATCGTCGTAGAATCTGGGTCAGTCTATACATTTTATTTGGGATAGGATAAAGGCAGTAGTTAGGAAGATTTTTTGTGCGTGATATAAAACCTATCAAATTACTATTTCCATAACAACAAAATATTAGGTCGGTCAAATTTGAAGATAATATTTGTTTTAAAATCAGTTTTAAAAATACTTAGACAATAGGAGAATATGCTGGTTATCATGATTTTCTTGTTTTGATTCAATGACGTCAAATATCAAGAAAGAATGAGTTTTTGGTGAAACTTCGTTAACATTTTCCCAAATGGACAAACTTTATTTAGTTTCATTTTTTTTCAAGAGTAACCAACGAAAATTACTATTGGCATGAAATTGTTTAAATGTATACATGTTACAGCATTAAAAATATAGAGGGAAAATGAGAAAATGCTCGATATATCTCGATGTTTTTTTCTAAACCAATTTTATTGTGGACATTATTCAGGGAAAGGCTTCACAGGAAAAGATTTGTAGGTTAAACAACGATCATTACGGTCGATCGTGATCGGTACATACGAATTCGATATGGATCCTAATGAGCATGTGCCAACGAAAAATAAATAAAGATAATTGCCATAACAAAGAAAAAGTCCAAGAAAAGGAAGAAATACTGAAAGTATATTCCGTCTATCTATTTGCCAAAATGTCAAAACTAGAGATCATTAGGAAAATGATAAATTATTTTTTTGCGGCATAATGATTATATGAACTCTTGCCATGAGGACATTAAATATCTCGGTAATTGTTTGTTAGAAAGAACTACTCCCTCAGTATCGACTGGAAATGACCAATGAAGGTATTTGACGAGTTGCTTTTCAACTTTACTCATTACCAGATGGCAAAATTTTGGACTGTCCCAATTTGAAAAGTGTTGCAAACGACAGTATCAAGTAGATGAAATTTTAAAAATATTTCCATATTTAGTTAGAAAACATTATCAAAAATGAAGAAATTGCTTGTCACAAGCAATTTCTTCATTTTCGATAATATTTTCCCAAGCCTTTTCTTGTGATAGAGGCAAAAGGCATCCCTATGAAGTAATGGATTAAATGGACTAGATAACAGTCTAATTAAAACAAATGAAACACAGAATTCGTAGGTTTTTATACTTCTGTTAGTCACCTTGATTTAATGGAATGAAAAACCGAAAACAAACAAAACCACCACTGCCAACAACAACAACACTACCAAAACCAACATACAATATGGAAATACAGTCTGAACTGTGTTAACAGCCTTATGTGAATAGCAGCCAATCTGTCGTTGATCTAATTGAATGTGGGATAATGCTGTTTTGTACATTAACGTATTTTAACATCACAAATTTTAGATTTTCTTTTGTTTATAAATGTTGAAGATCAATTTAAAGTCATGTTCGAGATTAAAAAAGGATCACAATATATGGCATTTTCTGAGTATTTTCGTGACCTTTGAAAGGTGCAAGAAATTGTTCCTTTTTTACCTGTAGGGGTATATCATACGATTGTCGATAAAATCTAAACAAGATCGATGATCATTCATTTTCATTTCATTTCTTCATTTGGTAAAAAGTTTTTCTTTCAGCAGATAAGATTTAATAAAATTATATGATTGGGAAAAGAAAAAGTAATGCTGAAGCACTGTCCCTTACCTGGATAAGTCTTTCCCAAACGACAAAATTTTAGGGTGATCCACTTCAAAAACTGCCACAAATGACAAAATGGATGTAATTAAAGATAGGATTTGTGTAAAATGTAGCACAGAACATATAGAGACAAAAGGAGAAACTGCTGGTTATCAGCAGTTGCTTCTTTTGTTTCAATGTTTTCCCAAGCCTTTTCTGTAAGGGACGTCAAAACCAGGTCTGGTTTGGGAAAGAGTTAAAATCGTTCCCTATTTTCAACTTGGACCAGTAAATATTTTCGGCGAAGAATAATGTGAAATACCACATTCGACGATTTTCTATAATTCTATGAGTACGTGACCGATTTAATAATTGTTTAAAGGGACATTATATTCCCATTTTATTTTTCAAAGTATGTTTTCATGCCAAGATTGGTTATTCTAAAGCTTTTAAATTCTATCAGTTTTTTTTAATTTTTGCTTTCAAGTCAGAAATCTCGTTTAAAGTTTAGAAGGAAATGACAAATCCCATTTACATATGAACTGTAGTTTACCATAATAATTTCAATTTCAAGAAAAATAATATCGGCGCAAAACTTTGGTTTGAACTATTCCGAATTTTCATAAGAAAATATGCTTTTTCAGATAAAGATAAATGTAGAATTCATGTGAAAATATCTATGAAATGTATCTTTAAGCATATCGTCGTTGTAAATGCAAAACCTCGTTTCTCGTTTTTGGAAAATTTTAAAGGGGAAGGAACAAGGTGTAATAACTTTTCCTAAACTGAAATATTTTACTTGAAATTTGGACATATTGTTCACAAATAATGTGCCATTAATACTGATCAGTAAAAATATCTAAAACCTGCAAGAATTGTCTTAACTGGACACACAACATTTTGCTTTGAAAATCGCAAAAATCGACATACGAGGTTTTGCATTTACACCGACGATATATAAAAAAGTTATTGACGAGAAAACGATATTTACAGGGCACATCATGATATCGCCCTTACTCAAATACAACACATATTGACCCAGTCTTGAAACAGTTTCTTGATGGCACGTCTAATTGACGTTATTCTGGTAGCGTAAACTATTGGATTTATTGCTGAATTCACGGACAGCAAAATGACGCCAATTGCTCGTATATTGCTGTACGGTGTGTTAGTTGTAACAAAAAACGTTATGGTGAAGGGTAACGTAAAAACGTCGAATACCAGCAATACAAGACCTGTTGTTATCAGAATACTTCTATAGTTCTTCAGAATGGATAATGCAGGTTGTGACGCCACACTGGTTACGTTGTTTATGTTAGTCACGTTTGCAATCTTTGAAGACGTGTTTTGCTTCATCGTCACTGATTTGTTTGATAGTTTACTGTGCTCTGGTGATTCAGGTTTTAACACTGTACTGTTTGTCGGTTTTGATTTATGGTCTGGCGTTTGTGTCGAAGTCGTTGGACGTTGTGGCGTCATTTCCGTAACAGGTCTCGGTAAAATCTGACGGATCCTCGCACGTAAACGACATACTGCTACAAAGTAGATAACGTTCGTTAAAACTTGTGACAAGCCGTAAAACGAGGCTATGTAAAACATCACGTCATTATGACGGTTGCCAAAAATGGCTGGTCCCGAACATTCTACAATAGAGCCTTTGAAATCAGCCCAGAACATAATGGGCATCAGCATCACAAAAAACGACAACGTCCACGCTGATACAATGATACACATCGAAATTCTGAATGACTGGGACTGACTCTCATTTAAAGTAATATTCTTCATTTTCAAATTTCTGAAAATGCAAATTCCAAGAACATGAAAAATACTGACACATTGTGTAGAAAGAAACAAATAAAACGAAATAGAACAAAACGCAGCATTAACACGATACAAGTGCATGAAAATGTAGTGTGTTAAGGTACATCCGGACAGAAAATCGCCCAATGTCATACTGCACACCTGGCGAGTAAACCCAGTCCACGGTCGCCGCCGGTTCTTGTAGAAGCAGCAGAGAATGAGAGCATTGGCTCCGATTGTCCAGATCCCGCTGGTTACCCCGGTTATATGTGGAATGCCGAAAGATCTGACTGTCTCAGAGGAGTCTGGTAGCGGTGCTGAACTGTTGTTGTTCATGGTGTCTCTGTAAATGAATGTTACAAAAATGACTCTAAAAATCTTGACCAAAAGCACTGAATTTTGTTCTAAAATAGACTAGATTTACGGTTATGTATTGATAAGCCGTTGGTGTTGTTATAAAATCTCGAAACTACGGCTTCTATCAAGCCGTAATTACGAGATTTCATTACAAAACACCTTCGAAATACTATTTTTTGTCCGAAATTACGTCACGGTTTACTAGATAAAAATCGGTCCCTTTTTGAGTTCGGGTTAAAGAGGACGCGAAACAAACCCACTGGATGTAGTAACCCAACTGATAAAAAGATATTGACGACCATCCAAAATGCCGTTATAGCAATTGACTAAACGCCGACTGTCAATCAAAAACGTCGATTAGCCAATGGACGATCAGAGAAATGTCATGCCCCAATTGTTCTTCGTTGCACGTGTTCTTGTATCGATTTATCGACTGACAATCAAAACAATCGACATGCCAATGGCAAAGAATTTTGTGCTAACAATAGACTAGGTTTACCGTTATGTTTTGATAAACCGTCGGTGTTGTTATAAAATCTCGTAACTACGACTTGAATCAACACATACGAATTACTATTTTGTTTGTCCGAATTTACGTCACGATTAACTGGATAAAACCGTTCCCTATTACCGATAACATCCCCATTGTTTGTCTTACATTCTATGTTGGGCGCAGCGATCTGTCGATTGGCGTTTGGTCAATTGAGGCGCCAATATAATTCATTCATTCATTCATTTATTGGCATATCGACATTATACAATGTCTTTGGCCATTTACAAACAAAAAATGAAATATGGCAAAGACTTTCAACAATATTATAACACACATGTGAGTGAATAGAAACATGTTACATGCAATACAAATAAGGAGTGAGTAGGTTTATGAACTTCAATACATGTATATAGATATAATCTATGTATTGTTTAACCCTTTCCCAAACGACAAAATTTTAGGACAGTCCCATTTGAATATAGATGTAGACCAGTCTTCGTATACAGGCAGCCTGATCAAGATTCATGTTGTTCCCCAAAAGGTTGGCCGTTATTTATTAACAGTAGCAACGGTAAGCTAGCAGGATTGATCCATATTAGACTACATTTGACCACAGACTGATGCGAAAATCGGATTTCCCAGCATTCTTTCAGAGACATTTTTTCCAGATTCTGGCTTAAATCTTTAGTTTGGAAATATGTTTGCAAGGAACAATGTTGGGAAAGTATCATTGGCTAGTAACGAGCAAAGTGTATGTCGAGCGTTATTAAAGATGACGGCTCATAAATAAATAAATTAAAAAAAAATAAATAAATACATGTATATAAATATTTATATATAAATAAATAATTCATTCAATGAAAATAAATAAAAAAAAAACACAACAAATGAATCAATAAATAGATAAAAATAAATACAAGAAAATAGACAAATAAATGAAAAAATAAAGAAAAAAAAGAATTTGAATAAAACTAGATAAAATAAATGAACAAAACCAACTTACGACCTAATGTTACTGGCTAGACAAAACGAAGACGTTTTCAAACGAAGACGTTTTCCAATATTTTCTTGATGTTATTGCGTAGATAGTCGCAAGAAAATGATCCGGGGGTCTGTAAACGAGGTCGGTTAACCCTTTCCCAATCAATGCCTGCTTTTCACAACCCTAATAGATAATTCCTAAGAAAACATTGAAGTAAAAGAAAAAAATGTTAATTATCAGCATTTTCTCCTTTTGCCTCAATATTTTGTGTGCTATATTTACACCAATACTATATCGAAATCAGCACCATTTTGTTGTCGGTACCAGATTTCAAATTGGACCATTTTAATATTGTCTGGTTTAGGAAAGGTATAAAGCTAGTTTGGATTAAATGCGCGTCTATCTGTCGTCCTAAACGAAGTAAATTAAAGTAAATAAGTTCAAAAGCATTTTAAAGGACAACCTTGGATCCCGATCAGCCTTTGTCTAAATACATGCTGATCATGCTCTATACTAGGCATACTGTATTATATAGGACGAGAATTGACATGGCAGAGTATTCCATTCGATTAGCATGTGCTGCTTTGCCAGGTCATTTATCGTGAGGTATACCATTACTAAAGGGTGTGTAAAATCATTTATGAACAACATTGATCCTGATCATATTGCACATAGCCACATAAGTAGACGATAACGTAAGGCAGGGGAAAATGAGTCCGGCACGTGGGCGATATGTACAGATTCGGCCGTAGCCTGTAAGACGACTGGTAGTTTCCTGTCCGATCGTCGGCCAGTAGTCACCGACGCTTTGTCGACTTCTTCAAACGTTTTAAAGAGACATCGCCTTTTTTATTTCATTTGTATAAAGAATATATGTTGATGCCAAGATTGGCTATTCTAATGCATTTAAATGCTAGATCAGTTTTTACGTTAAATTGTTGCTCATAAGCTCATGAATATGATAAACCCACCTCACAAAAAAAAAGTGGAGACGAAAATGACAAATTCCATCGACATGTGAACATTAGTTTTCTACTATTTATTCAATTTTAAGAAAATATACATTCCTCGTAAACGGCGCAATAGATCTACTTTGGCTTGAAGTTTTCGGGATTTTAATAAGAAGACATTTATGCTCTGTCAGATAAAAATAAAATCGAAATTTATGAAAAGAAATATCTGTGAAATGTCTCTGTCAGTGTTATGAATTGGGAACCGTAGCCGGTTTCATCCCCTGAATACTCTCTGGAGAATAGCCGGTCCTATTAATTGGTCTCCTTGGATTTTACTGTAGGCTTCTTTGCACCATAAAATTGACAATCAACCCATAGAACAAAGAAACGATTTTATTTATCCCTATGTAGAATTAAAATTTCACGTTTCATTATGTTTTCCTTTTAAAAATTTATATGAGGAAAAGAGTTCTATTTATCAGCGAAATGTTTTATCAAAACAAAAATCGCAACTTCCCCATAGAGATTAAGGATAAAAACAAAGGCTGACTTCGATTGGCACTATAGCTCGCGAGGAATGGAACCATTATTGGGAACCAGCGCTGTTCTATCTATTGAATTCCTCCCCGTTCTGAGTCAGCCAATCAAAATCTTTGTTTACCTCGACACTGATTGGTTCGCTGTTATCCGAGGTGTTCCGAATGACGCAATTGCTCGGATGGCCGGACCACACTTTTTCCGGTGGTCGGACTATAGCTCGGGCCATTGCTGTTCGATTGGAGCTATAGCTGCAGAAATGACATCAATAGCTCGCACTATCGGTGTTCGGTTGGAGCTATCCTCGAGCTATCACCGAGCTATCGCCTGACTCGAAGTCGGCCAAAGATAATTTGGAAAATGGGCCGGCTGAACGATTGGTGCCCCTCGGTTTTTATTATTGGAAAACAAGGGAAGATAACCGGCTACGGTTCCCCATTATCATCAAAACGGTTTACACTTATTTACACACATTTAGATAGTTTACAATGCAATTTGAGGTTTTTGTTTTAAAATATACACAGGATAGGTAGTTTATGTTTTATTTAAACTTTTCAAACAGTGTTCTGGAAAGTTAAACGCACATAATTATATACTCGGCAAAACTGCTAACGCATCAATCAGATCTTTGTTAATATCTATTTAACGAATATACAGAATGCGTTAAAATTTGCATATACCGACTACCACCACTTGATAAGAAGCCTATGCAATTTCATAGGAAATGATGCAGTCTGTTCCGAAATAATGAACTTTTAATATAAAGTCTGAAATTTGATTAAAATGGGAAATTCACGCATATCTTTTTAACCTTTTGTATTGGCTGAAAGAGTTCCCGTGTAGAAAAGTTACCCTTCGTTAAACAAACCGACGGATTTAACACTTTAATGGGCGCGTAATTTATTCCTGCAGATGTAATGTTACATCACTAGTGTCGTTGGTGTCATTATTGGCGTCGACGGCGACGTCGGCTACGTAGACAAAATGTATCGGTCTATATCTTATTAACTCTGTGGGATGCAGTCTTGATATTTCACACATAGATAGGTCACGCCAAGACCTTTCACATGAGACCATAAAATTTGACCTTGTGACCTTGACCTTGAAAAATTGACAATTTTTCTTAAAAAGGTGCGTCTTTGCGAGCTACGTTGTCCGCGAACAGCCTTTGTTACGTTAGATACGGAATTAGTTTTTTCAGATTTGAATCCGACAATAAATCAGCTTTCTAAATCAATTCAAACAAAAATGATTGAAAAAGATCGCAAGTTACACGAGCCGAAAAACTGTTTTGGTCCCCTTTTGGTATGACGCGGTCACATAAAAGAGAAAACTTAGAAATAGTTTTAAAGATGAATGCAGAAACTTGCGGGATAAACATGTGTAAAATTATAAATCTAAATCTTAGACAATAAAGAAGTTATGCAAATTTAAAAAGTGATGCGTTAGCTCTTTTGCTGAGTATATATATTTACGAAACAACACAACAGGATTTCAGTAATTTCTTCTTTAAAAATTTATACACATGTTTTCGCCTGCCTTTTATATTATGGGCTAGTCGTACGTCAAAAAAATCCATTCTTTTGGAAAATGGTTTTAACCCTTTCCCAAACATGACTTGGCTTTACGTCCCTATTAGAAAAGGCTTAAGAAAACATAGAGGCAAAAGGAGAAAATGCTGATAATCAGCATTTTCTCCTTTTGCCTCAATATTTTCTAGGCTATTTTGTATATATTTTTCTTCTTTAAAACAACCGTTTTGTCGTCTGCATCAGCTTTCATATTGGAACACCTCAAATTTTGTCGTTTAGGAAAGAGTTAAGAGATGCATGTGCATGGTCTATGTTAATATAATACAGTTGCTATAGTCCCAGAATAACAGATTACCCCCCCCCCCCCCCCCTCCAGTTTGTGTGTATGAAGGCGGGGGGGGGGGGGCAAAGACGCTATTGCCCTATTTATTCAAATTCTAAACCCTATGTTGTGAGTTATAATTGGAATCGTCTCAACAAGACGATTCAATTAACCCATGACTATACGACAAAAATTTAGGGCGGTCCAAATTGAAAGATCCTGCAGACGACAATTTCAAGTGAATGGAATCTTTAATTTTTAGGTCTTTTTGGGTGGAGAACATTGTGGGAAATGAAGAAATTGCTTGTCACAAGCAATTTCTTCATTTTCCACGATGTTTTCCAAAGCCTTTATCTCTTGGGGAGTCAAAAGAGTCATTGTGTGGTAATGGGTTAACAATACATGTATATGAAACATTGCATTTTATAAAGCTTTCATAGCAACAGATAAGAGTGGGTGGTGACTTTGAAAAAATGCGAAATTTCTGTCAATATTTGTCAAACCCTATTTTGTGGATACTCGTCTCATCGAGATGACTCAAATCAGTACCCACAACATAGCGTTTGGAATATAAACTACAAAATTAAAATGTTTTACTCCCTCTTATCTCTTGCTCTGTCCTGTGACCCTTATCATCTACAACGCTGTCTTACATGTAATAAAGAAACTATTTGAGGAAAAAACGAAGCTCGATCGTTTCTTCATTGGGGTTTTACGCCGTTTTCAACTGCTATGGTCATATCGCGGCGGCTGGATCACATTACCATGGATTACTGTTGTTTCTCATACCAGTACTACCACGACACCCTAACCGAGCCTCCAGCTGCTCGCCCACATAGGTTCACGATATCAAACAATTGATGGGTGACATTTTGTCAGAGAGGGTATTTCACGGGTGGTAAACAGAGAAACTGGCTCCAAAAAGAGTCAACGGTTTTTTGTTTCCTCGTGATATCCGGCCTTTACCGAGGAAGTTGCATAGAGCGAAAATCTGTAAACAAAGGTAGGTCACGAACACATTTTTCTACAATAATTTCTTTAACAATGAGTTATTGAAAAATCCGGCGATGCTGTAATATGAAGAAATGGTCTAAGTTTGTTGTGCACGAGAATATACGGTGTTAGTAAGCAGAGTTTGAATACAATCGTTGAAAAACATTTCAAAAATCGAAAATTCAGAAGTTTCTACTTTCGATTTTGAAATGTTTTTCAAAGATTGTATTCAAACCCTACTATTCTAATACCGTATTTTCTCGTGCACAACAAACTTCGACCATTTCTTCATATTACAGCATCGCCAGATTTCTCAAAAACTCGCTGAAAAGGAAATAATTTTAGAAAATGTGTTCGTGACCTACAAATTTTCGCTCTATGCAACTACCTCTTTTGGAGCTAGTTTCTCTGTCTACCACCCGTGGTATTTGTCGCGGCCGGGTATCGAACCAGGGACCTCTCGAGTGAGAGGCAGATGAACCTTGATCGTACTGTGTGTAAACTGTGTATACATAGGCTGATCTGGATGTTTAGTGGTCTGAAACTCCCAAAAGACCCTTTCCGTAACCTTGCTTCAAAGTAATGTTAAAATAGTCCCATTTTGTGCGATGATGCATATATGCACACTGTCTTAGCTGTAGCCTAAGGATAAAATTATTCAAAGTTTGATACAAATATAGAAAATAACAATTTAAGCCATTTTCTTATCTTTGATGTTTCTACTTCAAACAGCAGACGGCAGGATCTAGGATCGGCATTATTGCTTCTATAACTATTCGGCATTACAAAAAGGGTACGTTTTCAAAAGTACAAGTAACAGTAACCCCCCTTTGATTATAAAAATGGAGAAAAGTTTTAACCCGATTCTTCCTAACAAAATAAGCTTTGAAAGCATTCAGAGAAAGGGGAAAATGTATATGAAGAGCAAAAATTTGTCCTTTTCTCATTCTGTCGTAAATTATACAATATCGAATTCAAAAATACTGTAATTTTGCACGCGATGATTGGGATCTTGCAGGTATATCACACCTGCAAGATTCGAACAAATGCATGCAAAATTGAACCAAACATTAAAACGAACGCTTCTTTTCTTTATGGGGCATGATTTAACCCTTTCCCAAACGGCAAAATTTTAGAGTGATCCACTTCAAAAACTGCCACAAATGACAAAATGGATGTTATTAAAGATAGGATTTGTGCAAAATATGGCACAGAAAACATCGAGACAAAAGGAGAATCTGCTGGTTATCAGCAGTTTCTTCTTTTGTCTCAATGAATTTTCCCAAGCCTATCCAATAAGGGACGTCAAAACCAGGTCTTGTTTGGGATAGGGTTAATACCATGTGCGCCATAAAATCGTGTCTGAACTCTGAAACACGGATAGAATTTCTCCATATTCGAAATAAGACAACGGTATTTCAATATTGTTGACTTTAATTGGACATTCGTGTCAATTTCATTCTTTGAAATGACATTTCAAAAATATGATCAAAATGCAAATCTTCGTTTCTATTTCAACCTTTTTCTCAACATTTCTCCCCCCCCCCTCTCCCTAAAAAAAAGAGAAGAAGACATGGGTTGACGTTCTGAATGAAAAAAAAAAAAGGCTTGTAAAAAGATCGAGACAAAAGCAGGAAATTCTTATAACCAGCATTTCATTATTTTGTTGCGATATTGTTTGTGCTTTATACAAAATACTGCTGACTTCCTTGTTTTAGGGGAATGCGGACGCCATCCCCTTGCAATTGAGTATATTTCACAATGTATTAAATATTGGTTAAAACTAATTGCTATGCCTAGGAATAGATATCCTAGACAATGTTACAATATGTTGCGAAAACTAGATGAGGTTGGAAGAAAAACATGGGCTACAAATATTAAAAGACTTTTATTCGAAAATGGTTTTGGATATGCTTGGATATCAAACGAAGTGGGAGATCCCGATAATTTCTTAAAACAATTTAAGCAAAGATTAACAGATATTTCACTACAAAATTGGCGTTCGAAACTATCAAATTCATCTAAGTCAGAATACTACAAAGATTTTAAGTCTTTATTAGAAACCGAAAAATATCTTTCTATCAATATGCCCTATAAAAACAAGAGAAACCTTGCAAATTTTAGATGCTCTAATTATCGTTTAGAAATTGAAATTGGACGACATGATAATCTTGACAGGCAATATAGAATATGTAAATTTTGTCTTAATAATAATATATACACTGTAGAAGATGAGCTCCACTTTCTTATTGTTTGTCCAATGTTTAATGAACTTAGACAATATTATTTTACAGAAAACTGGCTGAATCAAATACCGACAAAATAATTATTTCTTAATATTATGAAATGTAATTTGGAGTCTGAAATTAATAGTTTAGCCAGATTCTTGACAGCAGCCATGGAAGAAAGAGAACGACACATTAATTCATTGGAAGAAAATGTTGATACAAATTGAATTTTCAATATACTTCTGTTGTACAAGTACATTACTTTGAATTCATAAAACTTATAAGTATAGGCATATTTTTAAGTGCATAGGCTACATATCGAAGGCTTTAATTTGAATTGCTGTGAAAGCATAAATTTGCAAATATACATATTTGAATGGTAATAATTATGAGAAATTTACACTTATTTATTATATATCATGACTTATTGTTACAATTGTATATCATTGGTTTTCCTTAATGACATCACTCTCTATTGATTGTTATTAATTATTGTGAAAATATGTATCATTTATGGGCCGGAGGCTTTATGAAATATGTTGATTAAAACTTGAAACTTAACTTAAATACATAAATAATATTTTTAACGACATCAATTTTTTTGTTATTCTGTACCAAATTTCAAATGGAAGCAAACCGAATTTTTACCGTTAAGGAAAAGTTATTTCGCCCTTTCCCAAAACAAGATCTGGTTTTGACATCCGTAAAAGAAAAGGCTTGAGAAAACAATGAGGCAAAAGAAGAAATTGCTGATAATCAGCAATTTCTTCTTTTGCCTCAATGTTTTCCGTGCTATTTTATTCACATATGTTATCCTTTTTAAAATCCATTTTCCGTCTGAAGCAGCGTTCAAATCGAGCCAACCTAAAATATTGTCGTGGAAATGGTTAAGGTAGTCTATCCCTTATTAAATTCACGCGACGTCGGAATTATTCGGGCGCGGTCGCAAAAATTCGGCGGTGGAACTTTCCACCGCCGAATCTTTAAGATCGTGCCCGAACAGCTTCGGATACGGAACAACGCCGCTCCAAAAGAATCCGATGATTTATGAATCGCAAAATGGTCACATGAAAGTGACATTTCACATTTATTTTTCATAAATTTTACTTTTAATTTTTTATCTGAAAGAGCATAATTATATTTTCTTATGAAAATTCTGTAAATTTCAAGCCAGAATAAAATGCAGCGTTTACGAGAAATATATATTTTGAGTTAAAATTAAACAAATTGTTGTAGACAACAGTTCAGATTTATATGGAATTTATAACATCTATTTCAACTTTAAAGGCGTGTTTTTCACTTATCAGCAATTTTTTTTAAAAACTGATTGCATTTATGCTCATTAGAATAACCAATCTTGGCATCAAGGTATACTTTAAAAAATTGAAATAAGAATGAAATGTCCCTTTAAGGCAGTTCTACCTTAAAACGACTGATTAATAAATTGCAGCCTCTAGCTAGGGTGTGTATTAAATGCCGTTGTGGTTCTAGAGGACAGCATGGATCTAGATCAGCTTACGTATACACGTAATCCGATAAGATTTATTTTGTTTCCGTCATGGCGTTTGGCTACTGAAAAGAGAGGAGAGATTGAATCAAGATCAGAATATACGGGTTTAACAGGCACATTTAGGCTAAATGTGGCATCATGATTTTATAAAACCCCTTCCCAAACAGATTTTTAAGACCTGTCCAAATTCAGAAATGTTATAGACGACAATTTCAAGTAAATTAAAGTCGACAGGCTTTGGTCTTTTATAATAGAAAACAATATGGGAAATGAAGAAATTGCTTGTCACAAGTAAATTTTTCGATACGTTTTAATTACCCGAATATTTTATTCCTTTATATTTTTATGGGAAACTTCCTCAATAGTAAATGAAGAGCTATTTGCCAACACCAAAGTTCCCTTCGTTCTGGCCTTATTTAATGCAATGAACTACGCAACTTCACAAACTCTGACTGCCCCCACGTTGACCTGATACATGAGAAATCTATCGCAGGCCCCTTTAACCATTTCCTCCTCCCCAAAAAGGAACTGCCTTTAACGCTCCACGTAGATCAGAAAAAAGGCTTGGGAAACAGATTGAAATCAAAGTACTGAAAGTACTGTTGGGAAGCAAATTTGTTAATAATGCAGGCCTTCCAGAAGTAAAAGTAAAAAAAGTAAAGGTGGTTTATAGTCTCAAATTTACGAACTAGGTCCATATTCGCGCGACTTTCACACTTTACTCCACGATCATTGAGCTTCAAGTCGGCTGTTTACAGTCGGCGCTACTCTCCATGCCGAGCTCTATTGATTAAACCATCAAATATGACCTCTGCAGTTTTCGGTACGCCAACAGCCTATTTGGTCGTCATAATCTAATTATAGCACACCATTTGAATTATCGAATCAAAATCATTCAGTTTTATCTTGCATGATCATTACGTATACATTACGTCGCTTCTATTTTTGGCTGAAGCCGGTAACATTTGAATTATCGAATCAAAATCTTTCAGTTTGATCTGGTTTGATTACGTATACATTACGTCGCTTCTATTTTTGGCAGAAGCTGGTAATTTGAAGCGTTAGCCAATCATTTCTTGTATCAGAAATTTCGATTGTTTATGAGTATATTGGCGACGATTGGATACCGAAATCCCGCCAAGGCCCCGAGATTAGACGTGAAACGACCCCGCGAGAACAGAGAGTATTCTATCGAAATGGAATGTAGGGAGAATACGCTCTGTTCGTAAGAGAGTAAGTCGGCGCCTGCGGCAGCCTCAGCACATCGGCTTTCAACTCTCAACTCTCAGTCACACAATTCAATATGTACATGTATAACTTCAGACTTACATATTGAATATTCGCATGACTGTTACCTCATTAATCTTTGCTTTTGATAGAACTATTTATAGGGAGGAGGACCGGAAAATGTTGTGTTGCATGCAGAGAATGTTTAAGTGCAGAGAAAGGCGGCTGCATAGAGAAGCAAATTTTGCAAAATTTGCTTCCCAACAAAACAAGAAAATGCTGGCACTCGTGTTGTAGTCTGCAACATCTTTCAAATTAGAGTTGTCTAGGATTTTCATATTAATGAAATAATGAGAGTCGGAATAAAAAAAGGCCGCCACGGATCTAGATTAGTCTATATTTAAATGCAGTCTGAGCAAGACCTTTGCATTTTTCGGAGTGTTCTTAGAGGTAAAGAGAACGCCACGCGGATTATGATAAGATCATGATAAGCTTTAAAGAAGCTGCATTTACGAGGTGTTCGAAGAAAAGCGACGAGATGCTATTCTATAAGGACGCCTTTTCAAGTTGCTTAGGTTCTTTCAAATATGGAAGTTTAAAAAAAAAACAGACACGACTTTCGATGTATTGGTTATGTACGGAATCCTGTTTCCGCCATCCACTTTTCTATGGAAATTGAGTTTGTGAAATGTAGAAATGTTGAATTTTGTTTGTGACAATTGTCATAAATTAGTGTGACAATTGTCAGAAGTTAGTGTGACTAACTTCAACTTTTCTTTTTTTCACAAACTCAATTTTGATAGAAAAGTCGAAATTAGTGCTACTAACTTCAACTTTTCTACCAAAATAGTGAGCTTGAAAGATAGAAATGTTGAAGTTAGTCTCAATTGTTGAAACCGTCCCAAAAGTGTATGTATTATGTTTCTATGCTCACCAAAACGCCTGTCGACCTCTTTCTTTGGCATTAGGGGGCTATAGTCTAAAGCATGCATTAACGTGCATCTTTGGATAAACTTATCACGTTGTTTTCTGTTCGATTAAACAAATACACACTTTTCTTAACAACAAAAAAAGTTTACAACAGTTTCGACAAAATATTTAATTTCAACCTCAGTTACGAATAACGCAGTTCAACAAAACGCTCAAACGAATATGGCGTTAAAGTCACATTTCATCCCCATTTAATTTTTTTAAAAGTATGTCTTGATGCCAAGATTGGTTATTCAGTTTTTTGAAGTTGTTGATGATAAGCGATAAACATGCCTTTGAGGTTGAGACAGAATCGACAAATTCTATATACATCTGAACTGTTGTGGACAACAATTTGTTTTATTTTAACACGAAAATACATATTTCTCGTAAACGGCGCAATATTCTGGCTTGAAATTTTCAGAATTTTCATAAGAAAACATGCTCTTTTAGATAAAAATAAAAGTGAAATTTATGAGAAAAAATTCTGAAATGTCACTTTAAGGTAAGACCTGGGTAATGCAATTCCTGTATAGGCCTACTTTATATTTCGACTAATTCCGTGACGTCCGTAAGTCCGAGCATTTTTGAAGAACCGTTAGATGCAATATCGCCTGTTTCCCTAACAACGGAAAAAATTGAGAGTGCTCAGATTTCCGGGGAAATTTTAAACATTTTTTGTGAAAATGTTTCTTAATTGTATGAAGAGTAGGCAAAAACACAACAAAGGTCAAACATTCAAAATTTGAGAGCAATGAAAATTACCTCCATTGAAATCATTCGCACTAGATAGATTTCGTTCCATAACTGGTCACATAGCCCATTACCCAGGTCTTACCTTAATGTCGAACGTCCGTGATGGCGCAGTTGGTGGCATTCGACATTTCGTTAACAAGCGTATCTTATAGACAATTTTTTCAAATATTTCTTGTAAATTGGTCGTATATTAAAATAATAAATCCGAAAATTAACTTGCACGGTTACTTTTGTTCATTAGTATATAAATACACTACACTGAAAGTGAAGCATTTGCACTTTTTTGCCAAACTGATTTCCGTTTTATCAATCTTTATTTGAAGATTTTGCCACAATTCTGCAATTTCACCCATCTGTTGCATCCATTAAGGTACTAATAGGCATTAATATAATGATACGTAGCGCCACAATAAATGCAAATGCGAGCTTTCACGCTGATGGACATCACCCAAGAAGTTCGTTAAACCAATATATCGCTGCTTTTCAACAAAAACCTCGTAGCTGCAGCTAAAATTAAGTTGCAGTTACGAGGTTTTTGTTGAAATGCGATGGCATAAGAAACAGATCACACTCAACAGCAGCCAGATATAGTTTTTCGAAATTCAAAAGGAAAAAGCCAACAACCTAGGATCATGAAATTGTCTTTGAATTTACATTTTTGATTCTAGACAGACTGATGGTCAGGCTACACTTCCTAGATGGTCCAGTTTAGTATGACAAATCACAATTTTCAGCATCGTTCCACACAAATGGGTAAATGAATTATAAAAATGCTTAGGGATATGGAAAACGTATTGAGGAATCACGTGATACAAATATATAGGAAATTCGTCAATCATTCTGTTAATACGTTGTCTGATAAAATGTTATTTACAAAAAAGTAAAAAAAAATGGGCTACTGGTCATCAATATTATTTTAATCAGCTGCTTTTTAAAAGATCTACCACATACATTTGATTTACGACGAAGTTTCGCATTCTCTGCTTCAAAACATTTTAAAACAAGTCAATCCCGTATAACAAGAAACAGGCCCATAGGAAGCAATTTCATATTGTAGTGAATCAAGTCCCTGTGTCTGATTAATGTTGGGGGCTAAAATGGAGTTTTCCTAAATTTTCAGTGTAAAGTAATGAAAATTTGGCATTTTTGGCCAACTTTGGGGGGCGCAGGCCCCTAGCCCCCTGTTCCTACGGGCCTCCTGAAATATTGAGGATGTTTTACAATAATTATTTTTGTTCTGTCACGGGATTTTTCATCGTGGAAAACGACCTCATGACATTTGTGACCGACTGCGATCCAGATCAGCTTGTGTTTACCACGGTGGATAATCACGTGATGCAATAATTACTGAATATCTTCAATAACTTTGTTAATACTGGACCGATTTGAATTCGGTTTGAAGCAGAGAATGTGGACAGACGTTACGCATTAGATGGACGTGATTGATTTGCAAAAAAATAAACAGATAAAAAAGTTATTGAAGATAAACCAAAATTTTGGTTTATCTTCAATTACTTTTTTATTAGTTGATTATTTAACAAGCATTCTGAAGTATTGCAAAACAATACCAAGTCCCCTACCGGCTTTATGTATGCGTTTAGAAAAAGAAGCCCGAAAAATTCTAAGTCCAGCATCCGTATCTTCCTCAAAAATCACTGGACCGGATCGAAATTCAAACTTGTTCTGTAACTCATCAATGCGAGTCTACATACTCAAAAATCAGCTCAAAAGCTGCCAGCTTATAGAAAAAAAAAGTCTGGAAAACTGTGATTTCCAAGAAATTTTCTACGTCCAGCATCCGTATCTTCCTCAAAAACCACTGGACCGGAACGAAACTCAAACATGTTCTGTATCTCATCAATATGTGTTTATATACCAAAAAACAGCTCAATAGCTGCCAGCGTTTAGAAAAAAAGTCCGGAAAACTGTAATTTCCCAGTAATTGTCTAAGTCCAGCATCCGTATCTTCCTCAAAAATCATTGGACCGGAACGAAACTCAAACTTGTTCTGTAACTCATCGATGCAAGTCTACATGCCAAAAATCAGCTCAATAGCTTCCAGCATTTAGGAAAAAAGTCTGGAAAACTGTGATTTCCCAGAAATTTTCTAAGTCCAGCATCCATATCTTCCTCAAAAATCATTGGACCGGAACGAAACTCAAACTTGTTCTGTAACTCATCGATGCAAGTCTACATACCAAAAATCAGCTCAATAGCTGCCAGCATTTAGAAAAAAAGTCTGGAAAACAGTGATTTCCCAGAAATTTTCTAAGTCCAGCATCCGTATCTTCCTCAAAAATCATTGGACCGGAACAAAACTCAAACTTGTTCTGTAACTCAGTCATATGTGTTCATATACCAAAAATCAGCTCAATACCTGCAAGCGTTTAGAAAAAAAGTCTGGAAAACTGTTATTTCCCAGTAATTTTCTAAGTCAAGCATCCGTATCTTCCTCAAAAATCACTGGACCGGAACGAAACTCAAACTTGTTCTGTAACCCATCAATGCGGGTCTATATACCAAAAATCAGCTCAATAGCTACCCCCGTTTAGAAAAAAAGTCTGGAAAACTAATTCACTGGACTGACGGACGGACAGACGGACGGACGGACGGACAGACGGACTGACGGACAGAGTGCAAACCTAAAGTCCCCTTCGGCTTCGCCGGTAGGGGACTAAAAATCTACCACGACCATGTTATTCCTGCCATTTTTCCACCTTCTCTGCTTCAAACCGAATTCAAATTGGTCAAGTATTGACAAAGTTATTGAATATTATCGGAGTTTCTAAGTCACGTGATTATACACCGTGTTTACGCAATTTCTTCATCATAATTATGTAACTTCTTTAACCCTTTTCCAAATAAGACCTGGTTTTGACGTTTCTGTAAGAGAAGGCTTGGGAAAACATAATCAACAGTTTCTCCTTTTACCTCAATATTTTATGCACCGTATTGAACACAAATTCTTTCAAATCTAACATCATTTTTGTCATCTACAAAAACTTCACAACTAAATAATCTGAAAATATTGTCGTTTTTGGAAATGGTTAGGAAATCGGTATGGGTACTGATTAGACTGTATGCCTACTTACGGGCGGTCGGATATGGAGCCGTTTTCACCTACGATTCTGAATTGATTGTCTATATCCAAATTCACGGTGGGGATTGTGCACCTGGGATGGGTAAATCTACGGACAATTTTGCCTCGCTTCAGGTAATACATTTTGCAGTAACTTCCGTATTTCTGCGTCAATTCAAAAACGGTTTGTTGCATGTACCCCGCCTTACTGAGCTCTTTCCTCCGATGTATGCTGTACACGAAACCTTTTTGTACTTTTTGCGAAAAGTGATCCCAACCGACCAGAAAAACGACAAGAAATCTGATCGTTTTTCAGGTCAGTTGGGATCAATTTTTTTGGAAAAATATGGGGAGTTTTCAAATAAGTAATACACCTGAGGAAAGCGCTCAGTAAGGCGGGGTACATGCAACAAACCGCTTGAAAATTGACACAGAAATAAGAAAATTATTGCACAATTTCCTACCCGAAGCGTGGCTTATTTTGCCGTAGTCGTTATCATTTCGTTTTCTGGTCAGTTGGGATCAATATTTGGAAAAATTAAAAGGATACCACAGATAATCCATGTATCCGAGGAAAGAGATTTTCAAGGTGGGGTACATGCACCAGACTTTTGAAAATCGACAAAGAAATAAAGGAGTTATTGCAAAATATTTGACAAGATTCGAGATTATATTTGTCCGTATTCGTTATCCATCCTAGCATGCACAATCCCCACCGTGAAATTACCTTACAAGTCACCTGATTGGACGAGACGTATGCCTCGGATAAAATGTTCGCAACAAGCATTTTCTTCTTTTGCCTCATTGTTTTCCCAAACATTTTCCTGTAGAAATGTCAGAATTATGTGTTGTTTGGTAAAGGGTTAAAACCTCGTATCTACAGCGTTAATCACGGTACCGGTACGAGGTTTTAGAATTACACTGGCATCATACAACATGTTTGTAACAAAGGGCCCCCTTTTCCATATACCAACCGGAGTCATTCGTTATTGAAGCGGCAACATCTTGGAAAAGTCCAAAATGGATTAAGAAGTTAATAGTGGAATGTACACAGTGGTGCATATAGTAGGGGTAATGGCTTTTGAAATTTAAAATATCATTTATTTCACATTTAAAAAAAATGTGTACTCCTTGGAATCGGTTTTTTTTTGTTTGTTCGTTTGGTTTTTTTTTTACTTTTTTTTTTCTACTTTCTTTTTTAGACGATTCAAATGAACACATATTTTTAACATAGGGTTTGGTTTAAAAAAAATAAAATGCTCTTAATCCTTCCTATCTGATTATAATTATTAATGTAAAATTTGTCACAAAGAACGAATATTTCGTTTTTGAAATATTTGAAATTGACAAAATCACGATGTCGAAAGTAAGAAGAACGCATGGCATTGAATAAGCAATGTTGAGATAGATAAAAGTACTGAAAGTACTGTTGGAAAGCAAATTTGTTAATAATGTAGGCCTGTCCAGAAGTAGAGTACTTTGATTAGGTACATTGATTATTCATTTGAGTACATTGAATACTTTGATTCGTAGGGTACTTAAATTAGGTAATTTGATTATTCATTTGAATACCTCGAATACTTTGATTCGTAGAGTACTTTGATCAGGTACTTTGATTATCCATTTGAATACCTTGAATACTTTTATACTATTTATAGCTTTGAATATATTTCATAGTTCAGTAAACTTGACTGACCCATTTACAAGGAAGGCCATTGGAGTGATCTTTGAACTATATTAAAGCAAATTACTACGTCGGTCTTTTCTTTTCTTAGAGACATGATTAATTTCATTTTCAGTCACACAATTCAATATCTACACATAACTTCAGACTTGCATATTGAATGTTCGAATGACTGTTGCCTCATTAATCTTTGCTTTTGATAGAACTACTTATAGTGAGGAGGGCCGGAAGGTGTTGTTTGGTATGCAGAGAATGGTAAAGTATAGAGCGAGGTGGCTGCATAGAGAAGCAAACTTTGCAAAATTTGCTTCCCAAAAACAAAATTGTTTGTAAATTCCATATTATTCTTTTCCCTCTTTAACAAAACATATATCATATAAAGTAACAATGTCTATAACTCAAAATTATAAGTTATCTATTACTGAATATCTCAATGGGAATGTCTGAAACATAGACTGGAGCATTGTCCCTTATTTTTTTTCTAATACTAATAAAGCCATGTCGATGTCGTAGTTCAACTCTGATCTGAACTGTCCGAATGGTTGGAATATTAAAACAAACAACACCCCTCCCTCCGATGCTGACTAAAATAAAGTTGTCCCTTGTTAATATTGATCATGGTGCACTATATACATGTAAATATCGATTGCCGACGGGTTTATCGGTAAAAACAAGTGTTTTATATTAAATTTGTCATATTAGGTTATTAGCTTAGTTATTGTATTTAAATATTAATTACGGATGAAAATATCTTATTAAGATAGATATAAACAAAAGACAGTTGTTTCAACCAATAAATGAAGGAAATGATCAATACATACTTGGAATATATTGAGGAACGTCATGGGATCGAAGGTACTAATAAGTTCGTCTTAGTTGAAGCCGAAAGCATTCATTCATTCATTCATTCATTCATTCATTCATTCATTCATTCATTCATTCATTCATTCATTCATTCATTCATTCATTCATTCATTCATTCATTCATTCATCCATTCGTTCGTCGTTCGTTCGTTCGTTCACGGGTTCGCTCGCTCGCTCGTTTGTTCATGTGTTCGTTTATGGGTTCGCTCGCTCGCTCGTTTGTTCATGTGTTCGTTTACGGGTTCGCTCGCTCGCTCGCTCGTTTGTTTATGTGTTCGTTCACGGGCTCGCTCGCTCAATCGCTCGTTTGTTTGTTTGTTACTGCAAACTTGAAAAGGTTAAACTAGAAGGGGTACCCATTCGATATATGTGCGCCATCGAAATTAATATGTCTTTAAAACTTAATTTTTAAGTAAAGAAAAATAATAGATATAACAGGTTCGGATTATAGTTTATAGTTATAACGTTTCAAAGAATGATTATTTATCGTAGTTGACGAAGGTGTCAGTATTTGAAATTCCGAATGTCATCGCCAATTTTTGTGCTACGGACGACACCCGAAGATGCACGAAGTGTTTGGTTCATTGATGGATGGGCTACTACTTGGTTTCATAAACAATTGCTCATATTTTGCTTTTTAACCCAAAAACACACAATGGCGCCTTTTGATGCCCATCAAGAACAATGCTCTTGGAAAACATTATAAGGAAAATGAAGAAAGTGCTTGAGACAAGTAGTTTCTTCAATTTCACACAATTTCACACACTGTTTGTGGTCTGCAACAGCTTGTAATTGCGACAACTATAATTATGCAGTCTGTTAATGAATAAAAACAACCTCTTATATTTAGCTCAGTGTAACAGTTTTGGCGCTATGTTACGTAAGGCAGGTGTTTGTGTGAACACATGGGTAGCAGTTAATGTTCAGTGGATGCTAGGATTCTTCTGGGTGGTGAACGTGGCGATGGTTTTATACATTTACTACTTAGGCAGTTGGAGAACATCATCAGTTCGTCAGTTACAGGTAGGTCTTAAAAGCAATTACTAGACGGCAAAAGTTTAGATTTGTCCAAATTCAAAGATGCTACAGACGACAATTTCAAGTGATGTTTTTTTACACATTTCTGCTCTTTCTAAGTAAAAAACATTTTGGTAAATGAAGAAATTGCTTGTCACAAGCAATTTCTCCATTTCCACAATATTTTCCATAGCCTGTATCTTGTGGGACATCAAAAAGTGAAAATTTGCTTGTGTAAACCGTAAGACACTACTATACTTTACCATCATTATCTAAACTAAGAAGAACAGACTTAAACGGCCATTTTTGGCAAAATCTATCAAATTTTACATTTACTTCGAGCACTAAGCTACATGTCGATAGCAAACCGTTCCATTTTAGTGAAAAATGAAGGGGAAAATTAAACAAAATTAAGTGCGCTCTTATTTATGAAATTGAGTATAGTTTTCAAGAGACGACATCATACTATAATTTGAGCAATGTTTGTCCGTTTGTTCCCCTACTCCTCCCAGGTCCTTGGGCCGATCTTCACCAAACTTGGAGGGAAGGTGGAGGGCGGCCTCGGGTATAAGCTTGAGGGGTTCATTTTTTTTTTTGAAAGGTCAAGGTCATCGTGGTCAAAGGTCAAATTTATGTTTTTACGGGTTACGGGTATCGTTTTTACGGGTTACGGGACGGGATTGCTTACGGGTTACGGGACGGGATGAGGTGGAGGGCAGCCCCGGATAGGACAAGGTCATCGAGGGTCAAGGTCATCGAGGTCAAAGGTCAAATTTCGAGACGGGTAAAATTGCTAGTGACTAAAATGTCAACACCGAGCAAGGTTTTATGGCCTCATGTGTCGATTATATATGATGCAGATAAAGAGAAATTAACCACCTTTTTGATAAATAAATAAATATATCAATGAAATTAAAACATCATGGATGGCAAAGCATAGACAGCATCTAGGGAAATTGATGGAAATCTGAATTTTGTCTTTTTGATTATAATCTAATGTGGTCTTGAATTATGCTGTTTTGGAAATGCCTAATTAAGACACATTTGAGTCAGAATCTGGAAAAAGGCCCCTTAAGGCTTTTGAGCCCAATTTAGTTTCGGTTCAGCTTGCGTATACACACAGTCTGATCAGGAACCATGTAGTTCTCGAATAGTTTCTTCATGACGTGCAGCAACGATACAAGGGCAGCATGGGTCTCCAACAGTCTCAATTTAGTCACTGACTGATCCTGAAATGTGGCTGCATCAAATCGATGGCTCAGCGCGAAACGGTTGTAACTGCCTATATGTTTATAGGCAGTTACAACCGTTTCGCACTGAACCATCGAAATGCATAAAAGGGCCCCTTTTCCAGATCTTGGCTCATTTGTTTTTCAAAGCCATCTAGACATTTAGACCTTGGAAATCCAGCATCGGTAGCAGTCTCCTGGCGAGAAATAGACCTTGTTTCCATGCCAGGATATGGGGACTCCGTACAACTGCTCAACGCCGTGGCGGGGAATTCAAGCAATAAGTCATCGTGGGATCGGATCTTCGTACATGGGTGGATCTATGGTACTGTTAAGTCCACAATTCGTTATTGCTGTGTCATGAATTCTAGTGGATCTGTGCGTAGCCGCCCTATAGTCACGAGTCATACCCATTGGGGCTCTGGCAAGCAGTTTATATGCAATCTGAACAAAGGAGAATATCCGATAAAAGCGACGGTCTCCGAAACACCGCGGTGTCATCGTAATGTGACGTATTATCTTGACGTGGATTACCCCTTCAAACACTCAGAGGAGGTCGCCATTTTTGCAAAGGCAAGATGTTTTTACATTAACAGAACGCCGTCACCATTGCTAACTCCAACTGAAATGACAACAGTTCTGGGTGTATCTTTGGTTTATATTCTTCATCCGAACGTAAAGCGTCGTATTAATGCACATACCAAATGTGTCTTTTAGAAGTGAAATGCACTAAAAGAGTTTGATAAAAAGAAAACGCATCGCGAGTTATTAGTCAACCAATTTCTATTTTTCATATTATTATTGCATAAATGCGCGAATCGAAGCTTGGCAATGCTGCAAACTTAATATGGAGTAAATCAGAAAAAGGGTTAACTTGGTTTTAATTAATTTGGTTCTGTTCTTTTACAGGTTATTTATGGTAATATATCCGCCATTAATTTGATTGTCTGGTTTGAAATCCATAAACTATTCGGAGTAAACAAAGTAGTCATGTATCCTTACGATTTGTGTACAAGCGTCAGGAAAGTCTTACACTTCTACAATCAACAAGGCTTGCTAGAGGTCATTCCATACTCGATTCCGGGCAAAGGTATGATGTCATCGCTTATCAGCGTTAACTTAAGGTAGTCCACCCCTAATGAGATTCGCATTTAGTCGGAATTATTCGAGCGCGATCGAAAACATTCGGCGGTGGAACTTTGATGAAGAGTATAAGGAGGGAGCACACACTTGACTTTGTCTCAAACAAATACTAGTATGCAAATGTATGCACAACTGTTATTATGATATACACTCAAATTACTAGAAATGATAGTCATATCTACATAAGTGTTAAATCCAGATCACACTTTATACAGGGATACCTTACACCATGATATGGGTGGTATATCTGCTGAGATATATATGAACAAATCTTGTATGTTTTAACAGATAAACAACTCATTCTACTTTTGACCAATATTTTGTCCTTACCAAATATTTGATAGTGCCAGCAATGAAATAAAAAGGGTGCTGCTCCCTCATTATGTCTATGCATTTAGTTATTATATGAATTGTAAATGCTTATATCTTCCAAAGTTGGAATTCAGCTTTAATCTTATAAAAGTGGAAAGTGGAAAAGTGGAAAGTGGAATGTTTACGACCGCACCCGAATAGGTTCGGATACGTTACGACGATGCTCGAAAAAATCCGATGTTTTATGAATTTCAAAATAGCCACATTGCGGGCATTCTACCATGACATCGAATGCAAGCCCGTAGGAAGCAAATTCATATGGAGTGGAGCTAAATCCCGTGTCCGTGCCAGTGTCTGGATAGGGGAGGGGGTTAAATTGGATTTCCTTTAATTTTCAGTGTAAGATAAGGAAGGTTCAGCATTTTGGCCAATCCTGAGGGTCTGGTGTGTACAGCTTTAAATGAGCAGTAGATACGAGGTTTTTGTTGAATTGAGTTTATTGGGGTTTTACGCCGTTTTCAACTACCAGGGTCATATCGCGGCGGCTGGAGCACCTATCCATGGATTCCTGTTGTTTCTCAAACCAGTACTACCACAACACCCTTACCGAGCCTCCAGCTGCTCGCCCACATAGGTTAATGATTTCAAACCCATTGGTGGGAAACAATTTTGTCAGAAAGGGTATTAGCCGCGGCCGGGTATAGAACCCGGGACCTCTCGAATGAGGGTCAGATGCGCTACCAACTGCGCTAAGGCCGATGCCAGGTTTTTGTTGAAAGGCAGCGATTTGTTACTCGCTTGTACATGTATAAGTTTTAACCCATTACCGTAAGGCCTACGTTGGCAATTTTTGACTCCCCACAAGACATTTTTGAAAGCATTGTCTAAACATATTTTCTACCTAAAAAAGATAAAAATGTAAGATTTTAGTCGCTTTAAATTATTGTCGTCTGCAGCAACTTTGAATTTGGACAAGTCTAACATTTTGCTATAACGGATGGAACCTAGTGGGGGAGCTTAAGTCCAAAAAGTGGCAGAATACTTCACTTTGTGATACAAGCACCAAATTTGGCACAAATGTTGCTCAGAGTGTACTGTTTTCAAAACAAATGGTATCCACGATGAAAAACCAATATGGCGGCCATTTTTCCAAGATGGCCGCCATCTCTTGAGGTAAAAAAATCAGAAAAAATACTTCATTTCGAGATACAAGCACCAAATTTGGCACAAATGTTCCCCAGAATATACTCTTTTCAAAACATATGGTATCCATCATGAAAAATCAACATGGCAGCCAAATTGTGAGATGGCCGCCATCCCTATATTTAAAGAAAATCAAGAAAACCCTTCTTTTTGAAGATACAAGCACCAAGTTAAGCTCACATGTTCATAAAAGTATACTATTTTCAAAACATATGTTATCCACCTTAAAAATCCAACATGGCTGCCATTTTTCAGAATGGCCGCCATCTTCATACAAGAAAAAAAATGAAAAAATCCTTATCTGTGAAATACAATCACCAAAGTTGACACAGATGTTTCTTAGAGTTAACTGTTTTCAAAAAGCAAGATATCCATAGTGAAATCAACCTTGCGGCCATTTCCCAAGATGGCCGCCATTTCTGTAACTAAACATATTGGAAAATGCTTCTTTTTGTGATATAAGCACTAAATTTGGCACACATGTTCCTAAGAGTGTACCATTTTCAAAAATAATGGTATCCACTGTGAAAACACAACAACATGGCTGTCATTTTCAAAGGTGGCTGCCATCTATATACAGATTTCAATATGAGTAAAACATTTTCGACAGATTTTTTACACAAACGCTTTTTTTGTGGAGTAGATGTTCTTTGTAAAATATGTTATCATACGTGAAGTATCGGAATTTGCTTCCATTTTCTTTCTTTCAAACTGGCTTTAGTATGTACATGTATTATACATGTAGATAATCTAGTTTTCAATTCGCCTTACTTCAACATTCATTTCGACATTCATTACAAACATATTTCTTCCAAAAATCATGTATAACCTGACTTTGATAACATTTGCAAGGCAGTTGTAACGTTTAGTTTGGGTTATGTCAGTTATGTTTTTGCTGTTGGTTATGTTTGTGTTTTTAGAGGATTGTAACTAAATGTGTTACCATTTTGTTTTTTGCAATGCATAAAAGTTTCTGCATGTTAATAGCGCGGTCCTATTAATGGAATACTATCCTTGTAATTGAAGACAAGACAGCTGACATTTCAGTAGGTCTATATGGTGGCCATTTCGATTAATATCTATACAAGTATTAAACTATAATTCAATATAACCAAATATATAGTGTTCAATCCTACATAAATTGTCATTGAAACATCAGGAAGTAATCTCTTAACAAGCTTTGTCATTGTAAAAAGTTTGCTTCCCACCAAAATAGTTGTCTTAGTATAAAATTTAAGACATGGGTTCTTCATGGCCATGACAAATCATAAACTACAAACTATGAAATACAAAATATAGATTGTTTCTGCAATATAAAGGAAGTAACTTGTTCGTTCTACGTATTCTACGTATATGGTTATTTTGTACAAAATATATAATGGGCTGAGAGGCCTTAAATACAATTCTGAAAGAATAAACATCAAATGATGATAGAATAATATAGTTTTCCATATTTTTAAAATAGAAAATAAACAACAAACCCTGATGTCAGTTCAATAGGGAATTAATAACGCTTAACATTTTATGTGAAAACAGTTTTGGGCTTTTTATATATATTTGACAAATCTTTCACTTAATAAAAATGTGCATGCACAAAATATTCCTTACTGTATACTTTGATGTATAGTCACATATAATTCGTGGAACATACATTCTTCAAAATGCATGGTATCGACCTGAAAAGTCAAAACACCTTGTTGATTTCAATTAAGCCCACCTTTACAAAAGTAAAAAAAAGTGGTCTTTGATTTTGTCATGCAAGCCCCCCATTTCGCACAAATGTTTCTTAGAGTATATTTTCTTCAAAATACCGTACATAGTATCTGCCATGAAACACTAACAAAGCTACTGCAAAATTTGTGAGATAACTGTATACAATTTTTAAAGGTTCAAATATTTGAAAGATCTACTAAATGATCACAATGACACTATGTTGCAGCTTAATATTTTAAAAGTTGTTGATACATAATTGTGGCTTTATTTGTATTAAATCGTCAATTACAAATTAAAGGAATGTTTTTAAAATGGCAGCCAAGTAGTTCTTTAACACACCATGGTGAACATTTTGACCAAGACAATTTCACAAGAACAGCAATACTGACAAAATTGTTTGGTTAACAGTGAAGTCTAGTTAGTCCGTCATATTTGGAAACTATTTTGTTATTGAGCACAAGAACAATTTTGCTATAAATTGTCATAGTCTTTATCACGTTATGACAAAAATAAGGCTATGTAAGATATCATATTTCACAAAGAATAACTGATCCACAAAAACTTGAAAAAATGGTGCTTGTAACCTAGGAAATTATTTTGACCCATATGTGATCTACAGAGATGGCAGTCATCTTGGAAAATGGCAGCCATGAGGTTGTCTTTATCTTTGTGGAAACCATTATGTCTGAAAATGGTACGCTCTGAGAAACATGAGTGCCAAATTTGGTGCTTATATCACAAAAAGAAATATTTCCAATATTTTGAGTAAAGAAATGGCGGCCATCTTATGAAATGGCCACAAGGTTTATTTCACCTATAGATATCTTGCTTTTTGAAAACAGTTCACTCTTCGAAACGTCTGTTTCAAATTTGGTGATTGTATCTCAAAGATAAGGATTTTTTCAGATTTTTTTCTTCCATGAAGACGGCGGCCATTCTGGAAAATGACAGCCATGTTAGATTTTTAAGGTGGATACCATATGTTTTGAAAATTGTGTGCTTTCATGAACATATGTGCTTAATTTTGTGCTTGTATCTTCAAAAACAAGGAATTTCTTTATTTTCTTTACATATAGGGGTGGCGGCCATCTTAGAAATTGACAGCCATGTTGGTTTTTCATGGTAGATACCATATGTTTTGAAAAGAGTATATTCTGGGGAACATTTGTGCCGAATTTGGTGCTTGTATCTCGAAATGAAGTATTTTTTCTGATTTTTTTACCTCAAGAGATGGCGGCCATCTTGGAAAAATGGCCGCCATATTGGTTTTTCATTGTGGATACCATTTGTTTTGAAAATAGTACACTCTGAGGAACATTTGTGCCAAATTTGGTGCTTGTATCACAAAGTGAAGTATTTTGGGATAAGCTCCCCCACTAACCCTGTCACGCACTTCATTCCGGGCAAAGTAGGATATTTTAGTCTCTTGTACATATACACACCACACTGGACCTCTTTATGACGTCCCTAGTTAAAAAGCCGGCCTGGAAAACATCGCAGTTTAAGAAAAAAATTAACCCTTTCCCAAACAAGACCTGGTTTTGACATCTCTTGTAGAGTTGGCTTGGGAAAACATTGAGACAAAAGAAGAAACGGCTGATAACCAGCAGTTTCTCCTTTTGTCTCAATATTTTCTGAGCTATATTGTACACAAATGCAATCATCAATATTGTCATCTGCAGCAGCTTTTGAATATGACTACCCAAAAAAATTGTTGTTTGGGAAAGGGTTAATACTGTTGCTGATCTACAGCATTTCCCCTTTTGTCTCAATAGTACTGTTCAAAGAGCAACAGATAAGATGGGGTTAAAGCCATCCTCACTTTTGGTATTTTAATTCAACACGCTATGGGTAACAATAATGGGAATATTGCATTTCGAAAAGCGATAAGCCCCTCTCCTACCCTCCCCCTTCCCCTCCACCCTACATGTAGCTTAAAATAAAATAAAGAATGGGATGGATACTTTGGTAAATCATTCTATGCAGGATGTACAAAACATGTTAGATGACATATTCATCCATTTTCTCACACTTGACATTGTATTTGACCTTAACCTTGACATAAAGACCTTTTTGAAGTGTATCATGAAAATTTTCAAACCTAGCATAGACTATTAAACCTAGTTTGTATAATGTATTAGACCCTGAGCTATAATAGATTCACAAATGAACGAGAATAATTACAGTTGAATCACTTTATAAAAACAACTGAAATTTTTCTCGTTTAATAGCGAATCTATTATAGAAACATGTTTGCTCCCCCCGAGGGAATTATGTAGACATGTTTTTCCTTAAAGTACATTATCTTAGAAACATTTTGAGCGTCGTTTGCACTCTGGCCGTTGGGGCTTTTGGCTGTAACCCTTATCTAAAACCCTTAACCCTATCATTTTTTTCATAAAAAATACATTACTTTTTGTCATATTTTCGTCGAATATTGACCTACAGATGTCAAAGTGGTATCAAATGAAAGCTCATGACTTGCTCTGCAATTTGTAGTTATTTTATGCAAATTAGCCCATTTTCATATACATGAATATTAATGATTTTCCTGAAAATTTGCAATTTTTGGCGAAAATTTGATAAATAACTTCTAAAACAAGGCGTTTCTGTCCAAGGTGAATTTTGTAAACAAGGTTTATCTTAAAGTATATTTTATAAGAAACATTTTGAACCTTGTTTGCACTCTGACGGTCGGGGCTTTTCGCCGTAACCCTTATCCAAACCCTTAACCCTACCAAATTGTTCATTTAAATTTTGAAAATGAGTTTGGTCATATCTTGATTGAATATTTACACACAGGTATCAGAATGGTATCAAATTAAAGCTTATGACTTCCTCTTTCATTTTCAGTTATGTTATGCAAATTAGCTCATTTGCATATTTATGAATATTAATGATTTTTCCTAAAATTGCGATTTTGACAAAAAATTGGTAAATACTTTCCAAAACGAGGCGTTTTTGTGCAGGGAAATTATGTAAACATAGCAAAGCTTAAAGAAAATTATACAAAAGACATTTTGGGCGATGTTTGCACTTTGACCGTTGGGGCATTTGGCAAAAACCCTTATCAAAACCCTTAACCCTATAAATTGTTCAATCATTTAAAAACGTTTTTGGTCATATCTTGGTTGAATATTGACTTATAGATGTTATAATGGTATCAAATGAAAGCTTTTGACTCGCTCAATAATTTGCTATAAATTTTATGCAAATTAGCTCATTTGCATATTCATAAATATTAATGATTTTACTTAAAATTGTGACCTTTTTGCTAATATTTGGTAAATAGTTTCAAAAACATTGTGTTTCTGTTCTGGGGGAATCATGTAAACATGGTTTATCTTAAAGAACATTTTATTAGAAACATTTTGAGAGATATTTGCATGTCCGGCGCTTGGGGCCTTTGGTCATAATCCTTATCCAAACCCTTAACCCTATAAAATTGTTCACTCAAATTTTTAAAACATGTTTGGTCATATCTTGAATGAATATTGACCTACTGATGTACGAATGGTATCAAATGAACGCTAATGGCTTATTCTTTAATATGCAGATATTTTATGCAAATTAGCTCATTTGCATTAGCATGCATATTTATGATATGTCTAAAAATTTTGATTGTTTTGCAAGGTTTTTTTTTATTTTAAATACGTTCCAAAAGGTCCGATTGTTTCTTTCTCGTGAGTTTTCAACACTTAATATCTATGTTCACTCTTTTAACATCATCAAAGCCTTGTTTGAAATCTATTTGATATTTGTTTGGAAGTAACAGTGATTTTAAAATGTGCAACCCATTATACTTTGTTCCTATAAATCTTATTTTCAATGTATGTATTTAGTTTCCATTTGATCTTTTTTTGTATTGTTTTAAGTGCAAATAAGTTAAATTGATTTCCTTTATTGTATTGGTGTTCTTGCTTATATCTAGTTTAGGTGATAGAATGTTGTCCTTTGAAAAAACTGCTACATGAATCCAAAATTGCCTCAAAATAGGACTTTTAACATAAACATTTTATCATATGCCATAGAATGATACAAACTGTGTCTAAACAGCGGGGTTTTATTCTAATACACATATAAAATTAATCATTCCAATTATTTCTTTAAGTTTTTTGGCTGAACAGAGATCCTGAAATGTAAAGAAATTGCATACAAATAGCAAAATAACATTGTTAAGCAAATATCAAGGCCTTATTTTTGCCATTCACATGGTGAAAACAGCATGGTTTTTCTCCATCTGGAGAGCCCTTCCTTGTGTTTTCCTCATAGCCAAGTGAATTTGTTGGCCTTAAGGGTATTTGATATGTAGCTGACAGATCAGGGACACTGCGGTTACCATTTCTTTATGCTCTATTAAGGCATTTTCAATTCATATAATTTAAGTTTGGTGTGCCATATGTAAAGCCTATGTATTAGATGCATAAAATCAAGAGATGTACGCGATGTATGTATGTAGCTAGAGTACAGACAATTACTGGTTGTGATCAAAAGATTATTGCATTTATTACGTTGCATTTATTTGTTTGTATCAGATCAGAACAGATGTGAACTGATCCATACTACCGACAGCCCATGCTGAATGTATTATCATATCGTCGGTGGGAAGTCAAAACCTCGTAACTCCAGCTTATTCAAGCTGAAGTTACGAGGTTTTGACTCCCCACCAGCGATATATTCTTCCTAATCGACACATATTTCTTATATGTGCTTTCAGCATAGTACCACCTCACAATAAATTAAAAATAGTTCCTTTGTGATACACACACAATCTCTTTAAATATGGCATATGTTTTCCAGGACGGCATTAGATGGCCAGAGATATCTTCAGTTCAATACTTTCCTGATATTTAAATGCTACAACTATGCTAACAGGTTTAGATCAGCATGTTTAATCCCTTATTAAGACACTTACTTATTGCACTGTTCTAGAACAATTTGACCAAAAATGATTCACATCGCACTTGGTGGCAATTTTGGAATTACTCAAATTGTGGGAGTTTGGCAAGTTTATCATGATGGAAACCGACATTGATCAATACTAGAAAGTATATTTAATGCAAAAAAATCATCAACGTTTTTTGTACTAAACAGGGTTACTATGTACATAACATGACAGGATTACTATATAACATTTCGCATTGTCAAATGGAATACATGTTATGGACTTTCCCTAATAAATGTGTTTTGTCCCAAACATTTAAGAATCAATAGTATTATGAATATGTAAATGAGCAAATTGACATGAAGTAATTGCAAATATACAAGCAATTCACGAGCTTTTATTTGATACCATTTTGATGTTTGTAGATCAGTATTTAATCAAGATATGACCAACAACGTTTAGAAAATTTGAATGAACAATTTGATAAGGTTGACGGTTTAGATAGGGGGCTTGGCTAAAAGACCCAAATGTCACAGTGTGAACATTGCTTAAAGTGTTATTTATATAATGATCTTTAAGATAAATCATGTTTGCATAATACCCCTGAACAGAAACACCTTGTTTCTGATAGTATTTAACACATATTCGCTGAAAAATCACAATTTTAAGGAAAATCATTAATTTATATGACAATGCAACTGAATTAATATGCATGAAAAATAACCGTACATGGAAGAGCCAGCCATAAGCTTTCATTTGATACCATTCTGATATAAGTAGGTCAATACTTAATCAAGATATGACCAAAAACGTTTTGAAAATTTGAATGAACAATTTGATGGGGTTAAGGCTTTAGATAAGGTTCACAGCCATAATCCCCCATCGCAAGAGTGCAAACATTGCTAAAAATGTTTCTTATAAACTGTTCTTTAATTTAAACCTTGTTTACATGATTTCCCCTGAGAAAGAAACACAATGTTTTTGAAAGTGTTTACCAAATATTCGCAAAAAAGGACACAGTTTCGAGTAATGTCATTAATAGTCATAAATATGCAAATGAGGTAATTTGCATAAAATTTGTAGCACATTATGCAGCAAGTCATAAGCTTTCATTTGATACCATTCTAATATCTGTAGGTCAATATTCAACCAAGATATGACCCAAAACATTTTGAAATGAATAAACAATTTTATAGGGTTAAGGGTTTAGATAAGGGATTTGGCCAAAAGCCCAAATGGTCAAAGTGCAAACATCGCTCAAAATGTTTCTTATATAATTTTCTTGAAGATTCTCTATGTTTACATAATTCCCCTGCACAAAAATGCTTTGTTTTTGGAAAGTATTTACCAAATTTTCGTCGAAAATCACAATTTTAGGAAAAATCATTAATATTCATGAATATGCAAATGAGCTAATTTGCATAACATAACTGGAAATGAAAGAGCAAGTCATACGCTTTCATTTGATACCATTCTGACACCTGTGTGTAAATTTTCAATCAAGATATGACCAAATTCATTTTCAAAACAATTTGATATGGTTAAGGGTTTGGATAAGGGTTACGGCAAAAAGCCCCAATCGCCAGACTGCAAATAAGGCTCAAAATGTTTCTAATAAAATGTACTTTTAGCTAAACTATGTTTACAAAACTCCCCTGGACATAAACGCCTTCATTTGGAATGTATTTGCCAAATTTTCATCAAAAAATAGCAATTTTAAGGAAAATCATTAATATTCATGAATATGCAAATGAGCTTATTTGCATAAAATAACCACAAATTGAAGAGCAAGTCAAAACCTTTCATTTGATACCACTTTGACATATGTTGATTAAAATTCAATCAAGATATGACCAAATAATTGTCTGTATATTTAAATGAAAAAATCAAAAGGGTTAAGGGTTTTAGATAAGGGTTTCAGCCAAAAGCCCCAACGGCCAAAATGCAAACAACGCTCATCTTGTAACATTTGTTATAGGCTTTAAGAAAATCATACCCTTCAAAATTCCCTCGGGGGGGGGGAGCAGTGGTTATTGGTGACTCAAGGTCTATATACATATACATCAAATCTGTACAGGCGATCACATGTAACAACCCATTAATTTCAATTCTGGCAGCCATCTTGGAAGCCATCTTGGATTTCTCAGCTTGCACCAACATCAAAGACCAAAGACTTAAGTTAATAACATTCATAACATCGTCAAAAGATTGTCGACTATGATTCTGATTGGCTGATAATCGACAATTGTTAGTCAAGAAAAAGATGCATGTATAGAAGTTGCAATTTGTATTAGCTAAGTAAGCAATTTAAAAACATCGTCAAGATCAATATAGTGCTATTCATACGTATTCCCAGTCTACAGTCACACTTTAGACAAATTAAAAATCGATGTTTTCAACAAAAACCTCGTAACTGCAACTTGTTTAAACTGCATTTACTGGGTTTTCGGTGAAAAGCGACAAAATGTTCATAGACACAGAAATTTAAATCAAAATCACACTTCTGGCGAACGAGAATGCAAGTGAATTTGAAATGTTTTCCCAATACCATGAAATATTAAATGCTGATAACAAGTAAAAAAAAGTTTAAGGAAAAATCGAAGGGACAAAATTCATACTTTTTATTCAATAAAGAACAAGACATATAAATGAATTTATGCTCATCCACGTTTAGGGGGATTTTCTCTAATAAATTACCATACAGAATTAAGGCAACAGCTATGCGCACGGTCAAATTGCCCCCCCCCCCCCTAAACAAACAAAAAACAACCAAAAAAAAAAAGATATTTCGAAAGAAATGCAGAAATTTTGTACTGGCTACCTTTGGATTTTAAAAGACTGCGGTCTAGACAAAGAACGAATCGAATATAAGGACAGCGATTGACGAGTGTGTTGTTAATCCATGGTCAAAAATGAAAAGCGTTAGTAGACACTTAAACTCTATTTCATTCATTTAATAGCGCATGTGTATTCAGGATTACGTCTGGTTACTATAGAAGGTATTGTGGAAAAGCGTGAATATCCGAAAGACAATATAAGTTACAAGCGTATTCGCCAAATCATAAGGTAGTCTGATTAACCAATTAAGACAGAATACGCCATTAACCCTTATTCTAATTAAATTCTTTGTTAGAAAAGGCGGGAAGTCGTGGATATCCGGATGCCAAAACAGTGAGAGCTTGGGCTACGAAAGAGAGTGCCATATTTGACGGGCACGTTCGATTAAAGGGCTACAAATACATGCTGTGTTTTGACCCGGACGAATTTGCTATACCCGCAAATGGCAAGACGTATATAGAGTTCTTGGTAGGTCAATACAAACAAGACGAAATGGTGGTACGGCGCCAAATTGATTGACCAAAATGTATCCTATCGATTAGGTCGGAAATCAAATTAGCCGAAAACATTTTTACGCAGTAAGAATATTTGAGTTGATTTCCATCAATGTTTCATTTTGAGAAACCCCCACACTTACACGTTTGAGATTTCCCATATTCTCAACCGGCAACATGATAAACTCTTGTGGTCAAGAAATCGACGCATTTAGCCCGAATGAAAACATAGAAAAAAAACAGTGTTGAGATAAACAAAGAACTATGCTGAATAAAATAGACGGAACAGTCACTTTATAGCCCGAACTATCGCCAATCGAAGTCGGCCAAAATGTAGTAATGAACAGTCGCGGAACTGTTCGTTACTTTATGTTATTGTACAATTACACCTCCAGAGATAAAGCTCCAATACCATGCCATATTCTACGACGCTTGCAGAGCGCCGTACAATGAATGACAGTCTAATGGAGTTTTACGTACCATTCAACTGCTAAGGTCAAAATTATGGAGACGGGACGTCTTATAATATTACTTACCTTTTCAGTTCACGTTCAGACCTCGCATTTCGAAAGTTTTATTTATCTATTAAAGTTGCTATAGCTGTCACTATTGAAGTTTTTCTGTTACCGAGTTCTTATTATCTGATGATATGAACAAAGTCTATTCCAACTGCATAAAACCAATAAAACCAGTGAAAGAATGGTACATTGGTATATTTTCCCTTTCTTGCAATGTATGTCAGTATGTCATGTTTACAATGTCAGGGGCGAGTCGAAATTATCCGAGTCCTGAGCGGTTATAAGCGAGCGTCTACGGAATCTATTTTTAAATCAAGCGGAATGACGTCAGTGAATAAATATTAAAAATTTAAGAATGTGAGATGTCTCTTTAAAAGGTACCTTTTGGGAAGTGTGTAGCAACCCTAAACAGTCTGCGAGGAAAGCACAGACTGATCAGGATCGGAACAGTTGACACTAAGTTGATACTCTGGATTTACATGTTTTTCCTATCACACTATTTATAATTTTCTAAATACGGATATCGTTGGCGCTTGCTAAATGTGACCTGTCTCTCGAAATATGGTCTTCTGTTGACTTCATAGAAGCACGCTTTTAGCATGACGTGTCAAACAAGAATCTGACCCTTTCCCAATTAAAACCTTGTTTGATGTCATCATTAGAAGGGATTGAGAACACATTGGCGTAATAGGAGAAAATCTTGATAACAAGCAATTCGCCCAGTTGCTTAGATATTTTCTCAGTTTTATTTAATTCAACAAATCCTATCTTAACGTGCATAGTTTGTCGTGTTTAAAACTTTCAAAAAAGAATATCAAACCTATTGCCGTTTGGGAAAGAGTGAGGCATGACTATTAGAATAACTTCAGTTGGTTAACCCTTTCCCATACAAGACCTGCTTTGGACTTCCTTTTTGCAAAAACACAGGAAACATTGAGACAAAAGAAAGGAATGCTAATTGTTAGCAGTCTCTCCTTTTACCTAAATATTTTCTATGTCATATCGTAAATAATTCACATTTCCAATGTCATTGGTTATGCAGTCTTCAAACGATTTTAATTGAGAAGAGTTTTATTTTTTGTCATTTAGGGAAAGAGTTGAACATATATTCGTAAACAGACACGTGCTGAAATCACGTGAAAATCGGAATGTTTCAAATTTTTTATCCGTCGCACTAAAGAGGAACCTTCTACAAAGTATAAAAGTATAGACAATATCCAGCCTGTGCGAACTGCGCAGACTGACAAGATTCGAGACTCATAACTCGTATGTAATTTTCTGGGCCTCGAATAATTTCTCTATCTTACTATGTGTTCATTTTCTAAATGCAACATCTAATTTACGTCTGCTTAGTATGAGTCGTTTCTCGAGATTGTGTTTTATTAACTTCCCGTAAATTCCCTCTTAACGTGACATGTCACTTTTATTAGATACCTTTGCATGGGCGGATCTAGAGGGGGGTCGGGGGGTCCTGGCATTGACCGAAAATTGAATTTTGACTATATAAATTTAGTGTAAGGTTACATATTTACTACATTTTCAGCCATATTTGGGCTTGGACACCCCTCCCCCCCCCTGGAAAAAAATTTGGGCTTGGACACCCCCCCCCCCCATGGAAAAAAATCCTGGATCCGCCCTTGCGTTGTATCACATGATCACCCGACTATAAACGAATATTTACGGCTTTTGCAGGTACCCGAAATATGTAATAAATAAATCTATATATAGACACAATTGTAAACACCCAGCAAACTTTTGAGCGCCGTGGAAAGTTAGAATGTCAATATACATGCGCTTATTGTGGATAAACAGCGCATGGTCACTCGCTTGAAATACGGTGTTTCTGCATCTTTTTGCTCATACTTTAATACTGTAAACCCGTTTTGGCAAATTGGCAGGTTTTATGACAGCTATTAAGACTTTAACAATCAGTTTCACGGACTACTGTAACAGAAATTTATACTTTCCATAAAAATATATGCATGCGAAGAATAATATTTCTCATAAGGGAAATAACCCCAAAAAAAGGAAAATTTCATAAATAACTAGATTTTCTCCCTCTACATTGTTTCTTATTATTCTTATTTGTCTAACAATATGGTTTGATCAGATTAAGAAGTTTTGCATTTGTTTCCTTTCTACTTTGTAATCAAATGTGCGATTGTTTAAAAGTAAACAGGTCAAAAGTCTATATTATCCATGAAATACTGCTCTTTGCTACCAAATACGGTGTGGCATCACGTGACACAAAATTTCCGATATTTTTTTCAATAATTCTATTATGGCTGATATGAAAATTATTTGAAGCAGACAAGGCGAAAAGGCTAGAAGTTGCAAAGGATGAGCTGAATGCAACGGATCTTTTCAAAGTTAGCTGAAAAAATATTGACAAACAACCAAAATTTCGGTTGGTTGTCAATAAATTTTCAACGGCTGATTTTAAAAGATAAGATACATCTAGCTAATCCATTACGAATTATTGCTTTCTCTACTTCAACTTAATTTTAAACGGTGACATATTTAACAGAACCCTTGAATATGTTCTACAATTGTTATGTCACGTGATTCCCCACCGTGATCGATGTTATAAAACTTCACCAGGTTGCGGTCATTTTGGCAGTTTTTAGCGCGTCGGACCCAAATCAACATCGTCATTGATTATCATATTAATATTTCTAAGAATAAAAATTTTGGATTTTTACCATAGTTGTTGATAATATACAGTGTATGTAGTACCTTATTTTCAGGATGAAATGTTTGCCAAGCACCCGAAGGCAGCCGGATTTTACTTTAAGACATACCTGTATATAAAGGATTGGGGTAGCTCGGATGAACATTCCCCATTCGATGTCGGTCGGTACAGGCGGAGAACAAAAGCGATGCACGACCGGATAAAACATGTCAGCATTCCGAGTAGACTTTCCAGCAGAGGGTTTTCAACGCATAATTTTAATCCTGCTCCTGGATACAAAGGGTATAAATTATCCAGGATCTGGAAAAATGTTCCTAATGGCATTTGAGCCCAACATGGTTCCAGATCAGCCTGCGTATTGGTCCCCAATAGCTTATGGGTGAATTCAAATAAAATGGCACCAAAAAATGATTTTTTTTCCAATTTTTAAATTTCAATTGATCATTTTGGTCTATATGTTCTAATATTGTACATACATCAAATTTTAATAATCTAAAACGGCATTGAAAAATATTTAGACATAAAAAAGTTTCAGATTTTTTAATTGAAGAAAATCAACAGAAAAACATGAAAATGCATATATTTACAAAGTAGTGTACCCTCACATAATGATACGAAAAATAATACTTTTTTCAATCCAAATTGTAATTTGTGAATCAATAAGGAATTCTAAGCAAAAAACCTAGTTTTTCTGTCATAAATCTGGTGAAAATATGACTTTTTACACAAAATTACAAGTGATTTTTTCATACACGGGTCAAAAAGTTTTTATTATGATAAAGTTTGGCCTCATATAGACGTCAGACCCAATTTTCTCAACAATAGAATGAATTCAGAACATGTCTGCAAAAAAAACCTTGTACAATTGTCATGTTTGAACTAAAATCTAGACAATCCAAAACTTGAATCTTTTGTCACAAATGTGTTGCACTCCAGACATTATTAACCTATTCGGATAATTTATGATCCTCCTTGTACTTCTTTTTCAAGTAAAATGGTAAAAATGATTCACATGATTACTATAACAAACAATTTTATACTCTTCCATGTATTTCAAATAATGAGTACTTGTAATCATACAAAGATAGTTCAATTTTCTAAGAAAAACATTTCGTGAGTATTTTTTTCTAAATATGCGCTGGATAGGTATTAAATATTACTTATATTATACCTTGACATGTAATAAGCGCTAACTAAACAAGAACAATTAATTATCTTACATAGGTGTGCTAAAAATGTTAAAAAATGAAAGTTCTTTTCTTTTAAATAATTTGTTGCACTCCAGACATATTCACATGTTGACAATATTGGCTAATATATGATACAATTCGCACTTCTTTATCAGGTAAAATGAAACAAATAATTCATGTGATAACTATTACAAGCAATGTTACTCTTTTTCTTGTATTTCAAACAATGAGCAATTGTAATCATACCAAGATAGTTCAATTTTCTAAGAATTAAATTTGTAACCCCTAGAATGAAAACCAATCGCAAAGATGACAAAAATTTGTGCCTAAATTGTTTAAATATATGCCCTCTTTCAAAAAAACAATATTTGATGATAACACTTTCTTTAGATCAGGCCTTTTTTAATGAAGCCAAAAAACTTGTTGCACTCCAGACAACATAAATACTGGTCTAAATCAAACACAAGTCTGTGTCTAAACTGGATTTCTGGTGTGAATAATCTTTGAGTCTATGTTATCTGAAAAAGAGAACAATAGTTCATTAAAAAGTAATATATAGTGAAAGAGGGGTTGTTAAACTTCAAATGTTACACTCCAGACAAACATGGGTGAGTTTATTTAAGGAACAGTCAGGAGTTTTTGTCCTTATGTAGGTATTCAAAATCATATTTGTTCAAGGCTACAAATATTTCTGTACATGGATTATCATAAAAACTTGACTTTTCAGTCATAAAATTCCCACAGTATTCAATTATTTCGAGTTTCTCTATATTTGCCGTTGCACTCCAGACAGCGCACGACTTTTATTCTTGTGTGAACCTCAGCGAACCCTTTGCACACAAACACTAACCACATACTAAATTCAGAACTCAAGATGTTTAAGTTAATGTAAAAAGTCTTACTTTTACACACATATTGTTATTCTTTTATTGTTATGTATTTAGAAAAAAAGAAAGTTTTTTTCTGTTTACAAAAAAGCGTTTCACTCCAGACATTTTTTGCATGTTTTTTGGGCATAACTTTAAAACCGTTAAAGATATTTCAATAAAATTTTGCATGGACATACAATACACTAATTAACACCACATGGTCCTTGCAATTTGATCAAATATTCTATTCTTTTTAGTCTAGATGAAAAAATATGCTTGGTGCCATTTATTTTGAATTCACCTTTATTCGTGACCTGAGGTGCGTTCTTTAGAGCGAGATTTCTTGAGATATCTTAAGATTTCTTAAGATATCTTAGGATAAAGCGTTCTTTTGGGCAAGATTTTTAAGACGCTCAATGCGAGGCGCCATTACCCTATACTTCGTGCGGAACCCCTCGGTCAACTCTGTACAAACAATATAAAAGAGATTTGACCGAGTTGTTCCGAACACTCCATAATTCACAAACCGCGGTGTTCCGAATGCTCCATACTGTATACAAATGACGTCATATGACGTCATTTGTATAAATATGGAGCATTCGGAACAGCTCGGTCAAAGTCTCGGACTTAAAAACGCTTTATCCAAAACACATTAAGAAATCTTACAAAATCTCGCTCTAAAGAACGCGCCTCAGGTGTCACTGTAAGACAGTAGCATGGATCCCAGTCAGAATGCAGTTAGGCACAGGCTGCTCTTGAAAAGTGGTTTTCTCAAATGCTATGAGGGACGTTTTTCCAGATCCCGGCTCAAATATTTGTCTGTTGTCCTGTTTGCATGAGTAAGAATTTTGTACAACAACGAAAAGCGGTGCTAGGCAGGCCCGTAGGAACAGGAGGGGGCAAGGGGGGGGGGCTAAGCCCCCTCCCCCCCAAAGTTGGCCAAAAATGCCAAATTTTCCTTATTTCACACTGAAAATTTTGAGAAAATTCAATTTAGCCCCCCCCCCCCCCAATATTCAGACAATGAGGCTTTAGCCCCCCCCCCATATGAAATTGCTTCCTACGTGCCTGCTAGGAAAGCAGGTTTATTGGTATTTGAATTAAAACTGTCTTTAATAAGCGTGTATGTGCTAACCGGTCTATGGTGCAATGAAATACAATTTGGAACACAACGAACAATTCTATCGAATCATACCTTGGATGTTAGTAATCGAACTACTTTCAGACTATGAATAGAATAAACAACAATACAAAACGGGCGTCCGTAACTAAAGTCAACAATGAAGCAACAATGATACTGAAATGCATCGCTTGTAGTTCCAGTGTCCTCTCTTTATAATGATTACAACCTGCAAGTCACGCAAGTTGCCATGGTTGTTCATTTGGATGACCTCGAAAACTACTTTATGAAGCGTAACTACTTCCGGCTAAGAAATAGCTTTTTTTAAAAATTCCATACACAGACTAACGAGTAGATGATTCGATAGAATTATCCGAGGTGTTCCAAATGCATGAAATACGTGTCATACGGTTGAGTTGTCTCCTCAGGCCAATATGCTGTAGGGGGCCCAACTACACCAATGGTCGCCCAAAACAGGCATTCATAGGTATTTCTTATCTAAATCTGAAAACTAATGTAATTTGATTTTGTATGATAAGTCTATATAAAACATAAGGGAGAGAATTGCTCGAAATGAGCAATATCTTCTTTTCCAATTTTTTTTTTAATTCAGAGTTTTTTATGCGTTTCAAGTTTCTTGATACTCACATTATTTGTCACTACAGATTCAAAATTATTCTGAGAACAACCCTTGCGGTCGTATTTCACCTACATTTCGAAATTGACAGTATAAAGCAAAATTACATTACAACCCTTCTAATTGGACGAGACGTATGTCTTTGGCTAGACACATGTCTCGGCCAATCGGATTGATTGTTACATGTGATTTCAAAGTTATTCTGGGATTAAGACTGGTTGGTGAATACCCCCAATTTTGATTCTTGATCTTAGGTCGTCTTAACCCTTTCCCAAACCGCACCATTTGAGAGTTCTCCGACTTGAAAGATGTTGCAGATGTTAAAATAAATGTATATAAACATAGTGTATGTGTAAAATGTAGCAAAGAAAATATTGAGACAAAAGGAGAAACTGCTGGTTATCAGCAGTTTCTTCTTTTGTCTCAATGTTTTTCCAATACCCTTTCTTACAGGGACGTCAAAGCCAGGTCTTGTTTGGGAAAGGGTTAATGTATTTCAGGTTTTTCTTTCAAGAAGATGAGGCAGCAATCCACCATTTTAGAAAGTGCAGAAAACAGTGGCTTAAGTCTTCAACGACGGGGTCCTGCTTTAACATGACGAACTACTACGACGACACAATATTCAGACTGTTACAGAGAGTGCAGGACAAAGTGTTTAAGATAGCTGCGGAATTGAATCTTTAACCCTTTCCCAAACAACGCCTGGTTTTGACGTCCCTAGTAAAATAGGATTAGGAAAGTATTGAAGCAAAAGAATGATATGCTTTGGAAAACATTGAATCGAAAAAAGAATAGGCCTATGGTTGGGAAATCATTCAAGAAAAAAGAAGAAAATATGCTTATAATCAGTGTTTACCTCTTTTGTCTCAATACTTTCTGTACAGCATCATTCGAAAATTCAAACTTTATTAGTATACAAGTTTTTTGTCTGCAATAGCTTTCGAAATCGGTCAGATGTGATCCAATGGACACCAAAAGACGAACGTGCGTACATGACAAATAAAATGTCCAGTTCCAATTTTTTGTGTGTCCGTATTTTGTCATCTGTAGCAGCTTCCCGAATAGACCATGTCAAAATAATGCCGTTTGGGAAAGGGCCAAGGATATAAATTACATTGAAGGATGAGCGCTAAGTTATGTACCTTATTTCGGTTGGTTTAACACTTTCTATAGACGTGAAGGACAATATTTGGGTTTGCACCAAAAAGATAAATTACAAAGATAAAAATTACAAAGATGAATTATAAAGGATCCTTGTTACACATAATTATTGTGAAAATAATCGTTTGTGGTGACGTAACGCTTTCCTTTCAATTGCATTTTAATGACTTTGTCAATAATTTCTTCTTTACAGGTGCTCTACCTCGAATTTTCTTCGAAAATTAACTTTAAAACCATTTTGTGGTCATTCGCAAGGTCATTAATAACATCTCTAAAACAATACACCTTTCAAGCCCAACTGTAGACAATGTAATTCTCTTTTATAACGAAAGGTTGTAGGGGGTTTTCCCACTAATGACCGCTATTTACAGAAAAAGTATTTCGCGGGACTTTGATGATGTCATCCTCGAACACACCTCCACGTGTCTTCTCACGTGACCACTATTGATGTATCGATCAGCGTTTTGGCAACACGGTTCGTGCCAGCTTCGATTAGGCCTATCCATTCACGTTTCCATGGATGATCGCCCCGTTTCATCCCTGTTAAAGATAGGCTGGGATCTAAATCTCTTGTCGTTTGGATTTTGACATCTTCTACCGTTCGCGCAATATTAAGTACAATATCATATATTCTTTATATATATGTAGTGACGTAATCACTAAGAAAAGTAGAGTAGAGTGGTCAGTTTTGAGTTATGCTAGGTTCCCACTGCCGATCAAATCAACTCGATCAAACCCGACCAAGCGATCGAGTACCGGTCGAGGTCGGTCGGCAAAGGTGATCGGGATAAGTCGAGATGGTCGAGTTTGGTCTGCATCGATCGGTATTCCTGTCAACTTGTTTTGACACGTCAAAAAAATCCGTGTAGCGGTCGAGTAGAAAACACATCGGGAAGATGCTCGAGTATCGATCGTAAACAAGATCGAACTGATCGACAATCACTCGAGTAGAGATCGTGTGTGCTCGAGTCGATATCTTTTACCGGGATTTGATTGGATGAACAGTTGGAGCAGAAGTCGAGTTGATCGGGAATGCGTTCGGGAATAACTCGTAGGCCTACAAGTCGAAGTGATCGAGTGCTTCCAACTGCTCTATGACAGCGGATCAACTCGATCTACTCGATCGCCTAAGTGCACTCGATCAACCCGACCATATGACTTTTTCTCGATCTCTAGTCGATCAAACCCGACCTCTTCATCCGATTTGATTGAGTGAACAGATGAATCAGAGGTCGAGCTGATCGGGGTGTGGTCGGAAATTACTCGAGTACAAGTCGAGGTAATCGAGTGCACGCTTGGTGCAGGTCGGAATACAAATTATCTACCCGATCACATTCGATCTCCAGACCCGACTGATTCACGACAATGTCGATCTTCTACCCGATCAATACACAATCGTTTCTCGATCATTTTTGTACTCGATCACATTCGACTGTTTTTGCATGTCAAAAAAACTCGAGTAGGAAGCTCGAGCGATGCAGATCAATTTCGATCATCTCGACCGCGCCCGATCACTCTTGCAGACCTAGCTCGACCTGTATTCGACCGCTTGATAGAGTTGATCTGGTCGGCAGTGGGAACACCAGGTCATGTGGTAATAAATGTGTACAAACAGCACGAGATCCCGCGCAGAGTATATTAACAGAACTATTGAAAATTATTGGAAATTGCGTTTCACGTGATTTCCCGCTCTGAGACATAACACGTACGATTGATATAATGGTATTAAACGCCTTAAAGAATGCATTAATCTTTATATTTAATCAGATTAAGGATGAGTCAAGAGCTAAAAGTACATTTACGTCACATTTAAATTATGTACATATTTAAACTGACAATATTATGAAGTTAATATGAATATGTGATAATCACATACGCTGCAAAAAAAATTCATTCAGAATGCCTAGAATAGAATCAGCTCGATCTGGTCGTGCACAGATCGAGATGGTCGGGTATTGATCGTGTAGGACTCGAAGTAAGGACGGGGTGATCGGGTAGACATCGGAAAGATGGTCGGGCTTCAATCAGGAAATGATCGGGAGTGCTCGGGCGGGGGTCTAGTTTGATCGACTAGAGATCGAGAAGAAGTCGTGTATACACATTTGGTCGGGCTAGATCGGGTAATTTAGGTGGTCGTGTTGATCGAGTTGATCAGATCGGCAGTGGGAACCTAGCATTATGGAGGCACGAGTTCGAACCGAGATATCTGCATATTTTTATACTTTTTACTTCGACATCAATGGCTATTAGCTATGAAATTCCATTTGTTAGGCTGATGGCAGCTTGTACTTTGTGTAAAAATACAAATGATTACAACATAGGACAAAAAAAGAAAAGAAAAAAGGGTCGCCGAGACCTAGGATCAAATTTGGATTTCCGGTACAGAACACATATCGCTCTACCACTCTACCTAATTTTTCACCGTATCGACGTCACTACTTTTTGAGAGTTTTATCGTGTTTTTTTTTTTAATTGCTGTTTTTACATCTGAGCAAATGTAAAGAGTGAGGAAAATAGACTTGAATCAAAGTACTGACAGTACTGTTTGGAAGCAAATTTTTCAAAAATGTAGGCCTGTCCAGGCCCCAGTTTCTCGAAAAAAACTTAAGTATATTCTCATGAGAACATGCTCAACATCAAATGGATACTCTCCAACGTTGAAGGGTATTCCATTGAAGTTCACGTGGATTTCATGCAATTTGAGTACTGTGCTCTGATTTGAGAACATACTTAAGTTTTTTCGAGAAACCGGGGCCAGAAATAGAGTAGTTTGATTAGGTACTTTGATTATCCATTTGAATACCTTGAATACTTTGATTCGTAGAGTATTTTGATTAAGTACTTTGATTATCCAGAATACCTTGCATACTTTGATTTCATGATGGAGTTGTATTTATTTTTAGCACAACTTCATGCATATTAATCGTTTGTGTAAGCTGAATATATTTCATAGTTCAGTAAACTCGACTGACCCATTTACAAGGAAGGCCATTGGACTAATTCTTTGAACCATAATAAAGCAAATTACTACGTGGATCTTTTCATCTCTCAGAGACATGATTAATTGAATGTTTCATTTTCAGTCACACAATTCAATATCTACACATAACTTCAGACTTACATATTGAATATTCGAATGACTGTTACCTCATTAATCTTTGCTTTTGATAGAACTATTTATAGTGAGGAAGACCGGAAGATGTTGTGTGGTATGCAGAGAATGGTAAAGTGCAGAGACGCATGGCTGCTAAGAGAAGCAAATTTGGAAAATTTGCTTCCAAAAACGTGACAAACGTGTTTTTTTTTTCTCACTTTTCCACGGATTTCCCTTGATTTCGGCAATTACTATATGATATTTTCGGTTCGTTCTTTGTCTGAACCGCCTTCCAAAAGTGTCCATTCTAAAATTTCTTCCTTTCATTCCAATTTTTTCGTTTTTTGCATTTTGACCAAGCGAGGGACTGTAGCTTTAAGTACGTGAGCAGAGATCTGTCAAACCGCCTCTGTGGCAATAGGGAAATATTTTATCCAGTTAATCCTGACGTAATTTCAGACAAACAAAATTATTTCGTAGGTGTTGATATAAATTTATCTCGCAACCTCGGCTTGATTCAAGCAAAGTTGGTCAAAATACCGAATTTTCCTTATTTTACACTGTAAATTTAGGTAAAATCCAATTTAGTCCTCCTAATATTGAGACACATGGGCTTAAGTCCACCCAATATGAAAATGCTTCCTACGGACATGAATCCAATGTATGTTTGACTGGACTAGAGGATGTCACAAAAAGTGACGAAGACAGCAGTGATGAAGATTATGGTGGAAATATAAACAATCTGACATGACATCAATTACGGGCAGATGCAACTATGTCTGTGCGACATGTCACCGGACTGGACTTCAATACTATAGGCGAAGAAGATTCTGGTATTTCAACGGATGCAGAAAGCGACATATCAGAATCTGTTTCGGATTCATCTTGCTGCGCCACATCTTCGCAAGCCAAGGGTAACATCTACTGCATTCACCCTTGGTGTATTTAGTCCGATTTTCTTGGTCTCCTGGAAAGCGTTTTCATTGGTTCCAGCGAGGTCTCGCTGGAACCAATTAGATTGTCGACTGATACATTTGTTATGAGTAACCAAATCATGACAACTGGCGGGAAAAAGCATTGCATTTGCAACTCAAAAACGCGAAGATGAGCGATTTTTCCTAAGAATTTCACTGCACTAGACAGGAATTCCCTAACTTTAATCGACGAAATATTATACTTTCGACAATTCGACCAAAAAAGCAGCTAACTTTTACATAATCCGCATGACGTATGACACGAAAGACAATGCGCATTAATGACGTCATCAATAATGGACGTAAACAACCAGCAGAACAACCGCTAGGCGGTGCTTCGCGATTTCAAGAAATTCGGACTAAATCCGCCAAGGGTGAATACAAACGTAGGTGGGTTCAACCTTGGCTAGCGAAGATGGCTGCACCATTGACTATGATGTTCAGATACCTGCGCAACCAAATGTGCATCCGAGAGGTGCTGCCAATCAAATAGTAAGACGAGCAAATGCACCCCACTTCACTGGATCAGATAAGATATTCTAAATGATTAGACAGATATCTATTCTTACAATAATCCACTTCAAGACAGATGTTTCGCCAGTAAAGTAGGGATGTACAAAAAACTTATAAACAAACAGTGCTGAATGTGTTTTTGAATTAATAATCTCATAAAAAAGGATATAAGCCTCATATGTTGTGACAATCATTATGACGGAAAGTTTGATTATTTTTCAAAAGTGATATCTCTAGTGACCCATGTCCTTAAAATGGGACACAACAAAAATGTATTTTCAGCATTATTTTAGTCGGAAATCGACTTATTTTTGTTATTTTTCATCATAGCTTCCACTAATGTATAATTTTTTCATAAAACTTGAAAATAAAAAAAAACATGTGGTCATTAACGGGTTTACCCAATACCACACAATAACTCTTTTTGACTCCCTGCAAAATAGTGGATAGATGGAAAACAAGCAGTTTCTACATTTCCCACAATGTTTTCCTACTGAAAAGAAAAATGTAAAATTTCATTCACTTCGAATTGTCGTCTGCAACGTCTTTGAATTTGGACTAATCCAAATTTTTGCTTGTCAAGTAATGGATAAAGAGAAGTAAAGAAGTGTTGATAGCGACATTAAACCCCATTCAAACAATTATGATTTATTCTAATGCCTTGTGAACTCTTTTTTACAAAGAAATCAAATAAGGAATTGCACGGTGTATAATCACGTGACTCAGAATTTCCGATAATCTTCAATATCTTTTTTAATACTTGACCAATTTGAATTCGGTTTGGAGAAGAGAAGGTGGAAAAATCCCAGAAATAAGCTGGACGTGTTGGATTTTTCAAAAAATCAACTGATAAAAAAATATTGAAGATAAACCAAAACTTTGGTTTATCTTCAATAACTTTTTATCAGTTTATTTTTCAAAAATCCACCGCGTCAATCTAATGCGTGACTTCTGTCCACATTCTCTGCTTCAAACCGAATTCAAATCGGTCCAGTCTTTACAAAATTATTGAAGATTTTCTGAAAATATTGTATCACATGATTATCCACTGTGAATTGAGGAAGTATTTTTCTAAGAAAACTTTTTAGTTCAATTCGAACTAAACAAGGGAGTGTAAAATGCATTCATTTTGCGATAAAGGTATGATTAAAACACTTTACCAAGCCCTTTCCAAATTAAGACCTGGTTTTGACATCTCTAATAGAATAGGCTTAGGAAAATATCGAGACAAAGAAGGACTCCAGCATTTTGTCTTTTATCCTCAATATGTTCTGTTGTATTCTTATCACAAACCCTTTCTTCTAACATCAACATCCCTTTTATTGCAAGGAGCAACTTTTAAATTGTAGGCCTACCACCCTAAAATTTTTGCTGTTTCAATTCGAACTAAACAAGGGATTGTAGGCCTACCACCCTAAAATTTTTGCTGTTTCAATTCGAACTAAACAAGGGATTGTAGGCCTACCACCCTAAAATTTTTGCTGTTTGGAAAAGGGTTAAACGGTAGTGAAGAAGTTCCTGTCAAGCACCCTTTTTCAACATGACGTAAGTTTTTTTTTCAGAATTCTCCTCATATGTTTAAATAGTCATTACTAATTTTACGATGTCATCTATGAATCCGGGATTCTTGATATTCAAATTACAGTCATTGTTAAATATTGCATAGTTGAAATCTTACATTATTTTATTTCAGCCCAAACGACAAAATTTTACACTTGTCTAAATCCGAAGATGTTTCAGAAGACAATATGAAGTGAATGTAATTTTACATTTTTTATCTTTCAATGTAGAAAGCATTGTGTGAAAGGGAGTAATTGCTTTTCACAAGCTATTTCTTCATTTTCCATAATATTTCCCGAACCTTTATTGTGTGTAGTAATGGGTTAAAGGGATTCGTGCTAGGCATTTCACGCATCAGAACAACATTTAGACAGTCAACGTTCGCACAATGAATTTTGTGCTAAAAATAGATTTGGTTTATGGTTATGGTTTGATAAACCGTCGTTGTTGTTATAAATCTCATATCTACGGCTAGTGTCAAGCCGTAGTTACGAGATTTTATAACAACACCAGCAAATATACCATTGTTTGTCCGAAATTACGTCACGGTTAACTCGATAAAATCGTTCCATATTGTGTGGTGAATCGCATTATCTCCAAATGTCATTTACCTTAATTTAACTCTTTCCCAAACAGCAAACTTCTAAGATGATCCAATACAAAAGTTGCTGCAGACGACAAAGGGATGATTTTAAAGATATAATTTGTGAACAAAATAGCACAGAAAATATTGAGACAAAAGAAGACACTGCTGGTCATCAACAGTTTCTTCTTTTGTCTCGATGTTTTTCCAAGGCATTTCTTATAGAGATGTGAAAACCCGGTCTTGTTTGGGAAAGGGTTAAGGTAGAATTTCTGTAATTTGGCCATTTTTGAGATTAATAAAACATTGCATTTTTTTCGAGCGTCGTCGTTACGTATCCGAACTTATTCAGGCGCGGTCGGAAAGGTTCATCTCCGAATCTTTTTGACGTCGTCAGAATAATTCCGACGTCGCACGAATCTCATTAGTGGTAGACTATCTTAATTTACTCTATTTTGGGAAAGGATCAAATTGACCAGGATCACACCGTTCATCCAGATACAAAATACACGGATTGGTCTTCCAAACGCGGATGTAAACAATTTTATTTTGAACGGCGGGAAAAAAGAGTGAGTATTAATTATCTTTAATTACAACGAATATCGGCTGAGTTGATTTTTGTGTTACATACGATGAAAACGTACATAACTTTGCCAATGTTTACCTAAAATCCTGTCTCATAAAATCTGTTAGTAAGAGAAATATATGCTACTGAATCTGACTTTGATGCACGAAAAGAGAAAGATCTTGGTAAGAATGTCTGTAAATCATTATTAAAGCACATAATTATTGTCAATTTGGTGTTTCATGGAGGATCGGGGATCGCTTCAAGTGTTTTCTTTACAAGAACCCATAAAAAAGTACAGAAAAAGAACAAGAACTATTTGAAATTGGGTACTGTCAGTTGCTGTGGTGCAACATACCACGGTGCAAATTCTCCAGTAGGTAAAACAAACTCGGACCCATCGATACAACCGACACGGATAATAAAAAGCAAATTCCGGTCTTTTTTTAAGGAAAATTGGCTGCATCCTTGTTAAAACCAATTTGATATCGTTTAGAGTCAATACACCCATTCTCATTTTTTCGGCCGAAAACCACCAGCAAAATTCCAAAATTCTGACTTAACAGAATTGCAATATTTTTATTACAATATGATAGTATAACATCTACACGGTAAAAAATAAGTAATGGCCACTCCTTTAAAGGTGTCTGTCTTTGCTTGCATCAATGATTTGAAGAACCCCCAAAACTACCATTTAATTTTACGTGACACGACTGTATTATACCAAATCTGGTAAAAAAAAACATTCAAGTAAGTTACAAAGGACATAATGTTTTGGTAATTCAACAGGCGATATATAGCTGTATATTAGAAATTCAAGTGACTTGCATAAACTCGATACATGAAAGAACAAGAAGCACCGCGAGTATGGGATTTATTATAACTAATGTACAAAAACAGTCAATATTTAAAACACTTGCTTCTAATTCCTCTCGTAACTTTATTAGTTTATTACTTTATAAGACTAATTATTTCTTTAAGCAATATATGTTCTATCAAACTCAAAACAAATTAACATGTATTTGGTAAAAATAAAAAAAAAATATGTCGACCTAACGAAATTTGATCCTTTGTCACGTAATATTCAGTGAAAGTAACTGCTTTAGAATCAAGTCCTGTTTTTTAATTTAGTAGTATTATTTGAAAGTAAAATTAGTTAAAAATTAAAAGACAAACATTTGTTTGATTTGAAATACATACTATTTACATTAAATGAAAATTACCCCTACATTGTGGGTTATTGATATTTACATAGAAGTTAAGAAAGAAATCCAATTCAATCTTCTCCTAAAGCATTAAGCCATTTCGATTTCAGTGCGCGATATCGCCTCTTCCTACAATGATATTTCAAATTATCACTATGCAATGAAAACTTACATAATGGTACGGGTTCTCGGTTTTTAAATAGAAACAAAGGCATAGATACCAAGATATAAAGATAAAGATATTTTGTCTGCTACCCGCGTTACTATCGCAATATTCACTGTCTATCACTATTTGAATTCTTAAGATATAGATCCTTCAGGAATCTTCTATCTGCATTTGGGTTAATGTATTTAAATTTTGCATGTAGCGTGGACCGCTGGCTCTATCACAGGGCACTGCTAATAGAAATGTGGTTTTGTGACAAGCACATACGGTATGGGGGGGTATACTGCCCGTCTTTGGTGCTTCTTGTGTCTCATTTCTTTCTTTAAAGCTGTCCAAATTCTTATTTTCTATAGATATGTCAAGGAATTCATGGAAAGAATAGTGAAAATTGTTTCAATGTCTGAGAGGTTGAGAAGCGGATGTGTAATTCAACTTGACGAAACAATGAATATTACGTGACGATCATGATTGCAGCTAAAGGCCTGTTTAAAGGGATAAACATTCAGAACACGCAAGTGCATCAGAGAAATACTATTTTTGAGTCTTAATGCAAACTTTAAATAGCACACCTGTCAGGAGATTATGATATTGAACCAGTAATGTGCATGGCTGTAAATCCAGCAAAACCTTCCTTCGTATTCGGATTACTGTCGTTGAATTTCAAAATGAATGGAAAAAACCTTAAACTTGACGCCATAGTACAAGTACAGGTCATGAATAATAACTAGGTTGTTGTCAAACGAAGTTATGGTCACTTTTGTTTTTCAGTGTCACGTTGTATTCAGTCACGTAAAATTAAAACTTACTTTTAAATCAGGATGGCTTAACGTGGTTTCAAAATATATTTTCGTACTGTGTGTCAATAGTGTGTATATACTAAAGGCTTTGATATACTTAAAAAGATTTAGACATGGTCTTTACCATAAATGAAAGATCGCTGTCACGTACATATTCAAGCAAAAAAGTCTGACACTTGGTGGAGCTATTTCAAATGGCGACCATGAAGTAAATACTTCCATTATTTGGATACACATGTTCTTGGGCAATAGCTATATGGATAATTGATTTAAAAAAGCGGTAAGTGGTATGAATTTGCTTCTGTTGTTAATTTAGTGCGCATACAAAAAACATAGTCACGTAGAATTCGCCTGAGTTGTGACAGAGCAAGAAAAGACATTTTTTTCAAAACAGCAAATTTATTTTATGATTCCAGGAAACTTTATCATATTCTTATACACCACGTGTCGAATGAAACATATTCTGCGTATATCGCTCTCTGGACAGAGATTTAGCAACCTTTTGAAATTCGGAAAATTGGGTTGTGACACTGATTTTTACGGGGGGTCGTGTTATATAATCGCTGGTTAAGATCAAACGGAAGTTTAGATCGCCGTTGTTCGATATGAATTTATCAGATATATGGTTAAGCAAAAATATGGCATGCAGAACAAGTATATTTTACACTAACAATGTCCCTTTCCAATGGTTAGAATGCTTGTGACACGTTTTCGGCCCAAAAAATGAGAATGGGTGAATAGATGTTTGGTTTAAGACCAATTATGGCTTATTTTGGCTTACTAAAACTAAATGCTTGTGGATGAGCACTTTCGACGGTAAAGACATTAGTAAACCATGTTTACATGTTTTATAAAGAGATAGACGAATATCAGCTGCATATAAACAGATAAGTTGTCCGTGTCTTTGTTTTCAATCTTTAAATTCTAGGATTAAAATCCTCATTATCATATTGTTTCATTGCAGTTTGATAGTGAGCCCCAAGAGGTTTTCATCTTCGATATTCAAACACCAACTCTATTACGCATGTCTGTCAATTATTACATGTAAACACACGGTATATGGGTGCATTTCTTTCATGAAGATATTGCCAAGAATATTTACCATGATTGTCTCTCTTACTCTTTAGTGTGGGTTGAAGTGAAAGTCTTTATGAAATGCCCTCTACGACAGCATGTAAAACAAACTACATAGTCGTAGGAAGAGGGGTGTCAGTTGGGGGCCTGACCCCCCTAATAATTTAGAAAAGGGGCCTGTCCCCCCCCCCCTATGGCCCCCATGAAGCTCCCTTGGAACTAGACCTTCGTGGAACTTTGATTGGTATTTCATATGCCCAGACTCTGGACATAGAACAAGCTGTCTGTATCGTAGAAGGTCTGTATTATGTTTTGTTGTACAATGATCGATTGTTGTTTCAAGGTCGCAAAACTTCAACGGGCAGTAGTAACAACGAAAATCCATAAAATAAACAAATGATAAAACGGCCACTTAACCCTTTCCCAAACTGTTAAAAGACCTGGTTTTGACGTGTCTATTAGAAACTCAGTTGGAAAAGCATTGAGACAAAAGAAGAAAATGCTGATAATCAGCATTTATTTCCGTTTCTCTCATTATTTTCTATGCAATACAATGCACATTTTCTGCATTTGATATCATTTATTTTGTCGTCTGCAGAAGTTCTCAAAATGGACCACCCTAAAATTTTGCCATCTGGGAAAGGGTTAATTATGACTTTTTGCTCCCAACAAGCTCGTACATGTACACGTTCATAGAAATATCACAGTTGCGGATTTAAAAATATATCAAGCGTTAAATCCAAAAAGATAATTCGAAAGTGTTCCGTAAACAATTATGATAAGCATTTAATAAATCGTGAACGGTGACTGATCATTTAGGTTCATATTTAAAGTTTCTGATCAAGTAGATTTTTCTTCTTCTTTTTTATTCAATTTTACGTCCATTTTAAGATTATTTCAACCCGAATGAGACGGGACAGTCAGTAGGTGGTGCGAAAGCAGGATAACCCTAAGAAAAATCACCTGGTACACCCGCAAGCAGAACTTGGCTTCTCTCATATGTGCCTCGTATAGGTCTCAAACACACACAAGACACAGCGGTAACATGATCAAGTGATTGAGGGCGGTAATGAAATATCAGCGCTCTGAACTACTTCTTTAGAAAGGTTTTTGTATCTGGAATAAATAGAACAAAGATCATTCCAAAACACAGTTTGGTACATAAGATAAAATTCTTAAGCGTGTGATGCAAAGTAAATAACCGACTATAAAAGTCAACGGGATGCGGTTATAGCACGTTTACTTTATAAAAATCAAGCAGTTGTCATTGTACTTTAATTAGAAAACGTCATTTTAAGTGTTTTGCACTATTAAACCCGATTTTCGCATCCGAGTTTGTTTTACCCAAATTATGTGATTCATCCGTGGTGTGTGGTATCAACATCCGTGGTAAGTTGTACCTTGAAGCAAACTAGGCTAATTTTTAAACATGGCTTTAGACACCCAAAATTTATTCTTCCAGTTTGATGAATGGTATAGATTTGTTCCATAGATGTCGAAAACTTATTTTGAAGAGATATTTGCTCGAAACCAGTTAAATGATTTCTGCAAATATAAAACAAAACGGGAAGTAGGCGAGAAAATAGTGATTTACGATTTAAAATCGCTTGTATCAATAGTTTACTCAAATCTATTGTTATGAAACTGCAGCACCCTCAAGGTAAACCATTTTGCATCAGCTCTGCACAAACACTTTTTATATTGCGGCAATTAAAATGCTATATGTTGATGTTTTCTTACCTTGTGTATTCCCACGCTGTTGATTTTCAAATCCGCGTTTGGAAGACCAATCCGTGTATTTTGTATCTGGATGAACGGTGTGAGGATGCTTCCGACAAACCGCAGCGTTATAAATAGATATGGGGTATTTAAGAAATGCGGTTACCAAAATTGTGTCTAAAATTTCGGGTGTGTGATACAAGATACGTAATTTGACAATTTGTGTGAATTTCTCAATTTTTTTGTTACAATCTCACAATTTCTAGCATTTCTAAACGCAAATTTTGGTAAGTACGAGATTTAATATTCAAACGAAAAACTTTATTCGACGATGTTCCATGCATCTGATAAAACATAGCCCTTCCACGGTCATATTTTGACACCCCTGATGAAAACAATTTGGGACTACATTAAGGCAAAAGAAGAAAATGCTGATAACAAGCATTTTCTCCCTTTACCTCAAAAGGATGAGTGTCAATAAGGCCCTTTCCGTGACCCAGCCCGATTTTCTCCATTTTCGCTACACATGACCACTAAAATGTTGGCCTTATGTAGGCAAAATATCAACTTGAACGGAGCCTTGGTTTGGAAAATATATTGAATCAAAGTGGGTGGGGTAAGTCACTCACTATGCCAATAGATGGTAATCAATTTCTTATACAGTTTTACCAACAATGTATATCTTAAAAACTAGTGATGCAGTGAAATGTATGTGTCATGCACTTTGAATACACATTGTTGTTTATTCCATTGGATGCCATGTACAGAAGAAAAGGGGCATTAAACATGTTTATGAATTTTTAGGATTTTTGGATGAAATAACTTTACGAAAAAACACAACATGCTTTTATTTCTCATTTCATTTGATTTATCTTTCTGGTGATGAATGAAGATATATAATCATAATTTGTAATATGAAAATTTTCAAAATTGCTTTTGTGTATTCTGGATTACTTGCCCTTGATTACTCGATAAAAATGCCAAAAATTATAAGAAGTACTATTTCGTTTCTGAACCAAATATTTCTTTATAAATCACCATGAAATACCAATAGGAGGACGATATGAGCCTTATGTACACAAAAACATCAGGTAAAGAGGTTGCAATTGCTATCTTAACAGAGTGGGTGGGGTAATATACTCGAAAATTAAGCGTGAAACAGACAAGATTTTTTCATAGTCAGAATAGCTGGTATAGCATCTAAAATGTATGGTAACGTTTTTGTTAGCTCCTCTTAGCACTAAATGCTGAAGTTGAGCTATTTTTTATCACTTTTCGTTCGTCGTCTGTCTCTCTATCTACCCATCTGTCTGTTCTTAATTTGGTGTTTACACTCTAGCATCGGCAAATATGAGCCAATCTTGACGGAACTTTGTCAAAACAAGTATGGTCATAAGTTCTCTTAGGAGTTCGATTATGGGCCGGATCGAAATAGAAAGGTCCAGAGTTATCTGCCCTTAAACGTCAAAAATAGTAAGTTTTGAAAAAATTCATAAGCATGTTTAATGCCCCTTTCCCCTGTACATGGCATCCAATGGAATAAACAACAATGTGTATTCAAAGTGCATGACAAATACATTTCACTGCGTCACCCGTTTTTAAGATATAAATTGTAAGTAAAACTGTATTAGAATTTGATAACCATCTATTGGCATAGTGAGTGACTTACCCCACCCGCTTTGATTTAATATATCTTCCAAACCAAGGCTCTGTTCAAGTTGATACTTTGCCTACATAAGGTCAATATGTTAGTGGTCATGTGTAGCGAAAATGAAGAAAATCGGGTTGGGTCACGGAAAGGGCCTTATTGACACTCATCCTTTTCGGCGCTATATCGTACATAAATCCTATATTCACCATCATCTATTTCGCCGTCAAATGCCCTTTCAATATATTTTAATTGACGATTTTCTGTCATAGTTGTGTCACATTTTTTCGAACAATTTTCAGCGGCTAAGCTCATTTGGTGTTTTATGTATTTACTTATTTCTTAACCCATTACCGAATGGCAAAATTTTAGACTCGTCCAAGTTCAAAGATGTTGCAGCCAACAATTTCAAAAGAATGTAATTATTTGGTCCTTTCGTGTAGAAAACATTGTGGAAAATGAAGGGCGTAGAAAACATTGTGGAAAATGAAGAAATTTCTTGTGACAAGCAATTTCTTCATTTTCCACAAAGTATTCTAGACTATTTATCTCTTTTGGGAGTCAAAAAGAATCATTGTGTGGGAATGGATTGACGACATCGTACAGTTAGCCTATACAATGCTCTTGCTATGTACCATATACGCATCAGCATTTTCTTTCCTATTTACAATGTTTCAAAATAAATCATGCCTATAGGTAGTCTAATGATATATATCAATAGTAAATATTTTGAAAGAAAAGGGTTAACCTTTTCCAAACAAGTTCTTTTTAGACGCCCTAAATTGAACAAGTCCGAAACATTGAGGCAAAATAAGAATACCGGCATTTTCTCGCATTGCCTCAATATTTTTTATGATCTTTTTTGTATACAAGTCATATCTTAATATCCATTCTGTCTGTCGTGTGTAGATTTTTTAATCTGGGACAACCAAGAATTATGACAATTGGGGAAGGGTTATACCAATAAAATTGTTAGAGCGTTACCATCGCTATGTGAAAATTACCCGTTTAACACTTTCCGACAAAAATATGTTTTGACGCTTCTATCATATAGAGTTTGAAAAACATTGAGAGAAAAAAAGAAATTGCTGATAATTAGCAATTTCTCTCCTTATCTTAACATTTACTATGGTGTAACTTATACATTTTCTATTTGTTACACCAATTTTGTAGTCGCCTGCAAATATTTTTTTCCTGTTGGGCTTATCCGAAATTTTGTTGTTTGGAAAGTGTTTGAAGTAAGATTTCTACCCCATTTAGAACGTCTAATGCACTCCGTATGTGTTTAAAACTTTAAATGCTTTTTCTAAACGGCTGTTGTTAATGATTTCGGGATTATATTTAAATATATCCTTTTAAATTTCATAATTTCTCAGCTTGAATCTGGATTTATAATTCGGGTAAGACCATTATTCGTAACTGTAGGTAAAACGAAAAGAAATGTACCGCTGTATGTTTTTGAAGTTTCATAAAAATGAAAGTTAGACCAAAATGTGAATAAATGAAATTTTTGTCGCTTCAGATAAGAATTTGTACTCGTATTGCAAAATATAATTACTTTCTTAATTCTGCGTCAATTTTAAAGGGGTTTGTTACATGTACCCCCGCCTTACTGAGCTCTTTCATCAGAGGTATTATTTATTTGGATATTCCTTGTATTTTTTCCAAAATTGATACCAACCGAACAGAAAAAACAAAACAATCTGAATTTGTTGTCGTTTTTCTGGTCGGTTGGGATCATTTTGCATAAAAAGTACAAGAACTCCAAAGACAACAAATCGCTTGACATTTGACGCAGAAATGAGAAAGTTATTGCATAATTTCTTAAGCCGCGTTCCCATTGCCAACCAAATCAACTCGATCAACTCGATCGCCTAAATTCCCCGATCAAACCCGATTAAACTCGATCAAAAGTATCTACACGACTTCTTCTTTATTTCTTGTCGATTACTTCCAGATCATTTTTGCCGACCATGCTCGATCGCCCCGATCACTTTTGCCGACCAGGCTCGATCAGTACTCGATCGCTTGATCGAGCTTGATGGAGTTGATTTGGTCAGCAATGGGCCTTTACCTGGAGCGGGGAACATTTTTCCGTAGTCGTTATCCATCCCATGATGCACATCCCACCTCCGCCGTGATAGAGTAAAAGTAATTTGAAAGTTATCGGAAATAATAACTGCACGTGTTCTTAGTAACTCAGTTCCAAAAAAAAAAAAAAGAAAGAGAAAAAGAATAGGCCTACAGGTATTTCACGAGCGACATCTATGACAAAACATCTTTACCAGGAATGTACGTAAAATAGTGCCTTGTTAGTGCCTTGTTATTACAGTCGACACTCGTTGTGTCGAAGTTCAATACCTCGACATATCCGGAGTTTGACTCTTCAAATTTTGTTCCGTTTCGATTAAAATGACATTTTAAAAATAATGTTTGTTTCCCATCGAGTTCATTCAAAATTGAAATTTAGTATGAAAAGGACAGAATTTGCTTTAAACAAGCAGTTTCTATCCCTTTCCGTCTATGTCTCAATGGCTTTATTTAACCCTTTCCCAAACAAGACCTGGTTTTGACGTTCCTAACAGAATTGGCTTGAGAAAACATTGAGGCAAAAGAAGAAACTGCTGATAACCAGCAGTTTCTCCTTTTGTCTCAATATTTTCTTGGCTATATTTTTCACAAAAACAATCTTTTCAACATTTATCTTGTAGTCTGCAGCAGCTTTTGAATTTGTCAACCCTACAATTTTGCTGTTTGGGAAAGGGCTAATGCAAAATCATATCATTTGAAGTTATTGATATCCATTAAATTAATGAGGACAGGACCAGATTTTCGTTTCGAATTAAGCAGGAATTCGACACATCAGATCTCGAGACAACGAGTTTTAACTGCAAACCACTTTTATATATTTTTATACACCTAAATAAGCTTGGAACTTGAGTAGGGCTCGTATGCCATTTCAGACCGACATGTATTCTGATCAGCCTGTGTCTACGCGTCTGATCAGGATCCATGTTTTTTTTTTGTCTTTTCTTCATAACCGGAAGCAACTGTAATAGTGTAGTATGGATCTCGATCAGACTTTATTCAGAGACAAACTGATCTGGATTTTAGTTTGTTTCAAACTCTGTTAAGCCATTTTTCCATATCGCCGCACAGATTTTTTTCATCTGATTTATTCGGGTGAACAGGTCCCGAACTTCACACAAGGATAGTTACTTACAACATGAAAGTAGCTCAATTATTTAAGCTAAGATTACCATGCGAAAATTACTATACTGGTACATTTGTCCAAACTTCAAATCTCCAAACCATAAACCGTATGCTACGTCTGTCCCAAAGGAATCACGTGATGACGATATAGTCACGTGATTTTGTCAAGATGGCGGACTGTTTGGTACATGTTGTCGGGCTTGTAGAATCGGTTCCTTTTGTTGTTTTTGTCTTGAACATTAGCAAAACCGTCTTAACTTTTTTTCTAAATGAATATCAAATTAACCCTTTCCCAAACGACAAAATTTTAGAGTTGTCATATTCAAAAGCTGCTGCAGACGTCAAAATGGGTGTTGATAAAGGTAAAATTTGTGTAAAATAAAACCCAGAAAATATTGAGGCAAAAGGAGAAAATGCTGGCTATCAGCATTTTCTTCTTTTGTCTCAATGTTTTCCCAAGCCTTTTCTATCAAGGACGTCAAGACCAGGTCTTGTTTGGGAAAGGGTTAAAAAGTTACTATCGCCAAAAACCCTGACAAAATATGTTTGCTTATCGATAACCTTTTTTATCGGGTGATCTTTAGAAAATCAAAACATGTCCAGGAAATCCATGTCTCATTCTCGTCTGCTGTGCTGCAAGTCTTATTCGGATCAGACACATATTCAAAGAATTATTTTAAGATATTCTGCAGAATTGTTTTTGTTGTTTCGAGTAAGTTCTCGACATGATAATTTTAACCCATTACCAGACGGCAAAATTCTAGATCTGTCCAATTCTAAAGATGTTCCAGACGATAATTTCAAATGAAAGAAATTTCCCATTTTTTTTCTTCTTTGGTAGAAGACATTGCGGGAGATGAAGAAATTGCTTATGCACAGTTATTTTTACTGCAAATTACCTGAGAATAAACGAAGTGCTTCGAAAAACTTTGAGACAAAAAAAGTAAAATGCTGATAGTCGGCCTTTTCTACTTTTGCCTAAATATTTTCTGTGAAATAACATACCCATATTCAACATTTGATATCCTTTTTGTTGCAACTCTTATCAAATTGCACTGGTCTCAAAAAATTCTCCATCATTTAGTTTAAAGCTACTATTTCCCAGATTTGGACCCAAAAATTGTCAAATACAAACGAAATGTACACTTTTTAAGCTTTATATGACCTGATTAAATGATTACGAGAAACTATTGAAGCAACGACTCATTTTTTCGCAATTTGATACCAAATTCATGAAGCGATGTCGAAAGTAGGTCAAAACAGTAGGACATGCGACTTTCTTAAATGACATCACAACATACATGATGACGTCATATTGAAATTTAAGTATGAATCTCGTTTGAATCATGGTCCGCGCTGTACGCGCATGCGCAACAATTTAAAAATAATTCTAACCCCATCAGTGATGGGGTTGAATTTAGGCTTGGATTCTCCCTAAATTCAGCTATCTGTCTTATAATTTCGGCTCATTCTCTGTCTGAATCGCATATTATTAACCATCCCGAGGTGGTCAACACAAAAGTTTTGCATATTTTTGCAAAAAAATTCATTTTTTGCAATTAGACCATCTGTTACCGTCGCCCTTTAAAGTAAATGATAGGATAATGAGAGAAAACATTTAGATAAGAACGAAAAGATAAGATACGATAAGATTGGGAATTACGCCGACAAAGACAAAATAATTAGAAGGTATGAGAGACAATAATTACTTCCTAGTCAATAATTTATACCTTATTCAGTCCTTTCATAACGGCATTTTGGGGATTATTCTCGTTTGAAAGTTGCTGCAGACGACCAAATACGAGGGGCGGTCGGAAAGTAGTTGGACTTTTCGTGCTGCTGTCTCTCCATTTGCAACTGTATAAACACATTATATATTGGTGGAATCTACATCCATTTGCCAATAATGTGGACAATTTATTTTCAAAGATAGTTGTATATATACATTAATCTGTCCACTTATATGTGATAGGGGTTTTATGTACCATAGGATATTTGTTAGAGGAACAACAAGGGTAACCAAAACAAAAGAACATTCTAGCCATTTTTATCGCGAAGAAGTTAAACTTTTGAACTATATTATCACTGAAGATTAAATAATTGTTCATAATTACAAACTTGGGATAAAAACTCAGTCACAGCAGTCATAGAAACGAGCTGGTTCCCCACCTCTGAAGAGATTAAGCTTTTACATTCGGCTGGTAGTCATTTTTGTTGCTTCTGTGGATTCACGAGGATTGATAGTTAGTCATTTCATGTAAAATGGTAAAAGATGTCATTGCCAAGTACAATTCTGAAGTAATTCAGAAAAAACCTAAGAATAATTGCTGAAGTAAACGCGTCCCAGATTAGCAAAGAAAAATGTTTTCTACTTCACGATTACGCAGGCTCCCATACCACCGCGTCTACAGTTGAGATTATCAACTATTAACCATGACAAAAGTTGTTTTACTCTTCTTATAGCATAGACCCTACCCCACATGACTTTTATTTGTGTCTAGAACTGATGAAAATGCTTGCTGGGAAGAAATTTGAGACCAGGGCGCTTTTGATACCGATGGTTACACAGTACATAATACAGTGGGTCTACGTCATGGTAAATAGTGGGAATAGTAAAGCTCCTACCAAGATGGCAAAATGCATAGACATAGATGGACAATTTGTTTAAACAGTGTAGAAAGAATTTTGTTAAAAAGTTAAATGGTTTTAGAGAACTAGTCAAAAGTCCAACTACTTTCCGACCGTCCCTCGTAGACAACTGAAAAGAGAGGATTGGTGCACATTATATCATATAAAGTATTGAGACAAAAGTAGAAAATGCTGGTCAGCAGCATTTTTTTCTTTTGTCTTGATGTTTTCTCAAGTCAATTCTATTAGGGACGTCAAAGGCAGATCTTGATTGGGAAAATGTTAACCCTTTCACAAACGACAATATTTTAGACGAGCTCATAATGACACTATCTAAGACAATACACTTTTTTTCTGAAAGTAACCGTGGGATGGTCGAAAAACATTCAAAGAATGAAGAACATGCTTTAGCCCATTATTTTCCTCAATACTCCCAATTCGTGTCATCCGAAAAAAAAATCTATGACAGGGTCGTAGAAAGGGTATCATTTTTATGTTTTGCATAACTACATGTAATTACTTTCATTTTTATCTTTAGAAATTGTAGTTTTCAAATGACCTTGACTTCTCAAAAGTACAAGCTTAATTGTACATTGCACGAATACTAGTACTATTTCATTCTCTACAATCATGCGTCAGCGAAAAAAAATCAACGAAAGAGAAATTGTTAAAAATGTTAACTATAGAGAAATATAAATAAACTGCTCCAATTTGAAAGATGCTTCAGCGGCAAAACGATCAACACAGTTTTAGTCTTTTGTCCCAATCTTTTCCTAAATTGTTCATATAAGGACAGTCTAAACTATATGTTTTGTTTTTGGACAGGGTTAGCATTATTGTTCGGGGAAAGGTTAATAAAAAGTAACCACTCTAATTTGCATATAAAATGGCAATTTACAAATAAAAGGTAGGGGAATATCCCTGTGAACCAAGGAGGTCTTTGATTGTCTAACGTTTCCTTGTTTGTCTAGCTGTTTGAACCGTCACAAAACAAACGGGCTTCGTGATGAATTCGGAATAACCGATCCTGATCAGTACATCGTCGCTTTTAAACAAAAACCTCGTAACTGCAGCTTATTTTAACCTGCAGTTACGGTTTTTTGTCGAAATGCATCGATATGTGGTCTTCACGAGTTAATCAGGGTCGAACCCTTTCGTTTTTGGTTTTATTCTAGTTCTAAGGCCCGATCGGTCTACAATAATTGACATTAAACTAACCCTTTCCCGAACACGATGAACTACTATGAGTCGCGCGACTCAACCGACATGCGTCGAAAAACTACAAACCGCAAATATTTCATCTCGTGTTACTAGGGAACAACTTTAGGTTTATTGTCAGAAAACATACGCACAGTCCATTGATTAAGGTCAGAAATCGGCTCCAAAATTCGTAGTCTTCCGACGGACTACGAGTGTTTTGGAAATCAGGGGTCATTGGAACTGGGGGGTTGGGCGGGGAGGAGAGGTAATTACGTAGAACACTTGCGAACTTTTATTGAAAAGGAAGATATGCTTCATTCATCGATATTTTCCCCATTTCCCTCAAACATTAATTTTCAAGTGTTTTTTTTTTTTTTTTTTTTTTTTTTTTTCCCAATACCATATTAATCACCAGCAACAGGCTGGAATTTGTTCACCCATAAAATATGTTGTCTAGGAAAGGGTTAAATAGATGTTTTCCTCAATAATTTCCAAAGCATTTTCTTTTAGGAAAAGTGCTAATCAGAGTCTTCTCTGATGAAATTTCACTCTTTGATATTTGAATGTCTCTATTTACGATATTTACGTAAATAGCGACATCCAAATATCAAAGAGCGAATTTTCATCAGAGAAGTTACGTAAATAGCGACATCCAAATATCAAAGAGCGAATTTTCATCAGAGAAGTTACGGAAATAGCGACATCCAAATATCGAAGAGCGAATTTTCATCAGGGAAGTTACGTAAATAGCGACATCCAAATATCAAAGAGCGAATTTTCATCAGAGAAGACTCGCATTAGGAAAAGTGAAAGACAAATATTATCTTTGACGGGTTAAAACTTAAAAGCTATTATAACGTTGACAATTTCAACCCTTCTCATGCTGTTCACGTCAATTTATTGTTGTGACTAAATCTTTAGCAGGCAACATAGACTAAGATCAGCATGCACAGACGTGCAGTCTGGTCTTAGCCTACTCTACAAGCATGCTTCACTATATTGTTGCAAAAACTTCAGATAAACTTACTGAAATGACTCTTAAAATGGCAGTTCGTTTGAAACAAAATTCATAGTTAGCAGGACAATTTTAATTTGTTTACTTATGACAAGGACATAATTGAACATGTGGCACGTGTATTCTCTAAGTTATAGTTGGATTATCTGTATGCAGATTTCACTGTAGGAATCGTCTTTGAACATTTTTATTTTAGTTTGAGTTGGGCTGATCATTCATAGTCGCCGATTTTAATTAAAGAAATGGGGTCTGGAAGAATGACCCTTTTTGCATTAGAGAATATCCAAGATCTTGATCAGACTGTGAGAAACAGCACAAACCTTATCTTTAACTATCATATTTTTTTTTGCGCACAACAGCTTTAAAATTTGGGACATTCTAAATTATCGTCGTTTTAATAAGGGAAAAAGAATTATTTTATGACAAGGATCATGATTCAAATTTACAAATCGGATTGTTCCAACAAATGATCGAAAATTTGAAGAAAAAAAACACCAACAACAACACATTTCCTCTCAATACGTTATGCTCTACATAAGAAATGTGGATAACATATTCCCATGCTTTCGTTTCAGAATTATCCATTGAAATGGGAGGGAACGGATCAAAATCAACTCGCCGCGACAACTTACAAAAGAAGAAAAACAGTAAAAAGAAACCAGTTTTAGATGACAAAGAAATAAACGTAATCAAGAGAGACGTTGACTTTACCGAGGAGGAAATCCAGAGTTGGTACGAAGAATATCACGAGTCTCTCAGAGACGGGAAAAAAGAACTAACACGTGATGAGTTTAAGAAAGTTTATAATTCCCTGTTTCAAGGGGATGCATCGGAGTTCGCCGAACAAGTGTTCAGGACGTTTGACAGAAACGGAAACGACCGAGTAGATTTTCGTGAGTTCGTGATGGGTTTATGCGTGTCCGGAAGTAGTGATATAAACCTGAAGTTGGATTGGGCTTTCAAAATGTACGACATTAATGGCGACGGATCTATCAGCCGAGAAGAGATGCAGCGAATTATAAGGGTTAGTATTACAAATTAGTTTCTGTAAAGGAGTATTGAAGTACATTTAATGGATTATTGCGATCTTGTCATTATTTCAAATAGTCAAGAAATTACATGAATTGGTCAACATTAAAGGGTAGGCCGTTTCTGTCCAGCGTAAATTGGTATCAAGTTTATTTTGGCCTTTAAATAGCCTACAAGTCAGTATCTTCTTTGAGATATCCGCCTTTATATACGATGCCCACACAGATGCACGTGTTTCAAAAATTGTTTCGATGAAAACCAACTGGGCATTAGTTACAGTGACTTTGGCATCAATGTCAATACATGTATGCATACTTTTTACACATAATCTGGTAACCTCAAAATCATCTTTGTGAATACCAATTTACTAAATATTCCATGACAAAATCTTCTGAATGAATTCACATTAATACCGATATACTAGGGGATAGGAAAACAGTTTTAAAAAGGCTGGATCAGTTGGCACAAAAATGCAGAAAACACTTGACCATTCGAATTTGGTTTGATTCAGAGAGGGCTAAATACGAGGGACGGTCGGAAAGTAGTTGGACTTTTGACTAGTTCTCTAAAACCGTTTAATTTTTTAACAAAATTCTTTCTACACTGTTTAAAGAAATTATCCATCTATGTCTATGCATTTTTGCCATCTTCGTAGGAGCTGTACTATTGCCACTATTAACCATGACGTAGACCCACTGTATTAGGTACTATGTAACCACCGGTATCAAAGGCGCCCTGGTCTCAAATTTCTTCTCAGCAAGCATTTTCATCAGTTCTAGACACAAATAAAAGTCGTGTGGGGTGGGCCTGGGCTATAAGAAGAGTAAAACAACTTTTGTCATGGGTAATATTTGATAATCTCCACTGTAGATGCGGTGGTATGGGAGCGTGCGTAATCGTAAAGAAGAAAACATTTTTCTTTGCTAATCTGGGACGCGTTTACTTCAGCATTTATTCTTTGTTTTTTTTTCTGAATTACTTCAGAATTGTACTTAGCAATGACATTTTTTACCATTTGACATGAAATGACTTACTATCAGACCTCGTGAATCCACAAAAGCAACAAACATGACTACCAGCCGAATGTAAAAGCTTAATCTATCCAGAGGTGGGGAACCAGCTCGTTTCTATGACTGCTGTGACTGAGTTTTTATCCCAAGTTCGGAATTATGAACCATTATTCAATCTTCAGTGATAATATAGTTCAAAAACTTGAATTCTTCGCGATTAAAATGACTAGACTGTTCATTTGTTTTGGTTACCCTTGTTGTTCCTCTAACAAATAGCCTATGGTACATAAAACCCCTATCACATATAAGTGGACAGAATATTGCATATATTCAACTTTCTTTGAAAATAAACTGACCACATTATTGGCAAATGGATGTAGATTTCACCAATATATAATGTGTTTATACAGTTGCAAATGGAGAGACAGCAGCACGAAAAGTCCAACTACTTTCCGACCGTCCCTCGTACATCAGGGATTTAATCGATGTGGTAAGACAAAATCAACAATCGAAAAGTTATTGACGACCAAACAAATTTTTCGTTGGTCTTCAATAACTTTTTGTTGGCTGATTTTTAAAATCTCGTTCTCATTCAGCAAATCTCTGGCAAGTATCCCACCTACTAGAACTACAGAAAAATATCGAAAATGTGTCACATGATTCTCGTCGTACTTAAGCTACATATATCATTACCAGGTTTGGAAGAATCACGACGATGATCATATTTACATGGTCACTTTTATTTAAAAAGGCACTCTCAACTACAGCTTTAAACAATCTTTAGTAACATGTACGATGCCGCCTGTCGAAAATCTACGGTATCTTCTTTTCAGGCCATATTTCGGATGACAAACGCTAAAGCGGATACGGGTCCGGATGAGCTATGTGAAAATTTGTTTACAAGTTTGGACACGAATGCTGACGGCAAGATATCACGTGAGGAATTTCAACAAGGAGCAAAACAGGACCCTATCATTATAAAGTTGTTAGAATGTGACCCGGAAGGTTAACCCATTACCAGACGGCTAAGGTTTTGACTGGTCTAAATTTATATATGTAGCAAAGGACAATGTAATGTGAATCAATTTTTCGAATATTTTGGTCTTTCTGGATAGGAAGCATTTTAAAAAATGAAGAAATGTTTTCCAAAGCCTTTATTTTGATTTACGTCAAAAGACGTCACTGTGAGGTAATGGATTACCCGTAACCCTTCAATACACAAACATTGTTAGACTCGATCGTTATGCTTTAGTGGAAGAAAATGTGTTAAATCATAAGAAAGAAAATATTAACAGAAAAGCAGAAATGCTGATTATCAACATTTTTCTTCTTTGAGTTTTGGCAGTGTTTACCAATGCCTTCTCTGTTAAATTGAATTGTTCAGCAATAGAATGTTTGTTAAACTATATGGAATTTTAAGAGAAAATGAGACAATGCTGATCATCATCAATAGGCCTATCTCATTTTCTTTTTTATCATTTTTCCCAATGCCTTCTCTGTTATGGACATCAAAAATTGCTTGTTTGGAAAAGGTTTAATTGCATCCAGAATTGGGTCTTTTGTCAGACGACAAAATTTTAAACAGATCAAAATTGGTTAACCATTTCCTAAGCAAGACCTGGCTTTGACGTCCTTGATAGAACAGGCATTTGATAATTTTGAGACCAAAGAAAAAATTGCCGATACTGATTATTCCTTTTGCCACAAGATTCTTTGGGCCATGATTTACACGCATTCTATCTTTATCAAAATCTTTTTTGTTGTCTGCAAAAGCTTTGAAGTTGCACCACCCTAAACTTTTGTCGTTTGGGAAAGGGATACCATAGCTTCAGATAAGTAAGATATAACAAATAGAAAATTAAAGAGAAAATTAATGTTCAAGAATTTCAAGCAAAACAAAGTATTTACGACCATCATACAAAACCAAATAGTTAAAGAAGCTAATGGTAATTTGACTTTTTTGTATATTTTTTCCCAGAACATTCTCTTATCTTTCTCCTTGGTTTTCTACAGAATGCTTTTTATAGTGACACAGTGTGATTTAACTCTCGTTTTTCAATAGAAAAAAAAATAACATTTTGCATTTTTGTTTCTATCCAAATGATCATGATCGTGGGTTGTTCGGAAAGTTTTGAGACAAACATCATTTCATCAATATTTTTGCGAATTTCTTATTAATTTTAATTCTACACATAGTGTAAAACATAACGAGTTATATTTTAGATTTGGATTAAGGTGGGTTCACATTGACGAATTTTCTTACGATTCCTTACGAATTGGACATTCGTAATCAGATTGCCGATAAGTTCAGGTATTGTTACGATTTGGGCGAATTTAACGGACGGTTTACGTATTTCTACGACTAGTTTACGGACTGGTTACGGATTATTTACGAATCAATAGGAGTATTACCGACTTAGTTATGAATGTTTACGAGTCCTTTGTTATTATTTTGTTGTTGTTGCAAGAAAGACAATCTCGTTTTTGAAAACCTGACACTCGACAAGACGATATGACTTGCGAACGAAATAAGATCGGGCTGTACCAACAATTTCTTCAAAACCATTAACCCTTTCCCAAACAAGACCTAGTTTTGACGTCCCAATATTGGGAAAACATTGAGAGAAAAGTATAAATTGCTGATAATCAGCAATGTAATTCTTTCTATTCACTCAGAATTTTCTATTCAATAACATATAAAGTTTACACTTCTTACATCAATAATTGTTTTGTCTGTAACTCCTTTCAAATCGAAACAACAAAAAATCTTGCCGTTTGGGAAAGAAAACTTAAGTGCTTCTACCGGAATAACCCTCATGCTACCGTATTGGGTCAGACCCCAGACATAATTATATTTATGAATGCTTTATTCAAAGTTGTTCTCCGATGCACGTTCCGATGCACGTTTACTTTTTTTTTACTTTTCAATCTTAGATTGAATGATAAACCAATTTTTCTTGAACATCGAACAACGTTTGAAGGACTTATCGTCAATTTTTGTGATGGGATAAAAAAAATGACCCCCGTGCATATAAACACATTGAAAAAAAGGGCTCTTAGTTCTCATTTTATTGCAAATCCAATTGGAAATCAATTGACGTTTAGCGAAACATTAAATAGTATTTCCTCTATCATAAATTATATTTGTCATCAATTTTGAATCGAAGTATGTATATGAGCAATGATTTCGAAAAAGTGTACTTATAGCATGTAAGATAAATATTTATCATCTTACGCCTCTGCATAAACACAAGGTCTGACCAGGACCCACACTGTCCTCTCGCAGCTTCTCCATCAAACATTACCCTCATCAGGCCCTTTGTGGAGCCTGATCTGTTTTAGTATCATTTTCGGAATCTCATATCATAATTGCCCTTTTTAAACATCCCGGCTCGTTTATATTCGTAAACTTGCCGTAATATATTCGTGAATCACTTACGGGTGATTTGCGATTAACTAAAAGTCATTTACGATTGAACAACGGAACATTTAATCCGTGGACATTCGTGAGAACATTTTTTGACATGCCAAAAATTGTCCCCGTATGAGCACGAACCATTAAGAATATCCCCGATTCATTGCGAGTTGATTACGAATGCATAAGAGTTTTTTACGAATACTTGCGGTTATATACGATAGGACTTTCCGAATGGGCTACTCAAAACAAAATCTATGAATATGCACGATTTCTTTACTATGTCTATTATTTTTTTGGTTGTAAATAATAAGATATAATCTCCATATCATCATCAAGCAGCTGACATTGAGAAATAAAGCATTTTATACTTACGAGTTATTTACGGATGCCAGCGTATTGTTTACGAATGTTCACCAGTGGCGGATCCAGGATTTCTGAAAGGGGGGTTCGAATTTACAAATAGGGGGGTTCGTTTTCCTATTGATATACAATTTTGACTGAATTTCTGCATGAAAATGAAATAATTAGGCTTCAGAGGGGGGTTCGTTTGAACCCCCCGAACCCCCTCTGGATCCGCCACTGGTTCACGGATGGCCTACGAATGTCCAATTCGTAAGGATTCGTAAGGAAAATTCGTTAGTGTGAACCTACCTTTATTGGGTTGCTGCTAGTAGTAACCATAGCAACACAACCATCATGTGCCCGCCGCACGGCTCGCAAATAAGAAATGTTGTTTTATTATGTTTGTATAAATACCGTATTTTCGTGGGAAATTTTGATTTAAGGGATTTAACATCATTTTTGATTCATGAAATAATTTGTCCGTTAGATTCAAACGTTTGGCAACGTGACAAAATTTCATTTTATCGATGACAGGAGTGCATTCTATGGCGACGCCGTCAAAGGCTGAACAGCTAATTTTTAAGAACATTTCCGTGAATGCCAGAAAATCACAAATTCAAACAAAATATGTTTGGAAGATGTCATTAAAGGACAGAAATGCAGGTGTACACTTTTCTAACACGAACACAATGAGTTTCGGGAGGCAAGGACCTCATCTGAGGGTAATGAGAGATGCTGTCGCCTTCCGTCATTGGTGGGAAAAATAGATATACGCGACATTCTACTAACGGATATGGCTGCATCACTGTTAGAGACTTACACCAACTACATATCCTTGTATGGAAGATTGTATTACCGTTTTCGTGTGACTTGTATTTGAGGTGTTCAGTGACTGGGCATGGATACATGAAAAATGCATTCATTGTGTTTACGACCGCGCCCGAATAGATTCGGATACATAACGACGCCGCTCGGAAAAAATCCGACGTTTTATGAATCTCAAAATGGCCACATTACAGATATTCTACCTTAACTCCTTCCTAAAGCAAGAGCCGGTTTTGACGTCCCTTGTAGAATAGGATTGGGAAACCATTGAGACAATTGAAGAAATTGCTGATACTCAGCATTTTTTCTTTTGTCACAATGTTTTCTATGTTATATTAATCACAACTTTTACTTTTGTAGGCCTAACTTTCATTTCGTCGTCTGCACTAGCTTTCGAATTGGACAACCCTAAACTTTTTGTCGTTTGTGAATGGGTTAAATGACTAACGGCACTTCCGCTTTAGGATTTGGCAGACATATAATGGCACTCTTTGTTTTTGGGTGTCTCAAATTACTCGAAAGATCGCTTGAATGATAGCATTGTATCCTTTTCCAAACAAGATCTGATTCAATATCTTAAATAATTAATAGAAAGCATGGCAAAATATTGGGGCGAAATCAGAAAATGCTTAAACGGTGATATTGTTTACACCAATTATCCCAAACAATAGAGCGAAATCAAATGGTTTTTGCGTATGACAAAATGAGTGTAACTTTAACTGGTGATTTCAGACACGATGTCGAAAAATTATATGGGAAAAGGAAAAAAATACCGACAGTTAACAGTTTTCTTCTTTTCTCCCTATCTTTTCCAAACCTTTTGTTTTACTCTTCACAAGATATGGCCTTGGAAAGCATTGTTGAAATTGGAGAGATTGCTCGGCGACAAGCATTTCCTTTATTTTCATAATGTTTTCTACAAGAAAATGTAAAATTTCAATGGCTTAATTTTTTGCCTGCAGCCTGTTCGAATTCGATCTAGTCTAAAATTTTGCCGTTTGGGAAATACAGTCGACACTCGTTGTGTCGAAGTCGGAGGGGCCGTCAAAATACCTCGACATATCCGGAGTTCGATTCATCCGATTTTGTTCGGCTTCGAGATATTTGATATTTGACCGTTTTTTGAAACTTATCAAGTACGAATATTATTGAAATATAGTAGGAAAAGGAAAGAAATTGCTCGTGTCGAGCAATTTCTATCCTTTTCCTACTATGTTTCAATGGCTATATTCAGTTCGAAATTATTTTGTTTTGAAAAAATTATGTCAATAGACGAGGACGGGACCAGATTTGAACTTCGACTTAAGCGAAAATTCGACTTATCCGATGTCGACATAACGAGTGTCGACTGTAGTAAACCCATTACAAAACTGCAAAAATTTGGACTGATCCAAATGAAAAATGTTGCACACGACAATATCAAATCAATGAAAGTTGACATTTTTTGTCGTTTTGGATAAAAAATGTTGTGGGAAATGAAGAAATTGCTTGTCACAAGCAATTTCTTGATTTCCCACAATGTTTTCTAAATGCATTGTCTGGTAGGGAGTCAAGAAGAGTCATTGTGTGGTAATGGGTTATACTGCACATGTCCATCCTATCCTAAAAGATCATCCTATCCTAAAAGATTGCCAAAATGATAGTGACAAACACAATAAAACGATTGAGGAAGTATCCCCTTGTCTTTGCTATTTTTGCCTTATCACAGCCCATAAAATTATTTACAGTGTTTGATTTTCTAAGGCGATAACCGCAAATAATGCAGACAGTTTTGACGCTTTATACCCGACTATATTTTTATCTTTCCCAAATTGTTCCTAGGCCATTAATTAGAAACTTTTGAAAACGTTTGCACTAACAAAATTAGCGAAGCAGAAACGAAAAGAAATTAATTTTGCTTAATCCTCTCCAAAACAAGGTCTGATTTTGACATCCAGAACACTTCAAACACTCGGGAAAACATTTTCTCATTTTGCTTCAAAAGTTTGCATGTTAAATTGTACACACATCTAATCTTTATCAACATACATTTTGTGGTCTTTTCGTCGACATTACGCGGTGTTCGCGGACGCCTAAAAAGGTTTTTGAGCATGCACACAATTTTTCAACGAATACAGCGAATCAAAATTTCGGAATGAGTTCGGTAATCGTTCGCAGAGGGATCGGTAGGCTTGCGTCTGGTCACTCTCTTGCACACGGTTCATTCATTACATTCACCTCTGTAGTTGCCTCAGAGAGTATTGCGTCATCATCTGCTAGATTACGTCACTTTCTATCACATCAAAACGGCAATAACAAATAATTTTTCTTTTCCAAAGTCCAAAATATGTCATACTTCACGTTGCTTAAAATTTGATATCATTTTCCAACGAAAATAATTTAATTTTTTTTTAGATTGATGTCATTCATTCAAATTTTCTGTACGTTTCATTCTGATAGGGAACGATTTTATCCAGCTAACCGTGACGTATTTTGGACAAACAATAGTATTTCGTAAGTGTTGTTATAAAATCTCGCAACTACGACTTGATTCAAGCCGTAGATACGATATTATATAACAACACCGACGATCTATCAAAACAAAACCTTAAACCTAGTCTATTTTTAGCACAAAATTCCTGCCATTGGTAAGGAGGCTTGAGAAAATAGTTCCATTGTATATGGGTTATTTCATCAGTTATAGTGCCTTTCAAATGTAACCAGAATCATCATTTCTTTGTCTACTTTATTATGTTACACATGAAACAGTTAAACAGTAATAATACACGTTTTCCTCGGTTTGACAAGATTCTTGTCATTCATACGCCCAGGCCGTTGCAGAGATGTATGTGAGAGTAACGAACGACAACTCTGCTCGGAGATTGGCGTCTGGTATTCGTTACTTTCGTTTTGGTGTCGGTAATAATTCGCAGACGAATTCCTGTTCGGTATGTTCGTTATGATGTCACCGAATGACTAGCGTTTGCACTCCGATGAAGGTGCGTTTCTTTACCGATCTGGCCGAAAAGGTTAAACGAACCGCTAACAAAACACACCGATCCTGACGATGCCATTCCGAATATGACGTTATATTCGTTACTCAAACGGTAGGGATTCGTTGGTGTTTGGGAACGAATTGGGGGATATTTCGGAGAAACAACGTTGGCTGTTCGACACATTCGCTACAAGTTCGTTGCGTGTTCGGTGTATGGTCGCTACACAATCGTTGAAAATCAAAGTTCACCGAATAAAATGACAACGAACACTGCGAATCGCACTTGACATTCGGTACGAATTCGGTGCCACTATTATGTTAGGTGGAACAGGCCTATTAGCTTTTGAGCTAGACCATCTTTAATGTTTGCTGTTTGGGAAAGGGTTAATCTTTTAAACTGAAGCTTGACATATTTCAAAGTATAATGATATGCATCCTATGATACACACAAAATGGTAATCGCTTTCCCCAAAAGCCTTAAATATTTAAGGACTTCAAAACGAATATGCTAGGGTCACAATTCCAATCAGATCAAGTCAATCAACTCGATCTGAAAAGTTGCTCGATCAAACCCGACTGATTGACTTCTTGGTTTCAAGTCGATCCAACCCAACCCCTACAAATGACTTAAACGGATGAATAGATAGATCAGAGGTCGACTTGATCGAGATTCTTTCGATAATTACTCGAGTACAAGCCGAGGTGATCGATAGCAGATTAGGTGAAGGTCTTGTAGAAAATATCAACCCGGTCACACTCGTTATTCTGACACGATTAATTTTAGATCATTTCGATTCACTTCCCGATCAGTTTTGTATTCGATCCAACACAAATATTTTTGACAAGTAAAAATATACGAGTAGGAAACCAGATCGAGGCAGACCAAGCTCGATCACTTTTGCCGATCGACCTCGATCCGTACTCGATCGGACTTCATCGAGTTGATAAGATCGACAACTGGAACCTAGCTATGATGCTACCTTCTGTCGGTAAATAAGTTATTTGACCACATTTAACCCTTCAAGTGAGTTGTTTGGGTAAAATTGATTTATCGATTCAGATATTGTTCACAGTATTTAGATATCCACCATCAATGAAAAGGGACTTTCACTTGTAACTGGTCTAGATAGATGAAACTTAATGGATTAATGGTGATTTGATGGTTCATAAGGTATCCCTTTTACAATGTAGCCGGTGTCAGTGGGAACATTTTTGAGCCTGTTCTAACTTGGAAGGAGATATTGAGGAGAAAGCAAATTAACTTTACGCTTTCCTAAACGACAATATCGCCGATTTTCAACAAAAACCTCATAACTGCAGTTTGTTTTAAGTTGCAGTTGCGGGTCTTTTTTATTGAAAAGCAGCGATATTTTGGACCTGTCCAAGTTCAAAGGTATTGCAGACAAAATAATCAATATACCAAAAAAAGCGTGAAATATTTGAACCTCGTAGCTTGGAAAGCACTGGCGGAAAGGAGGAATTGTTTGCAACTATCATTTCTTCTTTTTCTCTTTGCTAACCAATGAATTTTCTATATTAGAAACGTCGAAATTAGGACGTGTTTTGGAAAAGAGTTAAACCCTTTCCCAAACAAAAACTGATTTTGACGTCCCTAATAGAAAATGCTTGGGAAAACATTGAGACAAAAGTAGAAACTGCTGATAACCAGCAGTTCCCCTTTTGTCTCAACATTTTCTCTGCTATATTGTACACAAATCCTATCTTTCTTCACATATAACTTGTCCACTGCAACAGCTTTCAAATTGGACCGCCCCAAAATTTTGTCGTTTGGGAAAAAGTTTAAAGTGACATTTCACATTTATTTCATTTTTTAAAAGTATGTCTTGATGCAAAGATTGTTTATTCTAATGCGTAGAAATGCTTTCAATTATTAAGTTGTTATTTATAAGGGAAAATACGCCTTCAAAGTTGAGACAGAAATGACAAATTCCATATAAATCTGAACTGTTGTCCACAACAATTTGTTTAATTTTAGCACAAACATATATATTTCTCGTAAACGGTTCGATATTTTGGCTTGAAATTTTCAGAATTTTCATAAGAAAACATGCTCTTTCAGATAGAATAAAAGAAAAAATTATGTAAAATTAATTCTGAAATATCACTTTAAGTATAACGTTTTGCTTGTGGCATTTCCCAAAAGACCAAAAAGTGTGAAATTCCATACCCTAGATTGATTATGTCGTCTGCAGCACCTTTGAATTTGGACCAGACTAAGATTTTGTCGTCTGGTAATGGGTTAAGGGAAAAGAGGAAAATAATGATCGCCGTTCTACTATCCTATTTCATTTTCGCTCACATTTTTTGGATGGCACACTGAAAGAGGAGAAGAAAATGCATATTATCACAATTCTATTGTTTTTTCTCGTAGATCTAATAATTTCGAAATCTTCATGAAAAGAAACAGGCATTGATTTCAAAGGTCTTATTTTATTTTATTTATTTATTTTACAAAGTGTCTATATAAAGTCTTTCCTGCAGGTCATACATGTACCATATTGCCGCTTTTCAACAAAGCTGTAGGTGCGAGGTTTTTGTTGAAAACCAGCGATATTTATTTTCCTTAACCCTTTCCCAAACGACAAAGTTTTAGGGGTTTCCACTTCAAAAACTGCCACAGATGACAAAATGGATGTTATTAAAGATAGGATTTGAGTAAAATATAGTATAGAAAATATTGAGACGAAAGGAGAAACTGCTGGTTATCAGCAGTTTCTTCTTTTGTTTCAACATTTTCCCAATCCTGGTCTATTACGGACGTCAAAACCAGGTCTTGTTTGAGAAAGGGTTACGAGAGTGGGTGTTAAGGGGCTAGTTAGAACAATATTGTCTATTAGACCAAGAAGTAATGCATTCATAGTACAATCCTTTGAAGTCTTGTACATTATTGTTGTGAATTGTACGTAGGCATACCAGTGCACATTTAAGTTGTATGAAATTGGACTATTGATTTTATTAAATAATGGAAGTCTACTAACAGAAAATACAAATATTGGGAAAGAAATTAAGTTTAAAAACGTTATTTATTTGTGTTTGTTTTTGTTTGTAGAGTTCAGTTACGATATCATGTCACATGTTTACAATTTTTACCAATGTTTAAACAACAGGAAAAGAGTATTTACTTTCAATACAATTTTGCATGCGTTGGTTTGAATCTTGCAGGTGTGTGGCACCTGCAAGATTGGAACCATCACATGTAAAATTACAGATAACATTTGTTTTTATATTGTTGTTTATATAGGTATTTTTTGTAAACATGTAACATAATTATCTGAGCCTTTTTGTCGTTTTGGTGTAGATTGAAGCCCCGTCAAAAATGCACTCTGTGAAATGTTAGAAATATCAGTGGACAAAATATTGAAAAAAAGCACAATATCTGACACAAAGACACAATTTTCAAACTCTTAGTTTAAACATTTAACGTGGTTAAAGTACAGGATAATTTTAAAATATGGGCGGTTCGAGTAGTAAAGGAAAGATAAAGAAACTAAAACCTAAAACATTGAAGGAACTACAATCTTGTGTCGATGTGGACTTTACGGTGGAGGAGATCGAACACTGGTTCAAAGAATATCGGGAAAGTCTGAGCAAAGGCTTGGATAAGCTGACCGAGAAGGAGTTTCGAGATGTCTACAACAGCGTGTTTTCCGGTGACGCCAAGGAATTTACCCGCCATTTGTTTCGGACTTTTGACACTAATGGTGACGGATTTGTGGACTTTAAGGTAGTACACCCTTATTGAGATTCACGCGACGTCGAAATTGTTCGTATGACATCTTTAACATTCGTTGTAAATGTATCCGAACGTATTCGGGCGACGTCGTAAACATTCGGCGGTGGAAAGTTCCACCGCCGAATGTTTACGACGTCGCCCGGATAATTCTGACGTCGCGTAAATCTCACTAAGGGTGAACTTCTTTCAGGAGTTTATTGTTGGTCTGTGTGTGTCTGGCAGTGACAAGACCGACACTCGACTCAGATGGGCATTCAGAATGTACGACTATGATGGGAATGGCTTTATAACGAGAGACGAGATGGCTGCCATGCTTAAGGTAAAATTGGTCATATCGATTCTTTTCAACGAAAACCTCGTATCTGCAGCTTGTTTTAAGCTGCATTAACGAGGTTTTCATTGAAAAGTAACGATGTACTAATAACCGTCAGAAATGAATGGTTTGGTTATTACATGTATTCCCTTCTATCCCAAAACTATGTATGCACAAACTTCTTCCATGTAGTTGTTATGTTTGAATTACCCAGGACGTTTCTGTTGAATAGAAATCAAACATAATCCAGAATTCGCATGCGAATTAATGCGCTAATGATTTAAACTAGATTTTACTGTCTTCTAAAACTTTGCATTTTGACAATTCGGTAATAAATGTCGTAGTATTAACCACTTCCGTTACTTATTCAAAGCTGACTAGCAAAAAAACTGCATTTCCCTGCAAAGATTTTTTTTTGCAATTTGACCATGTCCGTAGTTGTATCTTTAAGATTAGAAAACTAGGTGGGTCGACCATTTTACTCAGTCAAGTATGATACGAGTAGCCTAATGACATCCTCGGTACTGTACCTTTTACAAATTTACAAATACGTAATTGATTGATTTGTGTTTAACGCCTCTTTCAACTTCTAAGGTAATATCCCGGCGGCTGGAGCACCTAAACATGGATTCTTGTCATTTCTCATACTAGTACTACCACCACATCCTTACTGAGCCTCCTGTTGCTTGTCCACATAGGTTAGCTTAAAGTGACATTTCACATTTATTTCATTTTTTAAAAGTATGTCTTGATGCAAAGATTGTTTATTCTAATGCATAGAAATGCTATCAGTTTTTTGAAGTTGTTATTTATAAGCGAAAAATACGCCTTCAAAATTGAGACAGAAATGACAAATTCTATATAAATCTGAACTGTTGTCCACAACAATTTGTTTGATTTTGACACAAAAAATATATTTCTCGTAAACGGTTCAATATTTTGGCTTGATATTTTCAGAATTTTCATAAGAAAACATGCCCTTTCAAATAGAATAGAAGTAAATTTTATATAAAAATAATTCTGAAATGTCACTTTAAGGACAGATCCTCCATTTATTTCCCACGGTAAGATTTTTTTTTATTTTTTCTGTACTGATACTTCAATATATGAGAAGTAAAAAAATGACTGAAAAACTATAGGTCACCAAGAGAATTAAAAAGTTATTGAATTTCAAGGGAGACTACTCTTGTCTAAAATAATTACAAAAATGAGGTGTCACTTAAATACCCACAAAAAAGGTGTTCGAAATGACTAGAATTACATAAATAAGTCTTTTTTGTGTTCAATATGTTTTATTCTGTCTAAATGAGTATCAATTTGGGAAAATTTTGTGATGATTTTGAAATTTTTAGTAAAACATTCTTTCAAAAGTAGCCGAAATTGCTATTTTTTCGCAACGTTTCTGATAATAAAAAATATTCCAGCGGTAAGAATTTTTTTCTTTTTTGGTATAGACATAGTGCTTGGTCATACCTACAAAAACAAAAAAAGAAAAATATATCAAACCAAGCGTTTTTCTTAGTTATAAGTAAATTTTGGTTTACTTTTTACAGCTCTGTCCGAAATTGTTTCACAGCTTTTATCCATTTTCTTCCTTATTACCAGCTTTAGATAATAAAACCTGTCATCTTTTATGACCATCTGAAGCGGACTATCTCATAAAGACACCACTTTGCTTTTGTTGCTCCGTTTCCTATCGATAACGCCATTTTTTGAACGCGTATCAGAAAGCGAAATGTACCATCCGAGTACTATTACACTTTAATTGACCAAACAGAGAAAATTGAAATAACCGAAAAGGGTCTTGTCATTTATCAACCAAACATAATCTAAATGTAAGAAATTAATTTGCTGAAAAAGGCTAATTACTCGAACAGCTTTATTTCGTTATTTAGGATATGCGCAGTAAGTTGCGCAGTAACAACTGGAGGATCTGTCCTTAAATACGTTACCCCGTAGAAACTGCTTAATACGACGTAATTGTGTATGATTTTTTGGACGGCATAGGCGTAGCAACCCGTACGCAAAAACGCAAATGCGTACACATCGCATTTTTTTTAAAATGTGGATTGTTTTGTTTCCCTTGAAATAAACACATGAATCGCGATTGAAATACATAACACAAACCCACCAGGAGCCACGAATGACCATGTTCATTCGTTGCTCAAGGTGGGCATTTGGTATGTAAACTGACACGATTTAAAAACGCAAAACACGTTTTCATTAACCATTCCTTTCCTGTTGCCTCGATCGGCACCATATTTGGGGACATGTATAAGACAACGTATACGCTTCACGCCCCAGCGATTTTGTCGTGTTTTCTGTAAACTCTCCGGACATCTGAACCGCCCATCACTAAATGCTGATGTGTCTCGTGCATTCAGACCACGCGTTAAATCACTAAGATTTTTTGTGTACAAATTGCCACTTTGATTTACTTATTGAAAATATACGAGAACAACGAAAGAAAACTGTGTATAAAATGCTGAGGCTTACTTTGCGAAAAAGGAACCGAGTTTTTTGGCTTTAGGTTTGCCGTGTTTCGCAAATGAAGGTAGCTAGACGCTTTAATGTAGCCGAATCGACGGTTCCAAGGTTTATGAGACGTGTAAACGACACAGGAAGATTTACAGACCACCCACGTCTTGGTCAGCTGCGTGTAACAACTGTACGTAAACATAATTGTATACGTCAACGTCACTAACGCAACAGATTTGTGACGGCCCAGTCTACAGCAAATTCTATGGTTGGTACTCGCGGGCGGCCTATACATCACGACATTGTGATAAATCGCCTGTGAAAACACTGGGTTCGCTGTCGTCGATGTTCAATACCAGGCTCTTGACTCAACGTGCATTTTGGCATAATCTGACGTCCATTCAGTCATTATTCGTGGCTTTAAATGTCATTTTCTGTCCTGTTATGTTAATAATGGTAACATTAACAATTTTACATGACTATGCATCGGTTTTGTAAGATGCAGGAGATACCATTTGTAAAAGTACTGTTTTGCGTTTTTAAATCGTGTCAGTTTATTTCATAGGCATCTACATCAAATTTTCAACAAACTTCTAGGAGATGCCCGCAAGACCTACCCCAGGAGTATGGAGCCCTACATCAAACCTTTTCTGCTACATTAGGCATGTGTTTTGCGAACACTTTGTTTTCGGCTAGCTACGCCAGTGGATAGGGTTGCTTATCATGATCGTCCGCCTTTCATGTTAGTGAACCGATTACCGGTATACTAATGTATGCTGCAAGTTTTCTTGTGTTTTATTTAAAAGTAGTCAAATTTTATTTTCAATCGCTTTAAAGGTTCAAATTACCTTAAACTATTACTATTTTGTTTCGTGAAAGAGAATAGCCAACTAGGAATATCACATTTCATACGTAAAATGCGTGAATGGGTTATCCCTTGGCACAGTGGCATGTTTTAGATCTTTTAAAGATAAATAAGTGTCAAAATGTTTCCATTTATAAATATCATTTGTGTTAGAATATAGCCGGATTCGATCCATTCCAATCTGTGCTGAACGTGATAGGCGTATACATAGAAGTATAATATAGTTGTAATAATGTTAACGAAACCTTTTTTGACTTTTGGTGCGGATTTCGAACCAAACCAATATCAAGTTTGTGGCTACGATATCGTAGCTAACATGGGCGCAGTTTGCTTTTGTTTGTCATGCTCAAGATTAAAAAATCCGACCGTTCAAATTTGTGAATTCATACATTAAATTTGATAAGCTTATCCCACAAAGGATCTAAATAGTGTCTTTCAATATCAGTTATTGGTAGCTTTTATATGACAATGGTTTCCTATATCCACGCAGGTGACACAGGAATCTCATTGTTCCAGATTAATCTCAGACAATATCACCTGTACAAATCATTTTGCACATAATTTTCCAAATTGATTGATTGAATGAATGATTGGTTGGTTGATTGAACGATTAATTGAGCGAACGAATGAACGAACGAACGAACGAACGAATGAATGAATGAATGAATGAATGAATGAATAAATGAATGAATGAATGATTCAACGTCTATTTCATTGTCAGCACAAACTTCAATATTTGAACACCCTAGATGTCTTGCCGTTTGTGAAAGGGTTAAAAACTGTACATTGCTGTACCGGACGCCTGTTATTTGCGATATTGATCTGGATCGATCTGCGATAATTGAATTGTTTCCGTTCTCATAAACTACTTATTATTATTTATAACCCTCGAGTGGAGAACCTTTTTACAAACAATGTTTGAGGTTTACTTTATACGTGTAGAAAAGGGTTAGAAAACACCGAGCGAAAAGAAGAAAATGCTTCTAACAAGCATTTTCTTCTTTTCACTCTGCGTTTTCGGTGAAATAGTATACATTATATTTTTCTATTTTAATAACATTAAGGCATGCATAGCTTGTCAGCAACTTGCTTCAGTTGGTCAAAACTGTTGCATTCTTGGGAGTGCTCGAACTAAGTCTTATTCATGAAATATGCAAACGGTATATGCTTTAATTGGCCATAATCAGCTTTTTCGAAATCGATTGAGAGTTAGGCCAAGGAAAACAATTTTCGTTCTTGAGAGTTCAAAAAGACCGTAGACGACAAACGCAAAACTTAGGAAATGAGATTAAATACCTTAATTCCAAGTAACGAAGGGCCCTGTTATATATCTCTATATTACATTCCTTACTAGATGAACATGATCACTTTTCAGTATACTTTGTTTTAACTTCAAAATAAATTGCTTTGAAAAATTAGCTTTAGTCCTTTTTGGAATTATAAAACAGTCTGTTTATTGGCGTTTATCCCTTTCAGAAGCAATAGATACCGGTATATGCCTTTTCGACAAGCGCTTACAAGTCAGTAGCGTCAGAGTCTATCCAGAGGCCGTTGTTTAGGACCTCGGCTCGACAAATAACCTTTCCGACAAGTCATTCGTCCCTTGCCAATAGGTGTTAAGGATGTCATGGAGAGAACAGTCGCAATCAATCAATCAATCAATCAATCAATCAATCAATCAATCAATCAATCAATCAATCAATCAATCAATCAATCAATCAATCAATCAATCAATCAATCAATCAATCAATCAATCAATCAATCAATCAATCAATCAATCAATCAATGAGCAGCAACTTGCAAAACGGTATTTGAAATCATTATAGAACAATTTCCTTCAATTTTCAATTTGGACTGGTCTGTAACTCTCAATCCCTCAAACTGTATTTTACAGGCTATCTATAAGATGATATCCACGGACGTCCAAGAAGCTGAGAATGACGTCGAGAAAATAGACTTGCTGATTACCGACTTCTTCACGAAGGCCGACAATAACAACGACAACAAAATTAGCATGGAAGAATTTGTGGGCGGAGTAAACTCCATGCCAATCATTCTTAACCTCTTACAGTGTGACCCGGAACCGGAAATGCTCGACGAAAATGTCGTCGGGAAATTTGATGAACTGGAAGTGAAAGAGACAAACACTAAGACAGAGTCGACTAAAAGTGGCGATGAAAGTAGATCGAAAGCATACCCCTCTTAAAAATAACGAAAAAAAAAACCCCAAAAAAACTGATGCTCATGCAATTCAGTGTGCTGACTTTACAATGATTATATCACTGGTACAATAGATTTGTTTTTTTTATAGAGTTGGTCGACAATTATTGCAATGTTACTACCTTAGTTAAGAAGGATGTGTGTTGTTTCTTAGTTTATTATGAAAAATCATGCTATTGACGAGAAGTCAAAGTCACGGAAAAGTTAGAGTTGAACATTATACATTGTATATTATGTTTGTGGCCGTAAAGTATTTGTTTAATTCGACCAAATTCTTAAGATTTAAAAGATTATGGCATATTATCAGTCATTTTTTCTTTTCTATCTAAAACTGGTTATATAGGCCTACCGACATGGAGTGCACAGCTTCCACTTGTTCGTCTGCATCAACGCTTCTTTGCCTTTGTAATCAGGCTTGACAACGACAACGACAACAAAATTAGCATGGAAGAGTTTGTGGGCGGAGTCAACTCCATGCCAATCATTCTTTACCTCTTACAATGTGACCCGGAACCGAAAATGCTCGACAGAAATGTCGTCGGGAACTTTGATGAACTGGAAGTGAAAGAGACAAACACGAAGACAGAGTCGACGAAAAATGGCGATGAAAGTAGATCGAAAGCATACTTCTCTTGAAAATTATGACAAAGAACTTATACTTGTGTAATTCAGTGTGCTGACTACAATAATGACGTGTATATCACTGGTCACATTCGAATTTTTATATAATTGATCGACAAATTTTGCAATGTTAGTACCTTAGTTCAGAAGGATGTTTGTTGTTTTTTAGTTTATTATGAAATAATCCTGCTTTTGACGAGTAGTCAAAGTCTCGGTAAAGTTAGATTTTAGCATTATAAATTTGCTTACGGCCGTAAAGTATTTGTTTAATTCGACCAAATTTTTAGAATTAAAAATGATTACGACATCTTATCAGTCATTTTTTTTTCTTTTCTAGCTAAAACTGGTAATATAGCGACATGGAGTAGATCTACACAGCTTCCATTTTATCGTCTGCATCAACTTTTTTTCTGCATTTGTAATCAGGCTTGATAACGACAACAAAATTAGCATGCGAATATTTGTTGGCGGGGTCAACTCCATACCAGTCATTCTTAACCTCTTACCATGTGACCCGGAACCTGAAATGCTCGACGAAAATGTCGTCGGGAAGTTTGATGAACTGGAAGTGAAAGAGGCAAATACGAAAACAGAGTCGACGAACAGTGGCGATGAAAGTAGATCGAAAACATACGTCTCTTGAAAAAAAAAAAAAAAAAAAAAAAAAAAAAAAAAGATTAAACAAGTGTTTGCTGCTCTCGTAGGTCTATTTAGTGTGCTGACTTAACAAGGAATTTATCACTGAACACATTAGAAAATGCCGTAACTACAGCTTGTTGCGACATTTTGAACGTGACTGACAATTTTTGCTCCATTTTAGAATAATATGTGTTGTTGCTAATTTCATTTTGAAAAACTCCTGCTTTTGAACTGTTTTCAATATATCAGCACAAGTGACAGTATTGTTGAAGAAAACAAGAGTTGTCCGCGGACAACGTAGCTCGCCTATACGAGAGCTTGTCACAAAAAAGAGTCCAAGGTCAAAGGTCAAGGTCACTAGGTCAAAGGTCATGGTCTCAAGGTCATTGCATGAGGTATCCATATGTGAAATATCAAGGCTCTATCTGTAATAGTGCATGAAATATAGGCCAGGTTAAAGTTTTTTAAAGTAGGTCAAACTCCAAGGTCAAGGTCACAAGGTCAAAGTTCATGGTCACAAATGAAAGGTATTGGCGGGTAGTATCTATGTATGAAATATCAAGGATGTATCTCTAATAGTGTCTGAGATATAGACCAGGTTAAAGTTTTTCAAATGAAGACGGGACGGGACGCCGACGCCGAGACTAGGGCTGTGACATTAGCTCCCCAGACATAATGTCCCGGCTCGCTAAAAATGAAAACAAAATCTGATTCATTATGTTTGACAACTATAATCTTCTATCAAATTAGATTTTTATCTTTTTTTTTCTTTGATTTTTTTTAAAGGACAAGTCTGTCACTGCGTTCAATCACAAGATTTTTTGACCAATCAAATAACACATTCCTCAAACGATTTCAGACAAAGACATCTTTACATCGTCGCTGTTCAACGAAAACCTCGTAACTGCAGCTTGTTTAATTAAAGCTGCCAGTTAAAAGGTTTTTGTTGAAAAGCCACCGTGTCTCATGTAGATCAACCCTGGAAGGCAGTATAGACTAAGATCAGCCTGCAGAGACGTGTACCTGTAATGCCCATAGCAGATGCATTTAGTTAGGTTTGCAGTAAGCATATGTGAGATAGCAGATTTCTTTGTTGTTTTCTTGGCCTTTCATCCAACAACGTTACCGAAGACGTGGTACACACAAGAAACTTCTGGTGATTTTGAATAGTTGAAAAAAGGACAGCGCTAGATCTACCATTTCCAAAATATAGAAATTGGTCCAGTTCGGAGGAAAATTGCATGCCAAAATATGCGATGTTTAAATCAGAAAATGTGTATGTGTTAATTATTGAAGAGAAAGGAGAAATTGCTGACTATCAACAAATTGCTGATATCACTATCAGTAATTTCTATTTTTCTCTTTCAATGTTTTCCAAAACTATTTCAGTGGGAAGGTAAATTCCAGGGACAAGTATAATCAACGATCTTGCGACCACGTTTTTGTGTAAACTGTGTAACAAAACATCTGATTGCACGAGAAATCAGATTGGGCCAATCAGGTATGTTGTTACATTTAAAAGTAATTACGCAAAAAATAATCGCACGATCGTTGATGATACGAGCCCCATGTCTTTTTGGGAAAGGATGAATCATGTTCACATGTTCATATTTCGTCACATTCAGTCATAACTATTTCTATATAAATACATGTATTAATTACGGAAGTCTTCTATGTCGGTGTTATGTTGCGAGAGAAAAAATCCGACTTTCGTCCAATCAAAAGCTAGTCATAACCGGACTTATCTTTTACCAAACATGTTCTTAGATTCTTAACTTCAAATGGATTTGCTGAAAACAAAATTGAAAGTAAACCACAACTTGAAATTGTTATAAGGACAGAAAACAGAGGAGAGATGAAAATAACATGCTCAGGTCTCTTCCTTTTCGCTCAGTGTTTTTTTTTTTTTCAAATTGATCATTGTTTCATAATAAGTCGGTTGCCAGAAAGAAGTCTTTGCTTTGGAAAGTGTTAAGTATTATATTGCGGTATGTTTAAAGGGGGAATAACACTTAACATCTTGCACATTTTCCGAGAACTTCGTACAAAAAAATCATAGCCCTGAAGGGCCTGAAAGTCGCTACAACAGAATTATTTGTAAAACAAGATTTGCTTTTCATGATCCTATCAGAGAATGCTTTGAAGTATTGAATGAAATGTATGTATGCCCCCACAAGGGTAAACCTTTAACAATTGAAGTAGTGCAATTGTAGAATTAATTTACATCAAGAATGAAAAGGGAAAATTGGCAATAACTCCACAAACATTATCAGCAGAGTTATATTTTTGTACAATACACTTCTACATAATGACACCATCCACCTATGAAGTTGCACGAATCTACCTCGCATAATAGGCTAGTAAATATATACTTTGACCTGGACAAAATTAGAACAGAAATGAAACCTATGCTATTGTACTTGGGAAGTACCCACCTTTTCACAGAAAAAAATATACTTCGATCCCTCCGTTGCGATTTGAGTAATTTTGGGTCAAAAAATGGGTTTTTTGGCGAAAAATTGGAATTTTCAATTTTTTCAGGATTTGTTGATTCTTATGCAGTTTTTAGTTGAGAAAATGGTAGGGAATATGTATTAGATTGGTACAAAAGGAAGATTCATCTAAAAATCGTAAAAACTGATTTTTTATTATTTTTTTGGTCAAAAAGGGGGGGAAGTATTGATATAACATATGGCTCTGAATTCTTTAAATGGATAATTCCTATTTTAGATTATTATAATGATAGAACTGAATTAGATGTAAGAAATAAAGTAAAAGAATCCCTCTGATGCGATTTCTGTAATTTTGTAGCAAAAAATTGGTATTTTTGTGAAAAATGAGAAAATTAGAATTTTCTATTTCAGAAATCAGGAAATGTTAGCATACAGTATATGGATTAGATGGATACAAAAGAAACATTCAGCAAAAAAATCATTAAAAACTATTTTTTACGATTATTTTTAGTTGTGAGGATGGGGGATAGCCATACTGGTTGTGGTATAGGCTTATATAGATATGAACTTGGCATTGATTTTTTATTGGATAATTCTTATTTTAGATTATCATAATGAAATGAATTGGATTTGGGGTTAGAAAAAAAAAGTAAAAGAATCCCTCTGGTGCGATTCATTTAATTTTGGGGCAGAAATTTGGTATTTGGTGAAAAGTGGGAACATTTGGGGTTTTCTATTTTTTTTTCAATATTTTCAATTTTTTTATGTAGTTTTATGTGAGAAAATGTTAGCAAATAAATTAGATGGAAACAAAAGTAAAATTCAATAAATCAAAAATCATGAAAACTAAATTTCATGATTTGTTATCCCACAGGCGTGTGGGGAAGGGGACAGATATGCTGGTAGGGGTATTGATATGAACATCCTACATGTAAACCCGTTTCTATAGGGGTTTCTATCCTTTTTATTGCTCACTACATGAAATCAGTCTGATGATAAAGTTAACGGACACTGTTTTTTTGCCTAATATTAGGTGTTATATAAAATACCAATGCTGAATAGTGTAAGACAATGTTGTTAAATATACAAGTAAGGAGCTTGGAACAGAATTTTGTGTTATTTGTATTACTTTGATCACATATTTACGTTAGACGATTTCAGTCAGTTTTGTAAGGGTCTCTGTGGTTCTAGAATAGCTTTCCTTCTGGCATGTTATTAATGGCATTTTGAATAAGAAATCGTAAGTGATCAACCATTGCTTTTTTCGTAACTTTAGTTTTACAACAGACAACTGTGATTCTTGTAAAAATCTTGATTTGAAAAAGCTATGGAATAGGATCTGCTTTGCTTGGTGAGATGCCCTCGGGTTCAAACAGGATGTGGATAATGACGCGGTAAAGAAGATGCATGATGATTGATTTACATGTATTTTATCTTTTTCTATATACTTTAGGCCTATACATTTATCCTCATGGTTCTTCACTGTCATATAATCTCATTGTTTGTGGCACCGTATTATCTACGTCCATTTGTAACAAGACTGTCTATATGTCAAACTACAAAAGGTGTTGATTCTCTCAATCCAATTCAGTCTTTGAATTGTATGAGCATTACTCTCAGGTGTGTAGGAAGCAATTTCATATTGTGGAGGAGGAGCTGAAGCACCTATCCGGGCCAGTGTCTGAATATTTCGGGAGGGGGCTTAATTGATTTTTTTTCTAAATTTTCAGTGTTAAATAGGAAAATTAGGCATTTTGGTCAACTTATTGCCTTTCCCCCAACCTTATATAGCCCCCTGTTCCTACGGGCCTTAAAGGGACATTTCATTCCAATTTCAATTTTTTAAAGTATGTCTTGAGGCCAAGATTTGTTATTCTAATGAGTATAAATACTAATAGTTTTTTGAAGTTGTTGCCAATAAGCGAGAAACACGCATTTAAAGTAGAGACATAATCAATAAATTGCATATAAATCCGAACTGTTGTCCACAACAATTTATTCAATTTTGACACAAAAATATAAATATCTCGTAAACAGCGCAATATTTTGGCTTGAAATTTTCAGAATATTCATAAGGAAATATGCTCTTTCAGATAAAAATAAAAGTATAATTTATGACAAAAAATTCTGAAATGTCACTTTAATATCTAAGCCATGTCCATTAAAGTGACATTTCAGAATTTTTTGTCATAAATTTTACTTTTATTTTCATCTGAAAGAGCATATTTCCTTATGAAAATTCTGAAAATTCCAAGCCAAAATATTGCGCCTTTTACGAGAAATTTATATTTTTGTGTTAAAATTGAACAAATTGTTGTGGACAACAGTTCGGATTTATATGCAATTTATCGATTATGTCTCAACTTTAAATGCGTGTTTCTCGCTTATCGGCAACAACTTAAAAAACTAATAGTATTTATACTCATTAGAATAACCAATCTTGGCATCAAGACATACTTTAAAAATTTGAAATCTGAATGAAATGTCCCTTTAAAATAGATGTTCCTTGATGGTCTTTACATGACCCGGGGTTGTATACATTCTACCTGATTACATCGCCTAATGACAATGACATGGACATCCAAACTTGACAGTATTTTGATATGGAGCTTCAGTGCATTAATTAACAACCTCAAACCACCCAAAATAAACATCATTAGTATCAATATGCCATATTTCACTCTAATCACCCGTTCCAGTATATTAGGTACTTAATTCTTTTTAGCAAAAGATAGTTTTTGTTTAAGTATCATTCACGTTTGGTCACAATTCGTATCACAGAAACTTCTTTTGACATTTTTTCTATAAATGAAATAGAAATGGACAATCTTCACATGATCAGGTGCAACTAATGTTACAAAATGACTGAGACTTTGCTGAACACAGCATTTAATCAGTGAATGAATGTTACCTCTAGACTTTTTAGCCAAATTTCGTTTTTTATATCATGTTGTTGACACGTTTTCATATAAGATGCACTCGTCTAAATACTTCATAAAAATTAAAACTTAAAAAAAGAAACCCCTAAAACAGAAATCTGAAAAAAAATCATCAAATTTCATTTTAATTTTCGCAAAATGGCAATGAATCTTGTGCGAAACTTAAGCTGGATTTACCGTTATCTTTGTATAAATTGTCGGTGTTGTTATAACATCTTGTAACTACAGCTACATTCAAACTGTAGTTGCGACATTTTAGATTTACTCCGATAGAATACTATTGTTTGTCCGAAATTTCGTCAACGTTTACCGGATAAAATTGATCCCTATTACAGAAATCGTAGGAGGGATTCTTTTACTTGTTTAAAACTGTCTACTTTTTCTTTTTCCTTAATTCTATTCATTTGGTTAATTAAACAATCTAAAATAGGAAGTATCGCAATAAAGAATTCAGTGCTATGTTAATATCAATCTCCCCACCCCCACCCCCTATTTGATGCACCACCACCCCCTTTTCGACTAAAGAATCACTAAAAATTAGCTTTTATGATTTGTTTAATAACAAATATCTTTCCATCTGATTTATATGTATAACTCATCGGCTATAAAGGTAGAGTTGTATACAAACACTTTACTCCTTGTTGTTGATAAATGGCCCAATACAAACACTTCCTCTTTTGGGAATAAAATAATTAGGACATTAATTCGCTCGTATAGCTTACGGTAAATGGTTTGGTAAATGTTAAAAGTATGTATTTGGTTTTTAGTGTTTATATACAACTCTACTTTTATAACCGATGAGTTATATATGCTTACATTGCCTCATCTAAAAACATCATAAAAATCAACAAATACTGAATATATAGAAAATTCCATTTTTTCTCATTTTTCACCAAAATATCATTTTTTTGCCTCAAAATAACAACATAAATCGCAACAAAGGGTTTATTTTACTTTTTTTCTTGCCACTAATCAAGTCAATTTCATTATTATACATCTAAAATAGGAATTATTCCGTGAAGAATGTTGCATCAATATTCTACCACCCGCCCGCCTATTTGCCCCTCCCTTTTTGACCAAAAAAATCTTTAAAAAATCAGTTTTTACGATTTTTAGCTGAATCTTCCTTTTGTACCAATCTAATACATATTCCCTACCATTTTCTCAACTAAAAACTGCATGAAAATCAACAATTCGTGAAAAAATTGAAAATTCCAATTTTTCGCATTTTTCGCCAAAAAACCCATTTTTTACCCAAAATTACTCAAATCGCAACGGAGGGATCGAAGTATATTTTTTTCTGTGAAAAGGTGGGTACTTCCCGAGTACAATAGCATAGGTTTCATTTCTGTTCTAATTTTGTCCAGCTTACCCCTGTTTCAGTTTTAGTTTGACTAGACTATAATTTTTAGTAATGCTCTTGACAAACAATTAAATATGAAAATGAACAAAGGGCAAAAACCCAAAAATATGATTGACAGAGTATCAATTCTCACCTATGAAGTTTTATGCGATGTAAACAAGACCTAGATCTCCATTTTAAATACGCAAAATATATTTTGTCAAAATGACGATAAAGTTTATAAACGATGACCGAACTCGTGATTAGATCACATTCTATAGAAACAAATTGAAAAAAAAAAAATATAATAAAATGAAAGAACAAAACAAGTTATAGAATATTTACAGAGGAACACAGCTTTATTTTTCATCCATATCTATATATACAAATTCATAATAACATAGGCTACAGCAAATCCATAGATAATTATATCGTTAAAATGAATGCTACATATGAAAAGCAGTGGAAGCTAGATCTATTTTCAAAATGTTAGATTGGTCCAATTTGTAGGTACTTTTGGGGTGTTTAGTGATTGGGAGTAAAAACGTCGTAACGACAGATTTCTGAAAGGGGCCCATGCTAGGTTTTTATGCTTCTGAACTATTCGGGAACTCATATTTGTACATGGAAAAACAATTTGCAATGCATAAAAACCTCAATCACGGCGAATATCCATCTTTCCTTTGCTATAGATCAATCCTTTACAAGCGTGTTTACAGATTCTATTTTTACTTCGAAACGAGACAAGGTCAAGGTCAACAAGACACATCCCCAGCAGTATTAACACACTGTACAACCGGCTGCGTCGATGACTGTGACCTTATTTGCGAGGGATGCGTGGAAAGGTTTATTTTGTAGAAGCAGTTAGCACTGAACATTTATATGCGTATTTATCAACTATAGAATACCAAAGATCCTTTCATTTATTCATAAAAGTAAATTAATTTGACCTACCATGCACCTGACATCAGATGCCGAATCTGTCTTCGTTGACGACGCAGCCGGTTGCACGGTGTGTTGAATCTCGCTGAGCACAGATGACGTACCTCTGACGTAATTGCTTTTTGAAGGTTGGGCATGTGTAACCGTTACAAAACAAAAACAAAGGACAATAGAATGCGGATCTGCACGTTATTCATTGACTTGGATTTTTATACTTGATAAAGCTCAATGAGTGCTAACAATGGACCCCTTCAGGTTGGTAATTTCATACGTTTATATCTGGTTTGTAATTTTTGTGCCATTTGCATTTTCGACAGCCTAGCAGGTCCCCCTTTAATCTGTAGTTGCGATGTTTTGGCTGCATGTCCCGTAAATTGACGGGAATTGATACTAAACTAAATAAAATTCTGGGTAAGAACGATGTTTTAAATGAAATATTTACCCATTTTGTTCTATTCAGATTTCCCAATTTCAGAAGATGTCACAGAAATTCATTGAATAAAATAGATCTATACTTCATAACGCATTCCTCACTTAACTAAAACCCCTCAAAATCACACTTGTCCTCCCTGGTTGAAAGTAAGATACTTTCAAAATACTGAATTTTACAGCTGGGGGGCCATGGACCACAGGGCCCCCGATGGGTCTATGGAAACGCCCTGGCCAGGGGTCCACGGGGCCAGAGCCCCCCCCCCCCCCCCCGAGAGCTCTTGAGAAATAGCGTTTTCAAACCCCTCAGGAAGGCGTTCATGACACTATAAATACTACCATCTTTTGATGAAAGTTTTCCAAATCATTTATCACTCAGTTTAAAATTATAACTCAATATGATGCACTTTTTTACATCATTTTTTTTTCAATTTCGAAATAAGAACTTATACGTTCTAGTATGCAATGGTGACTCAAGAATTTTTTTCCGAGCCTAAATGATGGCATAAAATGTGTAAAATGTGTAACGTTACATTAAAGTTATACAGCTGAAAAATAATTTTCGGATAATTCCAGGAGGGAGGTCCAAAACACACCCCCACCGACCCCCTCTCGATCCGCCCGTGGTATGACATGGCAAAAATTTCAAAATATGCACATATTTCATGGTAGTTGCAATAATGTAACCGATACCATTTTGAATATTGATCTGGGTTTCGGATAAAATTCCTTCCTATTTGTTGCATGGGCGGATCTAGAGGGGGGTCGGGGGGTCCGGAACCCCCCCCCCCCCCCCACCCCTGGAATTGACCGAAAATTAAATTTTGACTGTATAATTCTATTGTAACGTTACATATTTACTACATTTAAGCCATAATTTGGGCTTGGACCCCCACTGGAAAAAAAATCTTTGGCTTGGACCCCCCCCCTGGAAAAAATTCCTGGATCCGCCCTTGAGTTGCAATGGAGCAGGTACTGGAATGATTCATTCCAGCAAGTTTAGCAAAGTCAAACTTCAAAATAAAGCTGTTGAATGTAGTGAGAATGTTAAATGACAACAGGTTAAACCATTTTTCTGTCAAACCATCTTAGTTTTATGTCGAAATCACTTTCAAATAAAGTTTAATTTAATTTTGAAGCGGACTAGACTACCCACCCATTTTATTCTACTGAGACATGGAATTTCTGTTGGAAGAAAAAATATCAAAACAATTCTTGTTGATACTTTTATACCAAAATTTTGACATGGACTATGTTCTTATCGGATTTACTTCTGATAAAATATGTTGGCATTTAAAAACGTATACAAGAAAATGTGTTTTACACCTGTTTGCTTTACTCCAAAGAAGCAAGAGGGAGGACTCGTAGCCACCAACCAATACCGGTTATCAAATGTGTGGCTACGATATCGCAGCTAATTTCACGGTGTCCAGAGCTCCAGATAGGATGCGTATTTGCGTAAAATACGCATTGATTTGTTCTGAATACGCATTAACTTTTATAAAAATGTGTACAAATACGCATCCAAAATAATGAAAACGCATTTGATAATTGCCAGTTAGCGTATCAAGATCGGAAAATGTCGAGAAAAAACATACACTAGGAAATTCCAACAATTAACACACATTTTTTGTCTCTAAAAAATAGGTTACGGCAGTCAGCTATCCGATATCTATTACGACTTTAATCAGCCAATCACAACCTGGTATAATTGGGGAAAACCAATTACGTCACCACTGTAACCAGCCGAGCGACAATCGGCTATTCCGTAGATCTACCGATTGATGCAGAGTGTTGCATTTGTTTGAATTTCAATCAATCGGTTATCTCCATGAAGGCAAATCGTTACCCGATTTAACAGACCATTGCATCAATCCGTAAATCGGAAATGACAACTCGAAGGTGTTCGTTTTCTTTTCAAACCGGCAAACGAGTAAATCCACTGCTGAGAAGATCGTAACTTTAGGCGATTTTTGCCGATATTCTTTCTGAAGTGGCCCTACAGGCAAAGAGAGCACACGATGGTTATCTTGTTCAGAAAAAAAACTCGATGGTCGGAAACATACCGCGGTTAGATGTCCTCGAACCCGAAAATGAAAGTGGGTCGTTCCTGTCGGGTGTTCCCGTTTATTGTAGTCCTTTCCTAAACAAGAAGGTAAATACGCCCTGCCCAAAAATTCTTAGAATAATGTCAATTTTGTCGTATGCAGAGAAAATAATGTACTAATGTGCACAGGTGCACAGTTTTCTTTATTTTATTCTTTAATTTTATCTCATTTTTTATGCATGTCGTCTGCACAGCAATGTCAAATTCATATCTTATTAAAAACTGAAACACATATTTATGCACGCATCTAATATATCAGGCTTGGGAAAATGTATTTCACTACTTTTGCCCTAATATTTTGTATGATGTAACGTCCATGCCATGCCCGTAGGAACAGTGGGGCTAAACACCGAATATTCCTTTTTTACACTGAAAATTTAAGGGAAAATCCAATTTAGCCCTCCATTATTCAGACAGTGGCGGATTCAGAGGGGGTTCGTTTGAACCCCCGAACCCCTCTTCTGTAGCCAAATTAGATGGAAATTCAGTCAAATTTGTGTTATACCAGGAAAACGAAACCCCCCCTTTGTAGATTCGAACCCCCTCACAGAAATCCTGGATCCGCGGCAGTCAGACACTGGCCTTGACAAGAGATTGAGCCCCATTCCCCAATTTATAATTGCTTCCTACGAGCCTGATGTCCATAATTATTTATTAATTAAAGCCAATTTTTCCGTCTGCAAAAACTATCAAAATGTTAATCCAGTCGAAATTTGTGATGATTGGGAACAGGTTAATTGATTATTCATTGCGATTTTCTCTTCTTCAAAAAAACGAAACACACTTTTCACTCTCGTAAAAATTGCAACCCACTTATCCCTTCCCCTACTGAACCTTTTTTCTACATATCTGATAGAAATACGTGGGAAAACATATACTCATTTTTCTCAATATTTTGTGCAATAGTTTTGTTTTGCAGGAAGTTTAGTGTATTTCGTATAGTTCTCTTCTACACGGTGGGTAACCCACGTGACTTTTGGAAAACGTCCACACGGAAAAACCGTCCGCTTTAAGGTATGTTTTGTTATATTTCTCAGCTTATACTCTATTGATTTTGATGAGATAAAGTGCACGGAACGCGCCTTTGGGAGGGCTATTCTCTGCTCTAACCTACTCTGCTCCAAATCCAGTGGTTTCTTCAAACAATCGAGCCAAAGTGTTTGCAAGTGCAAAACGAAAGTGGGAAGCGTTCACATGCACCGAAAAAAAACTTTCGCTTGAATGTTTGAAGAAACCACAGGATTCGGGGCAGAGTGAGTTACAAACGGGGATAGCCCTCTGAAATGCGCGTTCCTTGCACTTTATATCATCAAAATCAATAGAGTATAAGCTGAGAAATTAATCGTAACATACCTTGAAGCGGACGGGTTTTTCGGTGTTAACGCTTCCCAAAAGTCACGTGGGTTGTCCACAGTGTTATCATTAAAAGATATGAGGGGGCATTATAACACTTTCCGAAATGACCGCATTTTAGGGTGGACCAGATGGAAAGCTCCTGCAGATGACAAAATGGACGCTGATAAAGACCGGATTTGTGTAAAGTACAACACAGACAATATTAGACAAAAGGAGAAATGCTGGAGCTAGACCCTTCCAGCATTTACCTCTTCTGTCTCAATGTTTTCACAAGCTTTTTCGATGAGGGGTGTCAAAACCATGTCTTGTTTGGTAAATGGTAAATGAGCAGAGCATGGTCGAAAATATATCACGGTGGGTAACCCACATGATTTTGGGAAGCGATCACGCCGAAAAATCGTCTGCTTCAAGTATGTTTTGTTCTATTTCTCAGCTTAAACTCTACGGGTTTTGACTAGATAAACTGTATCATATGAGCCTTTAAGAGGGCCATTCCCGAACCTAACTCATCCTGCACCGAATCCCATAGTTTCTTCAAACATTGCAGCGAAAGCATTCATTTTAAATGCTTGAAGATACCGTGGAAATTATACAAAACATACTTGAAACAGACGATTTTTCGGTGTAAATGCTTCCCAAAAGTCACATGGGTTATTCACCATGTATAACACATTGTAATAATTTCCCAGAAACTTATTAGGCTTTTCCAATTTGAAAGAGGTGACAAAGACGGCAAAACGGGTATAAATAAAGAAAAGGTTTATGCTGAATATATCACAGAAAATAATAGCAAATAATTTTGTGCTAAAAATAGATCGGCTACCGGTAATGTTGTGATAAACCGTCCGTGTTGTTATAAAATCTCGTAACTACGGCTTTCAAGAATCAAGTCTTAGTTACGAGACTTTATAACAACACATATGAAATACTATTGTTTGTCAGAAATTACGTCACAGTTAACTGGAAAAAATCGTTCCCTATTAGGCAAATTAAGAAAGTGCTGGTTTTCAGCATTTTCCTTTGCTTCAATGCTTTCCCAAGCCTTTGCTGTAAGGAAAATGACAACCCGGTCATGTTTGGTAAAGAGTTAATCTGTCATATGAACGAAGGGTTTCAGACAGACAACTAATCCTTTCTTAACCCTTTTCCAGACGGCGAAAATTAAGTGTCGTCCAAATTAATTGAAAGAAGTTGCTGACGAAAAAAAATCATTGATATCAATAATAGAAAACTAGTATTTCATAGCAAAGAAAGTATTGATGCCGAGTACCAGCATTTCCTATTTTGCCTAAATATTTTTGGACATTTTCTATCATGGAAGTCAACGGTCAAAACCATGCCTTGTTCTGGGAGGTGTTATACCTGTAACTTCACCGTCAGACGGTCTTAAAACCCTTTCCAAAATAAGATCTGGTTCTGGCGTTCGTAATAGAAATTAAGTTTTAAAAACGTTGAGGCAAAGGGAGAAAGTGGCTAATAATCTGCCTTTTCTCATTTTGTCTCATGATTTTCTTCTAAGGAAAAATCATAGACCAATCGTTTCTTTATCAATATTTATTCTGTAGACTGTAGCAATCCTTACTTTTGTCGTTTGGAATAGGTTTCATATGCCTACCTATAATGCACCTTGTGAGAAGGGTTTATGTTATGTTAAATCGGCTACTGGTGAGAGGCAAGAATATAACAAGAGTCATTGCACACCTAACCCTTCGCAACGCGACTATAAACCTAATTAATTTATGACATGAAATCCCTTTCCCAAACAAGACATGATTTTGACGTAATCCATTGGAAAGGGTTCGGAAAACATTGAGGGAAAAGGACTGATTATTGACACTATGCAATTTCTTGTTTTCTCTCTATATTTTCCATGCAATACTGAAGATCAATCATTTCATACAAAATTTTGTTGTTTGGGAAGTGGTGCACTCAAATCCCCTCTTTAACTTTTTCCCAAACGGCGAAGTTTTAGGGTTGTCCAATTTGAAAGTTGTTGCAGACGACAAAATGGACATCAATGGATACGAATCAGCTTTGTACAGAAAATATTGAAGCATTTTCTTCTTTTACTTCAATATTTTACAATTTCTCTGTTAGGAATGTCAAAACCATGTTTTGTTTTTTGGAAAAGGGCAAATTATGGTCAAAACCAGGGATTGCTTATCGACGATGTGCGTTTCGGTAATTGCACATGCCTTTCAACGCTTTGTGTTTCAGATTGCTTCATGTCTAAAAAATTTCAACAATATTTCTTGATTCTTTACCATGTTACTCCACTAATGAACGACGCCAGATCGAGATAATCCGGAGCCGGATTGGTTGTTGGATGAGGAAAATCGACGACCGGTTAATGGCATAATGGACAGAAAACTGAAAAGAAAAGGGGGTGTCAGGTTATTCTTATTATGAGTCAAGAAATGTTTGTCTTCCCCCTCCATTTTGACTCAAAATCGCCATATAGCTAGATCGAGGGAAGATTGAAAGGTGGAGGGGAGGTCAGATTCTTATTTCAAAAATTGCCTGCCTTCCCCTTTTCCTTCTTTAAACAAACATAAGCTTGGGGAAAAGGAGAATTAACCGTTTCCCAAACAGGACCTGTTTTTGACGTCCCTAATAGATATGGTGTGGGAAAACATTGAGACAAAAGAAGAAACTGCTGATAACCAGCAGTTTCTCCTTTTGCCTCAATATCTTCTGTACTATATCATATACGAATCTTATCTTTATCAACGTTCATTTTGTCGTCTGCAGCAGCTTTCAAATTGGATCAACCTAAAATTTTGTCGTTTGGTAATGGGTTAAAATGATAATGACCGTAAATCAATATAGATCTCACACATTTGAAACTTCTTAAATCCTAACTACATCTACATGATATATTTCAATTTACTTACAAAACTGTGGCCAGCGAAAGAAAAAATGATAATAACTTTCTGAATTTGGTGCTCTTTATACATTTTGTGTGCCAATATTGAGTACAGCCAAGCATTCTGACGAACATCAATAGATCGGAGTAAGTAAGTTTAAGATGCTTGATCATACTCAAAATTAAATCGTTTGCGTTTCATAACGATTATGTCAATCTATTTTAACTAAATCAGGGTTGTTATTTATATTTTTCCATGTAAAATGTTGTAGGCCTAGGAATGTTTACGAATATATAATAAAATTTCATTTAAACAAAAATAAAGCAAAAAATACAAGAATACAAATGAATAATATATCATCTTAGAGATGGCAAAAGAAAAGAGAGTCTAAACTAGCCTAGTAACAAAGATCAGGGATTGCGTTTCGGTAATTACTTTGCGTTCCGTTTACCTGTATGAAAATATCGATATTTTAAGTGCGTTTCGGTAATTACTGTGCGTTTCAGTGTTTCGTGCGTTTCGGTATTTCTATGGACCGCAGATCTTTGTCTTGTTTTTTCGCCAGTCTCTCACTAGCTTTTCACTGATGCCGAAATCTCTTTCAGCCGCACAGTTTTTCGAATTTTCGGCAAATTTGACCACACGATTTTTTAAGCTATTGTCATCACCAAGTAATTGCAGATTAAAACAATATGCAGTTACGAGGTTTTCGAAGAAAAGAGACGACTGCTTGTTGTGTACAATTATGTCGTGTGTTAATTTAGGGCATATTGATTGCGAGATTACACGCTTGAAATGGCAGAACGATGCATATCAAGCAAGACACCTTGTTAAAATGGAATTTATTGTAAAAAGAATCAAGCAAATGAGTATTCCGTCGTTGTCGTATGTTTATTGTCGCCGAGTCATAAAGTCGATGTCTATTGCACTATCTAAGGGAAGTAACTCTTTCATGAAAACTGTCTAATTTAAACCTGATTATTTCCCTTAGACCAATATACCTCAGAAAACGGAATTATTGCGCGCGATTAGTTTCTCCGCCAAAAAAATAGTTCTACATAAAACGTTTAATTTCCTCGTTCAACAATGATTATTTGGCATGTCAGTTTAGAAATTGTAGAAAGTCGAATTTCAATATTAAATCAAAGTGTGGACAAGAAATCAGAGATCTACTTTGTCTCAAAACAGAAATACAGAAGAAGTTAAGAGGTCCGTCTTTGACCTTATTTGACCTGTCCAGAAAAACCCGTACGGCAACAGTAAGTCGCAGCGCGAGCGCTCAGCGACTTAATAAATATATATTATTAAAATATGGTCTTTAAATTGCAGATATGCCAAATCTTAGCTTTCTACCTTGTGTATTGGCTTAGATGTCGACGGATTTAAAACCCCATGATTTTTTGTCGGGGGGATAAAAATTATAATAATAAAACATATGGGTTTTAAATCCGTCAACATCCTAGCCAATACACAAGATAGAAAGCTAAGATTTGGCATAGATGCAATTTAAAGGCCATATTTTCATAATATATATTTATTTTTTGCACGAAGTTCTCTGAAAATTTGTAAGATGTTAAGTGTTATTCCCCCTTTAAACAGGGAATATTTTATTTCAAGGTTTTACGTGTACGACAGGAATTTGATAAATGCATGTATTGAGTTACAAAAGATGAAATTAACAAAATTTACTCAAACCCGCAATAATGTAGCGTCGCTTTTCAACAATAACCTCGTAGCTGCAGCTTGTTTAAAGCTGCAGTTACGAGGTTTTCGTTGACAAGCAGCGATAGATTATGACATTCTGAAAGCTGCTGCAGACGAAAAATGGATAATGATAAAGATAGGATTTGTTTGTCATGCCACAGAAAATATTACTACAAAAGTGGAAAAATGTTTGTTAATCCGCATTTCCCTTTTTTTTGCCTTAATGCTTTCTCATAGAATTTCTACGAAGGGTGTCTAAACAGTTAACTAGGCCTTGTTTGGGAAAGGCTGAATACAATTGAACTGGGGCATAAGAAATTGCACCTTATATAACATGCGAGACTAGACTACCACATAAAACAGATCAGGCGTCATTAAACACTTTATGGATGTAAAAGAAATAAGACTTGTGTACATAACAGAACAGAAAATATGGAGACAAAAGGAGAAAATGCTGCATTATTTTTGTCAATACCTCACTGTGACAATGCCTCGACATGAGAAATTTCTTCTCGAATTTCTTCTCGTGCAGCCAACACAATGACAAAAAATATAAATAAACAAAAAGCTAATACCAATATTTTACTTTTCTTGCAAAATGCATTTTCAAAATTCCACACATGTACTTATATGTTCAAACAAGAGGACCTTGATGGCCCTAAATTTCTCACCTGAACCAAGATTGAGCCACTTTGTGCTCAGGTGAACTAATAAAACTACATGTATGTCATTTGGAAAGGGATAAAAATGATCACAAATTCGGATTTTATAAGGTACACTGAAGTACATTTAATATCACAAAACAGCTCAAGTTTGGGAGGACGGTATAACTATACATATATGCCACATAACATAACAAAACTATTTTACATGAAAAGACCATTTTATTTGTTGAAACAATGAAAATAATGAATTTAATTCTTTTCTAAAGAAGACCTGCTTTTGATGTCCGTAATATTAAACGATTTGGAAAACAACTGATGACCAATTTTTTTCCTTTTTCTTTGATAGTTTCTGATAATTGTATATCAATGTTCTCTTCCCTTTTGCAAACAGGGCTTCAGTTTTTTTTCATATCATTTTGTTGACTACATTTCCTGTGAACTTGATTTAGTCTAATTCATTGTGTTAGAAAGCACAGATAAAAAGTCAAAACCCCCTAAAAACGACAAAATATTAGAATGGTACAATTTGAACGCTTCTGCAGATAATAAAATGTATGTTGACAAAGAAAGAATTGTTATCAATATAGCACAGAATATTATATTGAGGCAAAGGGAAACAAGATGTGTTTGTGTTACATGAATGCCCCCGCATGGCTAATCTTAAGTTTTCAGACAGACAGAGAGATGGACAGACAGACGGAAACAAGTAGAACAATATGCCCCTAATATTTTGATAAAAATACTGATTCAGAATGTTCTTCTTTTCCAACTCATTTTCTATTCGCAACATGTAAAACAAGGGGCCTGTGTTATCAATAATCTTACGACCACATTTTTGTGTGAACTGTGTAAGAAGACATCTGATTGCATGAGAAATCAGGTTTGTTGTTACAAGTAAGTACGCAACATATAATCGTACGATAGAGTGATAGTACAGGCCAAGGTCTTGTTTGGGAAAGGCTTACATATACCCTAGATTACCAAGTATCTTAACCCTTTCCCAAACGACAGGTGGCCGAGTTTGAAAGCTGCTGCAGACAAAACAGATGGTACTGGAGGTTGAATTTGTGAATATTACAGCACAGAAAACATTGAGGCAAAAGGAGAAAATGCTTATTATCAGCATTTTCTTCTTTTGTCTCAATGTTTTCCCAAGTAAATTCTATAAGGGACGTAAAAAGCAGGTCTTGTTTGGGAGAGTCTAAATAAGAGCTTTAAATCTAATAAATACATTGAAATATTACCCATCACTAAAATGCTTTTCTCTAATTATGCATAGTTACTTTATATATATATATCATAAAATCTTAAATAATCTGAATACTTACATCAAAATTAACACAATATCATTGATCTGGCACATAATACACATAGGAAGGACTCACCATAGAATAGGGCATTAACCCTTTCCCAAACAAGACCTGGCATCGGTTTTCCTGGAAAAATTTTAAGTACGTTCTCAGACTCAAATCTGAGCGCCGTGCTCAAATCGCACAAAATCTATGTGAACTTCAATGGAATACCCTTCAACGTTGGAGAGTATTCCATTAAAGTTGAGCATATTCTCATGAGTATGTACTAAAGTTTTTTCGAGAAACCAGGGCCTGGTTTTGACCTCCTTAATGGAAATTGCTTGGGAAAACATGGAGCAAAAAGAAGAAAGTGCTGGTGACCAGCACTTTCTCCTCTTGCCTCAATATTTTCTGAGCTGTAACATGCATATTTTCTCATTTTGATATGACTTTTTTTGTCGTCTGCAACCGCTTTCAATTTGGACTAGCCTAAAATATCGTCGTTTGGGAAAGGGCATTCAATAAAGAGCAAAGTAATTCACCAACCAATGAAGTAAACGAAGATTAAAGAATGGTTTGGTGCACAACCAGATTTCATGAATTGCTGCTTTTCAATAAAACCTCGTAACTGCAGCTTTCTCCAACTTCAATTCAATAATGAATCATGGCACTTGGTCATTTGTTTAAGGTAGAGTACCGGTAATGAAATTTGAGCGACATTGGAATTATTCCGGAGACGTCAAAAATATTTCGGCAGTGAAACTTTCCACCACCGAATATTTACAACCGCGCCGGAATAGATTTGGAAACGTTTAGACGCAGCTCGAAAAAATCCAATGTTTTATGAAACTCAAAATGGCCACATTACAGGTATTCTAGCTCAAAATAACAAAGTTAACATAAACTATCATTAACCCTTTCCCAAACGACAAAATTTTAGGGTTATCCACTTCAAAAACTGCCACAAATGACAAAATGGATGTTATTAAAAATAGAATTTGTGTAAAATATGGCATAGAAAATATTGAGACAAAAAGAGAAACTGCTGGTTATCAGCAGTTTCTTCTTTTGTTTCAATGTTTTCCCAAGCCTATTCTGTTAAGGAAGTCAAAACAAGGTCTTGTTTGGGAGACGTTAAAAATAACAAAGTTAACATAAAAAATATCATTACTTGGAATATAATTGCATGTTCAGTGCTTGTTCATGATTGGGAATGAATCATCTCAACTGTTTCCCAAACAAAACTTGGTTTTGACATCCCTATAAGATATGTTTGGGGAAAGAAAATATCCATGCATTACTGACATAATGCTTATCATCAGCAATTTCTTCATTTCTCTCAAAAATTTGTTGCTACTACAGCAATAAAAACTAGGGCTTGCTTGGGAGAGGTTAAGCATTGAAAATCTTTAAACGGAATGTGAGTGAATGTTGAATGTTCATTCATGATTGAAAATAATTGATTTGGAATGACTCTGATTGCAATTATGGAATACATCCTATCATCTAGCAGTTTCCCCCCCCTTTTAAATGAAACATTTCACTCGAAAGTTGCAGACATTTGGTCATCATAAGAGATATTTTCACAACTCTTCTTAGATGGAAATTTTGGCATGTGGGATGAAAATGAATATTGATTTTCATTAACAACATGTTGTTAGTGTTGTTGCAAAACCTTGAAACTACAGCTTGATTAAAGCTGTAGTTACGAGGTTTGGCAATAACATGACAATATTATAATCTTCCTATTACAAAACTAATTGCTTTGCATGTATGGACATCAGCTGTATCATACATGTACTATGAAGAAAAACATAGAGTGACAGCTTGCAGATTCGTACAGTTTTGAAGGGTTTTAAATTATCTAACTCTTACACTTGCAAATGTTCTTTTCATATTCTGCAGACAAAATAATGCACCTTTCTTGATTCTTTTGCTGACCTACTTTCGATTTCAGCACTTACGATTTGTCAGGGAACTTTCGTTATTCAACCATTATAAAAGTCATACAATTTTACTTGGTATAGTTTGTAGATTCGTACACCACATGTTTGTAAAAATTACACTAAGTAATGATGAAAAATCACTATCTATCTAAAAAGGAACCAATTTTATCACGGCATGCAAAATTTCAGCATGATTTGTGGAAAAGTAACTTACTTTCAAGGTTTTCAAGACGACGGGTATTGACTGAACAGAATAGAACAGAATGGAACAGTTGGCTAATTTTAAATATCAAAATATGATAAAAAAATACATTTTAACCAAAAAATAATATCTATATCTTATTCATATAAGATTTGCATATTGGGTATGAAAAGACCTTGGGATGAACGAACTAGTGTCCCAGCTAAAGGGGGATTACTCTTTCGCGGTCAAAAGATTGATTCAAATGTAAATAAACATTGGAGCAAATGACATCAATGTAAGCAGTTGAAATATGAAATAGGATAATTTTCTCACATTATACTGCCCTGACTAGGTTTTATAATGACTCGTCTAACTTATTTTGGATTAACATAACTGCAACTCAGTGAAAATTCAGCTTCGTAAGTATGAGAAAAATCGTCTGCATCGCGCTCGAGGTGTCAAACATACAAACTTTGGCACCAAAATTGATCAAAGGACATACAAAAGTAGTTAATTGAGCAACCATTCAGCATTGCTTAGCATATTCAATGCACCAGAGGCCAGAAACCGCCGAGTGTACGAATCTGCAAGCTGTCACTCTACATGTAAATAAATAAATCAACACCAAAAACATGTATATTTGAACAAATGCAAAAATAAATGATACAGGTATTATTCTCTTTCAATATCACATACTTGATGAATTAAAAAAAATGAGACTATTCATGGACTTGGCACTTTTATATCTAAGAATTTTGTTGTGATTCCATTTTTTTCTCTTCTTCTCAAAATATGCATAGTGTTTAAATGCAATGTGATTCAACATGTAGTGGAACAGAATAAAATTTAACCCTTTCCCAAACAATTTCTTCTATATCAACATCTTTTTTGTTGTATGTGGCTGCTTTTAAAGTAGAACAGTCTTTATTTTTTGTGACTCAGGAAAGGGTTAACAGGAAAATTTTCATTACAATGGATAAGGATAAACCATGATATGTAGCTTTCAGCAAAAGAGACAGAGAAATCATGACACGAAGATAGCAAGTGCTTCTTTCCCAAAGTTGGAGTTTATTTTGAAATTGCATATCAATATGATTTTTTTCCCATAAAATTTTCATTAAACTACTTTTATTTCACATAAACATATCTTAACTAATTACATGACAACTCAATTTTGACTTGTCTAAAATAAAAAATATTGCAGATGACAATTTAAAGTAAATCAAATCTTACACTTTTGAATTTATTGGGTATAAATCATTGTGGGAAATGATAAAACTTGCTTTTCATGACAAGCAATATCTTTATTTTCTACAACATTTTCAAAGCCTTTTTTTGTTTGGCCTCAAAAGGATGAATGTCTGGCAATGGGTTAAAATTTCACAAATGTTTCTTAAATACATGACATTGTACTCATTTATTTCATACATTTTCAATGACATAACAAATAACATCCAAAACAAACCTTCCATTATATTCCCAGGGAACTTCACACATGACTTTGAAGTTAACTCTTATAATAATGCAAAATTAACTCTTGTAATGCAGAATTAAAATTAGCAAATACAATGGGATCATGTCAGAACACACATATCTTGGCAGGAAATCATGTGACATTACATTTTCAGAAAATTCTCAAAACTCTTTAAAACATGTGACTGATTTGAATTCATTTAAAAGCCCAGAGAAAGTGGAAACACATCATGAATTAGCTGAATAATGGTGAGTATCTTAAAATTCAGCTAATAAAAAGCTATTGATGACCAAATATTGACTCAATAACTTTTTTATCAGCAGATTTTTTGAAAAATACTTCACATTCAGCAAATATATGAATTATTGTTCCCTTCTCTACTTCAAACCTTTTCACAAATTGGTCAGGTATTTACAAAATATTTTTTTAAGATTTTCTGCATTTATTGTGTCACATGATTCTCCACATTGATGACAAAAACCAAGTCTTTGTAAAATTAAATGCCTTATTACAAAGTACTATATCACAGTTTCTGTTATATAACCCTTTCCAAGCTGACAATATTTTACGGTAAAAATTTAGACAAATCAGTTTAACCCTTTCCCAAACAAGACCTGGTTTTGACGTCTCTAATAGAAAAGGCTTGGGAAAACATTGAAACAAAAGAAGAAACTGCTGATAACCAGCAGTTTCTCCTTTTGTCTCAATATTTTCTCTGCCATATTTTACACAAATCCTTAATGACATACATTTTATCATTTGTGACAGTTTTTGAAGCGGATCACCCAAAAATTTTGTCGTTTGGGAAAGGGTTAAAAGCATCTACAGACTACAAAGTGGATGGTTATGAAAAATAAGTTTTCTGTACAATATTATAAGACAGAAAATTTTGAGACAAAAGGGGAAATGCTGTTTATCAGCATTTTCGTTTTTTGCCTAGATGTTTTCTCAAGCCTTTTCAATTAGGGACTGTAAAACCAGGTCTTGTTTGGAAAAGGGTTACGCAGAAATACCATCGTTGAATACTCTGTTTGAGCAAAATGTTTAGCTACCCAAGATTTTCATACCATATAATACACATATATCAGCCATATTTAACTGGTCTCATATGTTAGAAGACATAATGGCATACACTGGGCAGCATCAAACACAACATATTCTTGATTCATTGTAGCATCACCTTGCCCCAACATGTGAATTAGTCTGCCAGGAGTCTGAAATTCAGAGGTTAAAAGCATGCTATTACGTTGTACTAACAATGGAAACACATTGTCACAATAAGGCAACAACACAGCTTCCATAAATGCCATTGTTCTTTTGACTATCACAATTAAACAAGAGCATTTGGAGGACAGCAAAGTGCGACAATCAAGTGTTGGATAAGGACAAAGGCTAAGTCTAAAGGGTTTAAAATTACACTAAATTAAATATCAGAGTAACTAAACTTTGTCAATAGATTGATATTATGGTCACAGAAGCATGTGCAAAGTTTGAAAGAAATTATAGCTATAGCAGAAAAAAAATTGTCACAGAAGCTGAAATTGTGCATATTTCATGTTGGTGATTACTTTGAAGGAAGTCACTAGTCTGCTTATCATTACATGAAAATATTTTACAAATAACCAACAAAATACATTTCTTTAGATTTTTTGTATCGTCGTTGTAAATGTAAAACCTCGTTTCTCGTTTTTGGAAAATTTTAAAGGGGAGGGGAAAAAGTGTAATAACTTTCCTCAAACTAAAATGTTTTACTTGAAATTGGACATATTGTTCACAAATAATTTGTCATTAATACTGATCAGTAAACATATCGCAAAATCTACGAGAATTGTCTAAACTGGGCACACAAGTATGTACTTTGAAAATTGCACGAATCGACATACAAGATTTTGCATTTACACCAATGATACGTTTTTTACTATATCATTTTTCCTCTGAAAATCTTATAAGCACAAGCATGAGATTTATGTGTTAGTAAATACACAATAATATCACGTTGGTAACCAGCAAAATTGCACATGTGCTAAAAAGCTTTTCGAAGGACAAATGTTACAGTAGCACATGGCATCAAAGGATCTATTTTGAAATCTGTCATTCTATTCCTAAACAAGACACTGTTTTGACATCCCTATTAGAAAAGGCTTGGGGAAATATTGAGACAAAGCAGAAAATCATGATAATCAGCATTTTCTCCTGTTGCCTCAATATTTTCTGTGCAATATCATACACAAATCTTATCTTTATCATCAATTTAGTTGTCTGTAGCAGCTTTTAAATTGGAATAGTCCAAATTTTTGCACTTTAGGAAGAGCTGACATGTATACTCACCAACAAGCTGTCATGCCCTGATGAAGGGCCTGATCTAGTTCTGTCCATTTTCACCACTGTCTCTACGTTGCCGATCCCAACCTCCACCTTCAACAAGTTACCCAACTGTAGATGTAAAGGATAACATATTTTTAAAATCCATTACCAGATGGTAAACTTTTAGACTTTTGTAAAACCAAAGAATGATGTTGCAACCCGCAATTTCAAATGATGGAAATTTTACTTTTTTTGGCCTCTATAGGTAGAAAACAATATGGGAAAAGAAGGAATTGCTTGTTGCAAGCAATTTCTTCATTTTCAAGAGTTTTCCAAAGCCTATATCTTGTGGGCCATCAAAAAGCCTCAATGAGGATTAACGGGTAAAATCATTACCAGGCAGCAAAATTCTAGACTTGTCTAAATTCAAAGGTATTGCTGACGACAACTGAATATGATTTTATATTTTGGGGTCTTTCTGTGTAGAAAATAGTTTCGAAAATGAAGAAATAGCTAATCACAACCACATTCTTCATTTCTTTGATAATTCCCAAAGCGTTTATCTTATGGAGCTTCAAAAAGTGTCAGAGTGTAATGGGTTAAACCTTTCCCAAACAATGTCACATTTTGATGCTAGTCTATCAAGTGTTAAAGCTTTAAAAAATATTTAAGAAAAGGGAGAAAAACAAGATGTTTTTGTGAAACACTAATGCCCCCGAAATGGCGAATGTTCAGTTTTCAGACAGACAGATACAAGTTAAACAGTTTGCCCCCATATTTTGAGGGGATGGGGGCCTTAAAAATTAATGAAGGTTTCCAGCATTTTTTCCCCATTTTTGTCAATATTTTAAACATAATCATGCATTTTCAAGTAATGAATTCTGTCTTTTACAACAGACATGACTGTAGACAAGCTTAAATTTTGTTGTTTGGGAAAGGGTTTTAGTATCACTTTCATTCCTTTAATTTACTGATATACACTCATACAATTTATCATTTTTTGCTAAGGAAATTTGAAATTGATACTGTAGAGATTTATCAAACTGTAAAAATCTTAAGCCCTTTCCAAAAATGGCAAATCATAGGGTGGAATCGATTGAACACCAGCTAATAAAGACCAGATTTGTATAAAGTGCAACACAGAAAATATTGAGGCAAAAGGAGAAATGCTGATCATCAGCATTTTTTTCTTTTCCTGCAGGTGGTTTTAAACCCATATTCAGCAGGGCTGTCAAAACGTGTCATTGTCTGAGAAAGGGAAATTGCATCAGGTGGACCAAAATGAAAGTTATTCAGTATTACATTTTGTAACCTAATCTCTATTTACACTTTGACACGATAATCTATCATCTTTTATAATTTATAACACAGGAGAGGATACTGTATATCTCAACATGCAATATAAGATATTAACCCATCTCCGAACAACAAATCTTTAGAAAGGTTTTCCCCGCATTAAATTTTGTAACTCGATCTCTATTTACACTTTGACATCATAATTCATCATGCTTTGTAATTTATAACATGGAGAGGATACTGTGTATCTTAAGATGCAATATGAGAGCTTGACACTTTTTAAAATGACAATTCAAGTTTGAAAGTTGCTGCTGACAACAAGAGAGATGTTGATATAAATGATACCAATCCCAGAAGATTGGTAGCAGTTTCATTTTCTGCCTGTATAAAGGTAAATGACTGACACTATGGACAGAGGAAATTACCATGGACTGAAGTTGACAGAACAGGTAATGAAAGTTCTAGAGAGGATCATGGACAGTCTCATCAGACAAGTGGTCACAATAGACAAATCCCAGTTTGGTTTTGTACAAAGTACCTGGCAGTGGCGGATGCTTTTTTCATGGCAAAACAGCTTCAAGAGAAGTACCTTGCAACCAACAAACAACTATACATGACCTTTGTAGATCTAGCAAAGGCCTCTAACAGAGTCCCTCGCAAGCTCATCTGCTGGGCACTAAGGAAACTCCAGGTGGAGAAGTGGATAATGAGTCATATCCAGGGTATGTACGCCAATGTACTGAGTTGTGTAAGAGTAGGAGATGGATGCAGCAATGAGTCCACTCCTGTTTATAACAGTGCTTAAGGTTTACGAACTGAGAATGAAAACACCACTTTCTAGCCATACCAAATGCATCTAATTACATACACTTGTAAATACACTTCACATAAGTTGATTCACCAGGCCGGATTTCAAGATTATGCTTTAAGAAGAAAGTAATTTACAGATATTATTTTACTCTATTTTCATATGCAAGGGAGGTAATTTTGAACATTTTTGTCAAATATTTCCATAAGTATGCATTAATTCAAAATTCTAAACCATACAAAATGCTTATATTTGTATTTGGAATGGAAATGTAACACAGATTAGGAATTACAGGTACTTTTCAAATTTCACCTCTGGCTCTGCATTTCATTCTCAGTTCGTAAACCTTAAAGTCTTTTTTTGCTTTGGTGTCCCCTGGGAGAATCTCTATGCAGACGATCGTGTTCTCATCACTGAACAGTTCAAGGAATGTGTCACTAGGTTGCTCATGTGGAAAGAAAGAATGGAGAAGAAATGGCAGCGAATTAACACAAGAAAGACAAAGATAATGATCTGCGGGACAAGGCTGGTCGTCTTGGAGAACCCAGGAAAGTTTCTTTGTGCTGTATGTCACATTGGCTGGTATTAGTCATAACCGCATCCTATAGAGTGAATGCAAAACTGGGTCCAAAAGAAGTGCAGCGGTTTAAAAAAGCTTAAAGAGGATCCAAACTTCAGATGTGCCAGCTGTTTGGGTCAAGCAATGCCACTTGACAGAAGACCACAGTCTGAGGAGCAGGTTGGGCAAGACAAGCTACATGTAGTGGCATCATTCTGTTACCTTAGAGACATCCTTTCTGTAGCCAGAGGATGCCACTTAGCTACAATGACTAGAGCTAAAGTTACATGGAAGAAGTTTAAAGAGCTACTGCCAATTCTCACATTATGTCACCTTAAGTATCAAACTCGAGGCAAGGTATACTCAACCTGTGTCATAAGCCAGATGATCTACGCAAGGGAGATGTGACCCCTGTCTTAACCAAATTTGCCACACCTGCTACGTAATGATCATGAAATTATCAAGCAGATCTTCAACATGCACCCCTTAGATATCCCCAACATAAGATCAGACAAGCTACATAAACAGCATTGCCTGGAAGACCTGGAACTCATGAATCTTTAGCCCTTTCCCAAAAGACAAAATTTTGGGCTGTTCCAAATTCAAAGATTTTGCAGACGATAATTTCAGGTGAATAGAATTTAAATTTGTTTGGTCTTTTTGGGTGGAAACATTGTGGGAAATGAAGAAATTGCTTGTCACAAGCAATTTCTTCATTTTCCACAGTGTTTTCCACAGCCTTTATCTTGCAAGGAGTCAAAAAGAATCAATATGTAGGAATGTGTTAAGGGAAAGGAGACTTTAATGGTAAAGACATGTGAAAATATCATATGGGGCAATAAAAACAGCTCCGGACATGCAGGTCACAGGCACATGCAGACCAGGAAGACTCGAGATGACTAGGAGGCAGCTAACAGCTAACGCCAAGATTGGAGCCTTTCCACCATTTAACCTCAAGAGAAAGATAAAAGGAGAGCATGAGTAAAGACATCCATGGGTGCAGCAAGCTAGAGTTACCTGGAAAGAAGCACCCTGATGCGGACCATGCTTCTAGCTCTGCAGGTTAGATATGAAACCCAGGAGTGAGTGAGTGAGAGATAGAATTAACAAGAGCTGCCCATAACTTTTCTAAGTTGCTTAACCCAGAATTTCTAAGTCAAAAAAGGTTAAAATTCCAGTAAATTAAATGTCAGAGTAATGAATCTTTGCCTAGAGGCTAATATTGTGGTCACAAAAGCATGTGCAAAGTTTCAGAGCAATAGCATAAGTAGAAACAGATGTTTGAAAAAACTTTAACCTTTGTTGCAATGCCGACGCCGACGCCAACGCCGATGCCCGGGTGACAGTATAAGCTCTCATTTTCTTCGAAAAGTCGAGCTAATAAAATGACACTATTAGCATTTTCTTCTTTTATCTCCATGATTTCGCAATGTCTACTCTTCTGGATTGTCAAAACTAGGTCTCGTTTGGGAAACAGTTCAATAAAAGAAATCCATTCTTTGTTAATATCAATTTTGCAGCCTGCAAAAGCCTTCAAATGAGAACAGTCCATTTTTTGCAGTTTGGGAAAGAAAGGGTTTAACCCATTACCACACAGTGACGCTTTTTGACTTCCCACAAGATAAAGGCTTTCGAAAACATTGCCGAAAATGAAGAAATTGCTTGTGACAAGCAATTTCTTCATTTCCCACAATGTTTTCTATACAAAATGACCAAAAATGTAAAATTGTATTCACTTGAAATTGTCGTCTGCAGCATCTTCAAATTTTGACAAGTCTAAAATTTTGCCGTTTGATAATGGGTTAGATATGAAACCCAGGAGTGAGTGGCTGAGTGAGTGATAGAATTAATAAAATGACACTAATTGCATTTTCTTCTTTTATCTCCATGATTTCGCAATGTCTACTCTTCTGGATTGTCAAAACTAGGTCCTGTTTGGGAAACAGTTCAATAAAAGAAATCAATTCTTTGTTAATATCAATTTTGCAGTCCGCAAAAGCCTTCAAATGGGAACAGTCCAAAATTTTGCAGTTTGGGAAAGAAAGGGTTTAACATCATTTCGATATTTGCATTTTACCTGGAGATTGTATCAAAAACTGTAAATTTTCCTAAATTATCATATAAACTATCCAACAGAGAATGTTTTATTGAATTAATTATCTGCTTTAGTTATAAGTGGGTGGTTCATTTTACAAAAAAAAAATAAAGAAACTTAGCCGTCATTCATTTCTCTTTTCATCTCTTTCGGGAAGTTCATGTATTTAGATTTCCAAGTTGATTAAATGGGGTTTACGGCCTCTTTCAAATGCAATCTACATATCAAGGTGGCTGGAGCACCTAACCATAGATTCCTATCATTTCTCTCACCAGTGCTTCCACAACATCCTTACTAAGCCTCCAGCTGCTCAACCACATAGGTTTATAACTATTATCAAACCATTGGTGGGGAAAATTGACAGAAAGGATATTTTATGCAGCAAGGTAATGAACCCATGACCTCATGCATAAGAGTCTGATCATCATGCCCTACCAACACTGCGCCATTGCCAGAGCACTGTCCAAACTAAAGGCTGCAGAATACTACTCAATGGATGTTAGTAGTTAAACAAAGGATTTAGTAAAATATGTCACTGAAAAACAATGATAACCAGCACTTTCTCAACTAATTGCCTCAGTATTTCTCCAAGTGATTTCATCTTTTTTAACATTGTTTTGTTATCTTCAGCAGCTTCATCGGTTTTATAACACTTAGCACACAAAATACTGATGCAGCAGGAAAAAATGCTACTTTTTCTGTACATTAAAGGTAAGGTAGAATACCCGTAATGTGGCCATTTTGAGATTCATATAACATCAGATTTTTTCAAGCATTGCCGCTACGTATCCGAACTTATTTGGAGCAGTCGTAAACATTTGGCGGTGAAGAGTTTCACCTCTGAATGTTTTCGACGTCGTCCAAATAATTCCGATGTTGCACATATCTCATTTGGAATAGACTACCTTAAGTCATTTAAACAGTCAAACTAGATCATGTATACCTTTGAAAATTGTGCTGCCTTTGAAGGGTACTTTGAGAAGTAGAGACCTTTGCCGTATTCACCGCATGAAAAATCTGAAAATAAAAAAACAAAACAGAATTATAATGAAATAGAAAGAATGTTGACAAAATAGTTGTTGCTATGGAAAAATATTGAGCCAAAAGAAGAAAATATTGAATCAGTACAACAATGAAGTATACACGTAAAGAATGTTGACAAAATCATTGGTGCTACAGGAAAATAATGAGAATTTTCTTCTTTTGCCTAAATAATTTCTGCATTTTTTTCTACAAAAATCCTATAATTTTGTCTGCCACAGCTTTATTTCAAACTGAATCAGTCCATTCATTTTGCTGTTTGGTAAAGCAACAATTACCAATCTCAATATCAAAATAGATATACTGACTAAGATTCATTTGTAACATTTACCCCTTTCCCAAAGAACATTTATAGATTGGTATAAATATAGAAGTTTTGCTGACAACAAACTTGTGTTACAAAAAGAAATGTATTTGTACATCAGTGTGCACATTGAATGCACTAGGGGAAAAGGAGAAATGCACTAGGAGAAAAGCAGAAAATGCTGATCATCAGCATTTTCATCATTTTCCTTGATACTTTGCAAAATCTTATTAGTTTAAGACTTCAAATTCAAGTATTGTTTAGGAAAGGGTTGATAATCTTAATTTTATGTAAATTATCAATCTTGCTTAAATCATAAGAATATTTATGACCGTGTCAATTTACAATTTTACAAATGAAATCATTCAGTTGTTAAAACTAAATATTGATAATTTAGACATTCCTAAAAAATAATTTATTGCATTAAAGACAAAAAAGTATCTTTCAAACTCAGATATATGGTTAGTGTAAATACAAAACCTTGTATGTTGATGTTTGCGATTTTCAAAGTAAAACCTTGTGTGCCCAGTTAAGACAATTCTTGCAGGTTTTGAGATATTTATACTGATCAGTATTAATGACACATTGTTTGTTAACAATATTGTCCAAATTTCAAGTAAAACCTTTTAGTTTGGGAAAAGCTATTGCACTTATTTCCTTCCCCTTTAAAATTTTCCAAAAATGAGATACGAGGTTTTGCGTTAAAAATGACGATATTCTTTTCAAAATGGCAGTATTATCCCCTTTCCAAACATTAACCCATTACCAAACGGCAAAATTTTGGACAAGTCCAAATTCAAAGATGATGCAGACGGCAATTTCAAGTGAATGAAATTTTATATTTTTTGGTATTTTTTCATGGAAAACATTTTGGGAAATGAAGAAATTGCTTGTCACAAGCAATTTCTTCATTTTCCACGATGTTTTTCAAAACCATTTTCTTGTGGGGAGTCAAAAGGAGTCACTGTGTGGTAATGGGTTAAAAACTCTCTTTAAAGCACCTTTTAGGGAAATCTCATTTTCTCATTTTCCTTCAGTATTTTATGTGCTTTATCATTACAAATCTTATATTCATTAAGCATCAATATTGTAGACTGCAGCAGCTTTTGCTATGGACCACTTTTACTTTTTAGCAATAAGGGAAAGGATTAACCCTTTCCCTAATGGTAAAATTTTAGCTTGGTCCATTTCAAAAGCTGCTGCAGACAACAAAATTGATAATGATAAAGATTGGACTTTTGTGCAATTTAGCCCAAAAAATTTTGAGGCAAAAGGAGAAAATGCTGATCATCACCATTGTCTTCCCCTTCACCCCAATTTTTTCACAAGCTTTTAGTAATAGGAACATAAATACCAGGGACCAGTTTCATAAAATATTTAAAAGACATATTGTTGTCCTAAACATGTCTCAAGACATCACATTAAGACATAAATACATCTTAAAAAGTTTGATGAAACTGGCACCACTTTTTCTGTAGGAAAGGGTTTAACATGATAAGACAACTCATGACACTGACCTATTTCCGAGAATCCCTGTTTAAGGATTTCTTTGATCCTCTCTGGGTGCTCTAATGTTCCACAAAAATATAAATCCAGAACCATCATGGGATCTGCTAGACTTTTCAGTTTATCACGATGAGCTTTCCTGACCTTTTCAGGTACAAGTGCCTGCAATAGAAGTTTAACCCTTTACCAAAAGGCAATATTTTGGACTGATTTAAATTCAAAGGTATTGCAGACAACAATTTCAAGTAACTGAAATGTTGCATTTTTTGGTCCTTCTGTATAGAAATCATTGTGGGAAATGAAGAAATTGCTTGTCCCAAGCAATTTCTTCGTTTTCCATGACGTTTTCCAAAGCCTTTATATTGTGGGAAGTCATAAGGCGTCACTGTGTGGGAATGGGTTAAGTAAATAATTATGCACATAATAAAATAACACAATTTTACACTGGTCCAATTAGAAATGTGCAGCAGATGACAAAATTTCACTTTCTCTGGCAAAAAATCATAACAAGAGTTGTCCACAGATAATAAGAATTTCCTCGTTTTGCCTGAACAATTCTAAACTATGATATATAATCCTATATTTATGAACAACTTATTGTCTGCAGACGCTTTAATACGAGGGTTGTTCGGAAAGTTCGTAGAATTTTGCTCTAAAATCCCTATTATTCGTTATATAAAAGTAAATTTCAAGGTAAAGATACTTAAACATAAATTGACTCCGTTTCCAAAAGATTTTTTGAAAATATCAACAATAGCCGAAAATAGCGGTAACCATAGCAACACAATATCGGGATACCGGAGCAGTCCATTTCTTAACACTGTACAACATAATTTAACAGATTTTAGATTGTATCTTTTATACTTTCTATTGGCATGAAAATTTCGCGAAAACGTCAATCGATAACACAACATCATGACGTCGTTTCCTGCAAATTTCATAACGTCATAGGATCTTTCAAAGCATTTACACGGTTTTAGAGAAGATATCAGAAAGTCGCTGACCGGAAAAGATGACGTCAACCGGCGACGTGGAATTGCGATGTGTTGTGAAATTTTGTGTCACGCTAGAAATATCACCAACAAAAACGCTGAGCATGATCAAATATACAGGAAAGTATAAAAATTGCAGTCCAGCTGATGTGTATAAGTGTCACGCGCGTTTTAGAAGCTGGAGTGATTCTATTGATGACGACCCTAGATCTGGTCGGCAGGCCGTCCTTGTGTGTTCAGTTAGGGATCGAGTGAAAGACATGGTAATTTGTGATAGGAGAACTACCGTGAGGACGGCTGCAGATAAATTCAATGTTTCAGTATCCACGGTGCATGGGATATTTACAGATAAACTGGACATGTCTAAGGTTAGTGCTTGTTGGGTTCACTGATTGCTTAAGGAAAGTGAAAAGGGATGTCGGGTGCGATGTTCAGGAGTTTCTTATCCGCTACGTAACAGAGAGAAATGCATTTTAGACAGGATTCTCACCACGGATGAGACCTGGCTGTAGAACTTTGACCCGGAACCTACATGTATTGGCATATCATCGTTGTGAAAACCCACGTTTTCCTCGACCAAAAAATGGCCTGGGACCAAAAAATGCAGAAAAACAGTTCAAGGCTTAGTTACGCAGTATACGGATTAATTCGGCTGACGACCTCACCTAACAAGCCCAAGCAGCAGTGTCGTCATTTTCGGAGGAATGGTATAAAGAAAGGTTCACTAGGTGGATATGCAGGTATCAGAAATGCGTCGACCTTGCGGGTGACTAAATGGAGAAAGTGCGACGTTCGTTTGAGTTAAATGACGCTTGACGTTACTTATGACGTCGGCGTGCTCCGGGTATGACTTACATACTGTTTTATTTCTGTTAGGAAAATTTTGATTTTAAAGATACAGGTAAAATAATATGGGAATTTATAGAATAAAATCTGAAGTTTGTGCACGTACATTGTATTTGATTATACTGCGATTATAACTTGTCCAAGAAAGAAATTCTACGAACTTCCCGAACAACCCTCGTATTAGTACGATGCAATTTTTGCTGCTTTGGAAATGGTGAATTTAACAAAAAGAGCAGGGAAAAGATTGCTGACTATAAAAGAATGAAAGGGAATTAACTCTATTTCAAAACGCAACAAGCTTAATTGTTTTCTCCCTTAGTAAAAAGAAACAAGAAAAAATTGTAATCCATTTCTAAATATCTAAACTTTACACTACTCTAGTTAGAAAGCCACTGCAGACAACAAAATGGATGTAGATAAAGCTACAATTTTAACCATTTTGCCATCGGCAGCAACTCCTTTCCAATTGGAATCATTATAAAATTTAGCAAGGGGAAGGCCAAGGTAACAATTCTTATAGGTATTCACATCAATTTAATATTGTGACCAAAGCTTTTACAGACAGTATAGACTAAGGTCTTCCATGCACAGATGTGCAGTCTGGTCTTATCCTACACTACCTGTCTTCTAATAGGTAATTGTTGAAAAACAAAACAGTTTAAAATGTCTCTTTAATTTGCATTTTTTTAAAACAAAATAAAAAGTCAGCAAAAGTAAAAGTCAGCAAGACAAGGGTTCAGATGACAATTGTCAATGGCAAAGAATTTTGTGCTAAGAATAGAATGGGTTTACCCATATGTTTTGATAAACTGTCCGTGTTGTTATAAAATCTTGTAACTACGGCTTGATTGAAGCCGTAGTTGCGAGATTTGATAACAACACCCTTGAATTACTCTTTATTTGTCCAAAATTACATCACGGTTTACTGGATAAAAATCGTTCCCAATTTGATACCTTTGAGACTGTAGACACTTCACATTTCTTGCACGCCACTGGGTCAAGCATCATTTGTTGTTTAAACTGTTCCGTAACATCGTAGAAAAACGCGGAATCTTTGATGTGATCGTAGGGCTCTTCTTCACCTTTACCTTCTGACTGGGAAAATGCTAGATATCGACTCTCGTCTGAAATATCGTAAAAGGGAATGTATTCATCAACAATTCTGTCTTTGAATTTTAAATAATCTTACGACCCTAATTTGTAATTGCTGGTAGACAACACCTACAGCTTCTTACTTCTTTAACAGGAATGTTAAGTTTGTCAATTATGGTAAACAAGAAAAATAATAGCTTTTCCTTTTTTGTCTCATTAATGTTTTTCTATGCATTTTCTATCAGAGAGATCAATGCTAGTTATTGAATTGGTTAATAAAGTTGTCCAAAAAGATTTCATAAATAATCCTAACTGAAATTCATGTGCAAAATATCTGAGCTCTTCATCTCTTTTATCAGTGTTCATGGAAAAGGTAAAACTCATGTGTCATGGTCAAAAGTCCTAAATGAAAGGTCTTTGTAGGATGTATCCTTGTGTGAAATATTGTAAAAGCTCTTATAGTATACTGAGATAAAAAAGAAATGCTTGCCAAGTTTGAATATAGATTATCCTTTATGTCTACGCGAAACTCAAATTTTAGGTCGAATAACCAATATATCAGCCTTGTAAGGATTAATTGACCGATTTTGCACACAGAACAAGTTTTAAAAGCTACAGGTATATATTTGTACACATCTAAGTGGTACCCTTGAACAACTGGCACATACTTTACGAAAAGTTCTTTTTTGGTTCAGTATAGATCTAGTTCATAAGATAAAGATCATGTAAGGAATTTGTTTTTTCAACTGATGCAAGTGATGGACCTAGATCAATGGCTACAAAGAGGATATCTTGTCAAAGTATGTGATAGTGAACATTCTTATATTTTCAATATTTTCACTTTCTTTCAACATATTGCAAAAGCTTGCTGTACTATGAAAGAATAGAGTTCTTGTCAAAGAAGACAGAAATGCCATTCTACATAATTCTAAGGAGTTGATACTGTTAATGAAGATGAAAGAAAGTTAAGCCCCAAAAGTGTAAAATTATAAAACAAACCTGCTGAAATCTAGTAAAGGTAACACTGAGGAATATTTTATTATTTATTTTCTTAAAGGATGACTTTGTTGTAGTCATTTGAGAAAGCACACAATCATAAGAAACACAAGAGAGCTATTGAGGTATAGAAAATGTTTTAGAAAGATATTGGTTGGTCCTAAAAGCATAGAATAATCAAAAATGTAATAGAAAAATCTTAGTAAAACTTAAATGCAAAAGAAGTAAATGCTGAAAAGCAAAATTTCTCTATTTGCTTAAATTGTCTCCTCTTTAAAGTTCCTAGATCCTTTCATTATCAACATCCATTTTGTTAACTGCAAGAGTTTTTAGTTGGAACAGGATAACCCTTTTCCAAACAAGACCTATTACAAAATGCTTGGGAAAATATTAAGGCAAAAGAAGAAAATGCTGACAATCAGCATATTCTCTTTTTGCATCAATGTTTTCTTTGCTACATTGTGCAGAGATCCCATCTTTTATAACACCAATTTTCGGTGTGTGTAGCAAGTTTCAATTTGGACCATTTCAATCATTATCACCATTTAGGAAAAGGTTGGAATGATGCTGAAAAGGTATAAATGCCAGGCAAGATAAAAAGTGTATAAAACTTGAAACATCCACCAATTGCTACAAGAAACAAAATCAAAAGATGAACTACTGCCATGTATCCCAGTCTCACCTTGCTCCCCTTTGTCTGTAACAAGGACATTTTGTTTAAAGACAGAAGTATTGTTTCATCTTTGAAAGAAAATATCATTGAAAGAGACAAAGCTGAGTATCAGAAAATTGCTGGAAGTATTATCACATTTAACCCATTACCACACAGTGACACCTTTTGACGCCCAATAATATAAAGGCTTAGGAAAACATTGTGAAAAATGAAGAAATTGCTTGTGACAAGCAATTTCTTCATTTTCCACAATGTTTTCTACCCCAAGTCATAAAATTTTGAAATTTCAACACATTGAAGTTGTTGTCTGCAACTTCTTTCAATTTGGATAAGTCTAAAATTTTGTCGTTTGGTAATGGGTTAAGGAAGCCCACCCCTAATGAGATTCACACAGTGTCAAAATTTTTTGGGCAACATCATAAACAGTGGAAAGAATCCATTTTTTCTAATTCATAGCATGTCTGTACATAAATTTTTTATTATGGTATATGTAATGAATACTTACGACACATGAAAAATTCTGATATTGCATGAAACTCATGGGGGTGAACTGCCTTAATGGAAAAGGAGGAAATGCTTATTATAATTGGCATTTTCTTTATTTGTCTCAATGATTTTCAAAAGCATGCTATAATATAGACACCAAAACCAGGGTTTGCCTCCGAAAGAATTAACACTTTCCCAAACAAGACTTGGTTTTGACGTCTCTGGGAAAAGAGGTCTTGTGAATATTGAGGCAAAAGAAGAAAATGCTGATAATCAGCATTTTCTCCTTTTGCCTGAATATTTTCTTAGCTATATCCTAAATAATTGATCTCTTCATCAAAGTCAATTTATTTGTCTGTAGCAGCTTTAAAACAAGAAAATTCTAAAATTTGTTGTATAGGAAAGGGTTATCAAAGCTGAATCTGTCTTTTTCTTAAAGCAGAATATTAGGACTGTAATAAGGCAATTTCAATATATGCTAGCAGGAGTATAATTAGATTATAACTTCAAAGTACATTATCATCAGATATATCGAAACAAATACTAGATTACAAATAATTAAAATGCACATCATATTGTAAAGTACAAGCAAATGGGTGCAGCAAATAATCATAATAAAACAGAATAAACAGAAGCTGGTATATGCACATAATACGGGAATAATGTCACACACAATTTTTGTTTACTTTCATTGATATTAATTCTGCTAAAATTTGAACAATTTGAAAAATGTTTCAAGCAAAGAATGATGGAAAAACTAATACTATCCTAAAAAAGGGGGGTCACAAATTTTCAGTCAGACTATCTCCCTTGGTTGATCTTCACCCTTTCCCAAACAACATTTTAGAGTGATCCACACAAAAAACTGCCACAAATGACAAAATGGATGTTAATAAAGATTGGAATTGTGTGTAATATAGCCAAGAAAATATTTAGACAAAAGGAGAAACTGCTGGTTATCAGCAGTTTCTTCTTTTGTCTAAATGTGTTCCCAAGCCTTTTCTCTTCGGGACGTCAAAACCAGGTCTTGTTTGGGAAAGGGTTAAAGAACTGAGAAATTGCTTTATATGAAAGTCCAAGTCATGTTGATTGCTCATCAAAATCTGTCAAGCCATTAAGGAGGAGTTTTGCTCATCAGAAATGCGGACAAACAGAATGAGATGATTCATATATGTCCCCTAAACTTAGTTTTTGGGGGTTATTATAACTAGGGGTAGGGTATAAAATAAAGCAGTGACTCACCTACGACCGTATAAGAACCATTAGGTTTTGTATTGAGTGCCTCTATCAAGTCTCTGGAATGTGTCCTCTTATGTTTAATCTTCAAATCCATCTTATCCACTTGTCGTTGAAGATTGTCTATCAGTTCTTGTGTAGAGATTGTCTCATCTGAAATAAATTGAGAAATACATTAATTCAATCTGTAAATCCATCTTATCCACTTGTCGTTGAAGATTGTCAATCAGTTCTTGTGTTGATATTGTCTCGTCTGAAACAAGGTGCGTTCGTGAAACACTAATGCCCCTGAAATGGCCAATTTTAAGTTTTCTGACAGACAGACAGACAAATGGACAGACAGACAAGAGTAAAACAATATACCCCTGATCTTTGAATGTGGTGGCATAAAAATAACAAGAAAATGGATCATTAGAATTTGTCAAACTTGTTAACATTTATTCAAATGTACGTTAAATTTCCTGAAGAAGACTTACACCAAAACAGTGAAATAAATTTTGCAAGATATATTAAAGCCATATTTCAAATATTAACCCATTACCACACAATGACTCTTTTTGACTCCCCACAAAATAATGGCAATGGAATATATCATGGTAAATAAAGAAATTGCTTGTGACAAGCAATTTCTCCATTTCCCACAATGTTTTCCATCAAAAAAGACCCCAAAAGTAAAAATTTCATTCACATAAAATTGTTGTCTGCAAAATCTTTCAAATTTGACCACCCTAAAATTTTGTTGTTTGGTAATGTGTTAATCCAAATAACCTGGTTTTGATGTTCCTAAGAAAACAGGCTTTAGATTGGGCAAAAAGAAGAAAATGCTGATAATCAGCATTTTCTCCTTTTGCCTCAATTATTTCTTTACTATATTATTCCCATATCTTACCTTTCTTGCCATTCATTTTATCGTCTGCAGCAGCTTTCAAATTGGATTCCCCCTAAAATTGTGTTGTTTGGAAAAAGAATAAGACAATTTTTCCTTTTCCTAACACCATCACAAGTCATAAAGTTTGAACCTACCATCTCGTTTATTAGTGTCCTCATTTCCAAATGTAGTTTTGGCAGTCTGTAGTCGGTAGTCTAGGAATTCCTTCTCTGAAAGTTCAATGAGAAATGACTTAACCCTTTCCCAAACAAGACTGGGTTTTGATGTTCTTAATTGAAAAGGCTAAGGTAAACATTGAGGCAAAAGAAGACAAGAGTGGTCATAGACAGATTATGCTACCCCAATAAGTGTTTGTCACAAAAAGAAAAACCTATCAAACATTAAGGCCCCTTTTCCCATGACAGATTTTTTGTACACACATTATTTGTAGAATATGGTCTATAACATCTTATTTATCACACAAGTATAAAATTTCATTAAATTCTGACTATTAGATGAAGAGAAATTAGAGAAGAACTAATTTTTACATTAAAGCTCCTTTTTCCATGACGCAGCCTCAAATTTAGAAACCCAGAGAAAAATCTCTAGGGAATGTCCCAGGGAGTTCACATGCGAAGTTTCATTGAATTTGGTCCAAAGGTTGCTGAGATTTGGCTGTGGACGGACGGACGGAAGGACAGCATGGCGACTATACACTCCCCCGAAATTTTTTCGGGGAGCATAAAAATGTTGATAATGAGCATTTTCTCCTTTTGCCTCAATATTTTCTGTGCTATGTTTTACACAAATACTGCCTGTATTAGTGTCCATCATGTCACTGCTAAATTAAAGCTAAATTAAAGAAACCTTGATTAATATCCAGTGTTGTCTTAAATTCCATACATTAGCCAGTAAATATGGCTATCAAATTCAATCTTAATGTGGTTGATATATCACTCACAATCCTTCTATACAGCTGCGATAATCCATAATAAACTTATATAAATATATAGGTACATTAAAAGGCGATCAATCATTGATATAAGACGTGTTATTAGAAAAGGACTGTTACAGTAAGGAACATCAACTGAATAAGATCATCATCTGCTTCAATTTTTTGGAACCAGGAAGACCAAAGAATGTAAAATTTCTTTCACTTAAATTTGTCTATGTTTTTAGCTATCTGGTAAATGGTTAATAAAGAGAACTATCAAAGACGATAGAAATAGACTAGAACAATGTCAATCACATTATCCTATCCTACTTGGTTTGTTGGTCCCTTGCGTAATTGTTTCTATTCCCTTTCCATTGAGATTAATGAATAATTATAGCTATCAGCATAGTTATCAGCATTTTCTTCTTTTGCCTCAATGTTTTTCAAAGCCAATTCATTTAGAGAGATCAATACCAGGTTTTGTTTTGGAAAGGGTTAAGTAAAAATGCAGGTTTACAATTAGAAAAGGTTAAAGTACACTCCGGTAAATACAACTTAATATCTATGAAAAAGTGATTTTCAAAAGCTATTCAAACACTGCCTTTCAAGTTTTTACACATGCTGAAAAGGTGTAAAAAGGCAAGTATTTGAATAAGGCATTAACCCAAACTTTACCAAATCAAAACAAATTTAACACTTTTGAAAATTAAAGCAGAAAATCTAATTTGATTCAACCAAAACAACTTGATGATTTAAAGTTCAATGTCATTTTATGTGTAGGTATCCTACCTATTAACCCTTTCCCAAACAACAAAATTTTAGGGTGATCCAATTTGAAAGCTGCTGTTGACGACAAAAGAGATGTTATTAAAGATAGAACTTGTATATAACACAGCACAGAAAATATTGAGACAATCGAGAAACTGCTGGTTATCAGCAGTTTCTTCTTTTGTCTCAATGTTTTCCCAAGCCAATTCTATTAGGGGCGTCAAAACCAGGTCTTGTTTGGGAAAGGGTTAACCTTTCCCCAAAAAGACCTAATTTTGACATCCCTATTTGTAAATGCTAGGGAAAACATTGAGACAAAAGAAGAAAATGCTGATAGTCAGCATTTTCTCATTTTGTCTAAATATTTTGTGAGCTATATTGTATACAAATCCTATTGTTATCAATATCCATATCGAAGTCTGCATGAGCTTCAAATTGAAATAGTCCATACTTTTGCTGTTTGGGAAAGGATTAAAGGGCTATGAATTGACTGTACATGAATTCAAAAACTTGTATGTTGATTTTTGCGATATTCAAAGTACAAAGTACAAACTTATGTGCCCAGTTAAGACAATTCTTGCAGGTTCTGAGATATTTTTACTGATCAGTATTAATGACACATTATTTGTGAACAATATGCCCAAATTTCAAGTAAAACATTTCAGTTTTGGGAAAAGCTATTACACTTTTTTCCCTCCTCTTTAATATTTTCCAAAATCGAGATACGAGGCTTTTCATTTACAACGATGATACGGGAAATATCAAGGCTCCATCTCATATATCTAATTCATAAACTATAGACAAGACTACAGTTTATGTAAAGTAGGTCCAACTCAAAGGACAAGGTCACAATGTCAAAGGTGATGGCTTTTGCAAGAGGTATATGTGTGTGAAATACCAAGGTTCTGTCTCAGAATTATATGAAACTTCAAATGAAATTATCCCTTTCCTAAACAAGACTTGGTTTTGACGGGTCTAATAACAAAGCCTTGGTAAAACATTGAGACAAAAGAAGAAGCTGCTGATAACCAGCAGTTTCTCCTTTTGTCTCAATATTTTCTGTGCCATAAAGTAAACAAACCCTTTCCTTTTCCTCATTGATTTTTTCATCTGGAGCAACTTTCAAGATAGACAACCTCAAATTTTGTCGTTTAGGAAAGGGATAATCTGACCTTATCATCAAGAGCTAGGACTTAATGTCCTAGCAGCTACTGCCAAAGCCCTTATGTAATATGTATGCATCAGATTCTGTGAAGACTTTTCTTTTGGGACTATGACCTTTAAACTTATGACCTTGATATCAAACCAGTTGGTATTTGGCTTGAATAAAAGCAGTATGCCAATATAAACAAAGGGTTATCAGAATTATCTTCTTTTCTCTCAATGAGTTTGTTTTTCCTAGGGACATCAAAAACCACTTATTTTGAGCTATTTCTTTCCAATTATGTTTTATAAGCAAATTATCATATTTTCAATTCTAAAACACATTATTTATCAAATTTTGACATGTCAAAGTCCCTTTGATTTGTGACCATTTTAAAAACATCACACTGTCGGGTACTTTTAAAGCTAGGGGGCATTTCACTGATTTACTTGAAGCTATAGTGGGGTTGATAGCTTAACCCATTCCCACACAATGGCTCTTTTTGACTTCCTATAAAATAATGGCTTTGGAAACAATGTGGAAAATGAAAAAAATTGCTTGTGACAAGCATTTTTTTCATTTCCCACAATGTTTTCTGGCCTAAAAGACAACAAAAAGTAAAATTTCATCAACTTGAAAATGTCATCTGTAACATCTTCCAAAATTTTGTCATCTGATGATGGATTAACCCTTTCCCAAACAAGACCTGATTTTGACATCCCTTATAGAAATGGCTTGGGAAAACATTGAGACATAAGAAGAAACTGCTGATAACCAGCAGTTTCTCCTTATGTCTCAATATTTTCTGTGCCATATTTTACACAAATTCTAATTTAAACAAGGCCCATTTGTCGTCTGCAGCATCTTTTGAAGTTGAAATTTTGAAAATTTGCCGTTTGGGAAAGGGTAAATGGACTGGGATGAGCACTGTCTATTACAAAGCTACTGACCTGCTTCCAGCTTTTGTGTCTTTAACCTCTCATTCTACTTTGAGAACTTTGTCCTGAGTTTCAAGGCTGTATCTCTTATAGTGTCCAAGCTATAGACCCGGCCCCGGTTTCTCAAAAAAACTTAAGTACATTCTCATACTCAAATCTGATCACTGTGCTCAAATCTCACGAAGTACATGTGAACTTCAATCGAATACCCTTCAACGTTGGAGAGTATCCCTTTGAAGTTGAGCATGTTCTCATGAGCATATACTTAAGTTTTTTCGAGAAACCGGGGCCAGGTTGAAGGGTGTTTTTTTTTTAGATGCAACACCGGCCTCTGACACTAGGGCCAAGACATAAGCTCATCTGACTAAAGTCCCAACTCGCTTAAACCTTTCCCAAACAGCAAAATTTTAGTGTGGTCTACTTTGAAAGCTGCTAAAGATGAATAAATGGATGTTGATAAAGGTTGGATATGAGTAGAATAAAGCATAGAAAACATTGAGGCAAAAGGAGAAACTGCTGATCATCAGCAGTTTCTTCTTTTGTTTCAATGTTTTTCTTTGCCTTTTCTATAAGGGACATCAAAACTAGGTCTTGTTTGGGAAAGGGTTAAAAAAGGTACTACAAAGCTACTGACCTGCTTCTAGCTTTTGTGTCTTTAACCTCTCATTCTCTTCTACTAATACTTTCAGAAATTTGTCCTGGGTTGATGCCTACAATTAAACAAATGTAAATATAACTCTTGAAGAGCCTAGAAAAAGCATTTATTTACCTTTTCCAAAATTACAAAATTCTGATCTATCCAAATTCTAAAGTGTTGAATTTCATGAAGACAACAAAATTAATGTTCAAATCGAAATGATACTTCTATCATATAGTGGAAAACATTGAAGAATCAGCTATTTTTCTTGCTTATTTCAATATTTTCCAAAACATAAACACCTAATTAGGTGTGTCACAATGTATCATTGGTTTAAGGCGCATTCCCATTGCCGACCAAATCAACCTGATCAAGCTCAACCAAGCGATGCAGAACTGATTGAGCTTGATCGGCAATAGTGATCGGGATAATCGAGCATGATCGGCAAAAATTATTGGGAATTAATTGACAAGAAATAAAGAAGAAGTCATGTAAATATGTTTGATCGAGTTTAATCGGGTTTGATTGGGGATTTAGGCGTTCGAGTTGATCGAGTTGGTCGGCAATGGGAACGCAGCTTTAGAAAAGATTAACCCTTTCCCACACACTGACGCTTTTGGACGCCCCGCAAAATAAATGCTTTGGAAAACATTGTGGAACATGAAGAAATTGCTTGTGACAAGCAATTTCTTCATTTCCAACAATGTTTTCTCCCAAGAAAGACCAAAAAATGTTAAATTTTGTTCAATGGAAATTGTTGTCTGCAGCACCTATGAGTTTTGACTAGGCTAAAATTTTGTTGTTTGGTAATGGGTTAAACTATAATAATAAACCATCATACCATGTTTTAACCCTTTCCCAAACAAGACCTGGTTTTGGTGTAGATGACAATTTGAAATTGGATGTTAATAAAAATTAGAATTGGGTACTATATAGCACAGAAAATATTGCAGAACAAGAGCTGTCACTGTAAGATGACAATGCCCCCGACACCACTTTGATTTTAAATTATGGCCAATCTATGTTCAAGGTCAAGGTCATCCAGGGGTCAAGGTCACCAAAGTATGTGCCTACAGAAAGGTAATGTACCAAGGAATGTTGTGGTAAAGTATGAAGCGAATATGTTAAGTAATAAGGAAGTTATGGCCAATGTTTAAGTTTTTGGACGGAATGACGGACAGACGGACGGACGGACGGACGGACAGACGGACGGACAAGTCAAATTTATGATGCCTCCCTATCGGGGGCATAAAAAGGAGAACAATGCTGGTTATCAGCATTTCCTTCTTTGCTTCAATGTTTTACCGAGCGTTTTACATTAGAAACTTCAAAACCAGCTCTTGCTTTGGAAAGGGTTAAAATGTCAAACCAAGACATTGTTTGGAAAAGCCCAGAGATGAGTAACTGTTGCCCTTATGATATTCAAGACAGATAGAATTGTTTACTCCTATATATAGCATTCAATTCTTTGGGGGGAGATAAAATTTCATGAAATAGTATATTATAATGTGTTTCCGCCAGGTTGAGAATCCTTTCCCACATATAACTCCCACTAATGGGTGGGTGGATAACCACAATTCTCAGAGGAATGGCAAATGGAACCTAGGAAATGATGTTGCAGTACTATTGGTAACAAAACTACCAGAAATCAAAGGTTAAATGGTCTAGCCACCACCAAATGACTAGCCTTTTGTTAAAACGGTATTACCCCTATCAAGACCTGGTTTTGATGAAGAAATAGTTTAGGAAAATAATAGGGAACAAGGTGTCAAACTGTCACAAGATACGCCCGTAACACTGCTTTATGTCCACAGAGGGAGCAGGTTGGTAAAAGTTTCATGGTCCTAGCTATTATACTTTTAGAGATATATTCCGGACAAGATTCAAGTATGAAAAACAACAAAAGGCAATAACTCCAAAAATAAGCCAGGTAGAGTTATGGTTCTTGTACACTGCACTCCGTAATGATAAGAAGAATATTACTGCCAAGTTTAAAGTCAATCGGACTTAAGGTGACTGAGTTATGCTCCGGACATAGAAGTGGACGCCGCCGGACGCCCGGATGCCCGGACATCACGGGTGATCCCATAATACATCCCGTCTTCGACGGGCGTATAAAAAAGAGAAGAAATTGCTGATATTCAGAAACTTCTCCTTTTCCCTCAATTTAAATTTTTCGACTAGTTTGATAATTAAGCTGTAGACACCCACGTTTCATCTTAATCATACAGTTTCCATGTTGTTGTCAATCAATCAATCAAACAATCAATCAATCAATCAATCAATCAATTAATTAATCAATTAATCAATTAATCAATTAATCAATAAATCAATTAATCAATCAACCAACCAACCCACCAACCAACCCACCAACCCACCAACCAACCAATAACATGTTACAACTTACTGTATATTTAAGCTATAGACACTCATGATTCTCTCGGATCATACAAGTTACTTGTTGTTGGTAATTTAAAATCATCAATTAATCACAATCAATTAATCAGTTGTGTTTTAACCCTTTCCCTAACAAGACCTGGTTTTGACGTCCCTAATAGAAAAGGCTTTGGAAAACATTGAAAAACAAGAGCTGTCACTGTAAGATGACAATGCCCCCGACACCGCTTTGATTTTAAATTATGGCCAATCTACAGGGTTGTGCCTAGGTCAGAATTTTTGGGGGACACAGGTGTCCCCCTACTTGAATTTCAAGGGGACATTGGGAAATTTTGGGGGACAAACTAAAACAACAACTATTTTAGATATGATTATAAACTAGTGTCGCATTTCATGTTGACAGCAAACTCGTGCAGCCATGGACATTTTACCAACCAATTCTTCTTGAAATCTTTTTCATTGTCTTTTATAGTCTCTGAGAAAGATAATTAATAAATTTGGCTGTCTGCGTGCCATCGGCAGATAGACAGTACAGGATCGGGCGTTTTAACGGCCATATTCGTCGATTCCACATCGTCTGCTATCTTTCGTCATCAGTCAATTTATTTCGGAAACAACTGGGAGACAGGTTCTCGATATTTCATGTTGAAATCGGCTAAAACAATAAGTAAATTTTTGGTCACAGTCAATATGTGATCGGTTTACAGTATTTTACGCTAAGATCGGCGGAATTGAACAGTAAACTTTGGGTCACAGTCAAGGTTTTTCATGTTACGGTGTATGCGTAATAATATACATTGCATGAATTATACTATCATAACAAAGATCGAGCAGGAGTTTTTCGTAAGTCATTACGAAAATAAAAGATGACTGAATTCTGAGCGCGCCCGAAATCCCGCGATGGCTTAAATTTTAAGGGACATTGAGAATTTATTTGCGGGAATCCCGCGATGCCACGGCCTAGGCACAACACTGAATCTATGTTCAAGGTCAAGGTCATCCAGGGGTCAAGGTCACCAAAGTATGTGCCTATAGAAAGGTAATGTACCAAGGAATGTTGTGGTAAAGTATGAAGCGAATATGTTAAGTAATAAGGAAGTTATGGCAAATGTTAAAGTTTTTGGACGGAATAAAGGACAGACGGACGGACAGACAGACAGACAGACAGACGGACGGAGGGACGGACAAGTCAAATTTATGATGCCTCCCTATCGGGGGCATAATAAAAAGAAGAAACTGCTGATAACCAGCAGTTTCTCCTTTTGTCTCAATATTTTCCTTGCTATATTGTACACAAATTCTATCTTAAACAAGGTCCACTTGTCGTCTGCAGCAGCTTTTGAAATGGAAATTTTGAAAATTTGCCGTTTGGTAAAGGGTTAACTTACTGTATATTTAAGCTGCAGACACTCGTGCTTCATCCTCATCATGCAAATTACTTGTTGTTGGTAAAAATTCATAAAACAATCAATTAACCATCAATCAATCAATCATTGACATATTCTAACCCTTTCCTTAACGATGAGTTTTTAGGGTGGCCAAATTCAAAAGCTGCTGAAGACAGCAAAATGGATGTTGATTATGATTAAATTTATGTACGATATAGCATAGAAAACATTGAGACAAAAGGAGAAACTGTTGTTTCTCAGCAGTTTCTTCTTTTGCCTCAATGTTTTCCCAAGCCTATTCAATAAGGGATGTCAAAACCAGGTCTTGTTTGGGAAAGGGTTAACTTACTGTATATTTAAGCTGTAAACACTCATGCTTCATCCTCATCGTACAAGTTACTTGTTGTTGCTAATCAATCACAATCAATCAATAAATCACAGCCAATTAAATCAATCAATCAATCAGATGTTACAACTTACTGTATATTTAAGCTGTAAACACTCATGCTTCATCCTCATCATACAAATTACTTGTTGTTGGTAACAATTCATAAAACAATCAATTAACCATCAATCAATCAATCAATCATTGACATATTTTAACTTACTGTATATTTAAGCTGTAAACACTCATGCTTCATCCTCATCATACACGTTACTTCTGTTGGCAATCAATCACAATCAATCAATAAATCACAGCCGATTACAATCAATCAATCAATCAGATGTTACAACTTACTATACATTTACGTTGTAAACACTCGTGCTTCATCCTCATCATACATGTTACTTGTTGTTGGTAACAGTTCATAAAACAATCAATTAACCATCAATCAATCAATCAATCATTGACATATTTTAACCCTTTCCTGAACAATGAGCTTTTAGGGTGGCCCAATTAAAAAGCTGCTGAAGACAGCAAAATGGATGTTGATTATGATTAAATTTATGTACGATATAGCATAGAAAACATTGAGACAAAGGGAGAAACTACTGGTTATCAGCAGTTTCTTCTTTTGCCTCAATGTTTTCCCAAGCCTATTCAATAAGGGAAGTCAAAACCAGGTCTTGTTTGGGAAATGGTTAATCAGTCAATCTATCAATCTATCATGTTACAACTTACTGTATATTTAAGCTGTAAACACTCATGCTTCATTCTCATCATACACGTTACTTGTTGTTGGTAGACTTCCAGTGTCTTTTCTTTCCTGAAATATTACAGAATCGACAAATTTGAAAAGCAAAAGCTCCTGTAACTGTACAAATGTAAAATATCATTCACTTGAAATTGCCATTTGCAACATCTTTTAAATTTGTAGAAGTCCAAAATGCTGTCATTTGCAAAGGAGTTTACTGATGTTTAAAGCCTTAAACCGTGAATTCTTACAAGACAGATTTTGTAGATGAAATTGCCTTTGCTTGTGTGCTTCACCTATTATAGACCCCTTTAATGCTTTGCTATACATGCATGTTTTAGTGGCTGCCTGTAGTCCAGTTACAAACTTATGATATTCTGACACATGTTTATGAACTTTACAAAGATAAACAAGAGAAGAGCATCCCATTTCCTATACAATTTGCATGCATTGGTTTAAGTCTTGCAGGTGTGAGACACCTGCAAGATTCAAACCATTGCATGCAAATTTACCAGTTTAATATTGTGTTGTTTACATCAATATATTTTGTCAACATGTGATCATGTGTCTATTATGACTGGACAATACCTGGTGTATGCAATAGAAGGATTCTGGAGGTCCAGTGGCAGATCCAGAGGGGGCTTGGGGGTTCGTTTGAAGCCTAATTATTTCATTTTCATGCAGAATTTCAGTTAAAACTGTGTAGTAATAGGAAAACAAAACCCCAATCCCTTTTATATTTGAACCCCCCTCACAGAAATCCTGGATCCGTTGCAGAGGTCACATGGTAGAGTAAAGAAATAAAAGGGTCACTTGAATATACTTACCATTTCAAAAACTCTTGTTCCAGTTCATAAACCTCTAATCCTGGTGCTTTTATACTTTGTAATAATCTGTTCCCTGAAAATACAAACCATATCATTGGCTATATTCAAAAATGCCATAACTGTAGTTATGACATTTGTGTGTATGTAACTATGAAATAAGACAGGTAAATACCAGACAAAAGACAAAATGTTGAGTTCTTATCCCTTAACCTTTTTCCAAACTGCAAATTTTTAGGGCGATCCACTTCAAAAACTACAACAATTGACTAAATGGATGTTATCAAAGATGGGATTTGTGTAAAATATGACATAGGAAATATTGAGACAAAAGGAGAAACTGCTGGTTATCAGCAGTTTCTTCTTTTGTTTCAATGTTTTCCCAAGCTCTTTTCTATTGGGGGACATCAAAATCAGGTCTTGTTTGGGAAAGGGTTAACAAACAATCATACATTCATCTATTCCAAACGAGACATGTTTTGACGTCATACCCTTGGTTTTGGAAAACATCGAGACAAAAGAAGATAATACTAATAACTTAATAAGTACAAGTTTCTCCTTTCCTCTCAATATTTTCTGGGCTATAATGTGAACAAATTCTTTACTCATTTATATCAATTTTGTAGTCTGCAGCAGCTTTAAAATTGGATTGGATTGGATGGAGTGTTACCCCCCCACTTAACAGCCAAGATCATATGGAGATGGGACCTTGGTTTAAAGTCTCATCCAAAAGACTGGCGAGGCAAGAGATCTATAAAACCAGAGACCCCTGTGTTACAAGTCTAGCGTGTAACCAGCTTTCAAATTGGACCACCACAAAATTTTGTGATTTGGAAATGGGTAAAGGCTTGTCAAACTTGATTCAGCAGCCTAGTAATGTACTTGTAAGTAAAACCTTAACCAAAGTTTGACATCAACCAGAGGACATTATTTTGCTTCACCCTTTCCAAAACGACAAAATTTTAGTGTGCTCCAAATGAAAAGCTGCTAGAGATTAGTAGACAAAATTGATGTAGTCAAGGAAAATATAAATGTACAAAATAGCACATAAAACATTGTGGCAAAAGGAGAAAATGCTAATTATCAGCATTTTCTTCTTTGGCCTAAATGAGACTTTTCTAATAGGGACCGGACATCAAACCAGGCGTGCGTTCTTTAGAGCGAGATTTTTGAAGATTTCTTAAGATGTTTTTGATACAGCGTTTTTGAGACCGAGATTTTAAGCGAGGTGTTCCGAATGTTCCATACTTCATACAAATGACGTCATGATGACGTCATTTGTATGAAGTATGGAGCATTCGGAACTCCGTGGTTTATGAATCGTGGAGCATTCGGAACAACTCGATCAATTCTATCCCATATAGGTTCTACAGAATTTACCGAGGGGTTCCGAAAGAAGTATAGAGCAATGGCGGCTCCCAGTGATCGTCTTAAAAATCTTGCTCAAAAGAGCGCTTAATCCTTAAACATCTTAAGAAATCTCAAGATATCTCAAGAAATCTCGCTCTAAATAATGCGGCTCAGGTCTTCTTTAGGAAAAGGCTAAATTCTTGTAAGAGTCATGGGTTTGTTTGAATTTAAGATGAGAAACAAGCATTAACACTTCCCACATGATGACATTGTTTGATACCACACAAGATACAGGCTTTGGAAAACACAATATTTGCTACTCATACACAGTAAGGCTAAAAATGTAAAATTTCATTCAACTTACATTGCTCTTTGCAAGACGTTTGAATTTGAACTAGTATAAAATGTTGTCATTTGCAAAAGAGATTGCCGATACTTTAAGCCTTTGATGATGCTCAACATTTTAACCAGAATTGGCATTAACCTTGAGCAAAAAAGGACCCAGTTTTGATGTCACTATAGGATGATAATTATTCTAGAAATACTTCAAGTAAAATCAGTAAATGCTAATAAATCAGCATTTTCTCCTTTTCCTTTTAAGATTTCTATGCTATGAATGTAAGATTTTGCAATTTTTGTAGCATTCGTTTTGTCTTCTACAGAATCTTAAGAAATGGACTGGTCTATAATACGGCCATTTGGTAAAGCGTTAACTCTTTTTCCAAACAAGATCTGGTTTTGATGTGCCAGATATAATTGGTTTGGGAAGTATTGAGACAAAAGAAGAAAATGCTGATCATCAGCATTTTCTCCTTTTGCCTAAATACTAGGCTTTATTGTATACAAATCCTATCTCTTTTTATATCACTAATATTGTCTACAACAGTTTTTGAATGGGATGACCCTTACAGAGCTGCAGATAAGAGGGGGTGATGACTTTTAAAACTGCAATAATTCTGTTATAGTTCATCAAACCCCATATTGTTGGTACTCATTTGCATCATCTCATCAAGACGATTCAAATGAGTACCCACAATAAAGGGTTTGGGTTGAAATAAGAAAGTTACAATGTCTTCATCCCCACTTATCTGGAGCCCTGACCCTAACTTTTTGCCATTTGGGAAAGTGTAAAAATATTCCTCTCACCTGAGAACCCTGGTAGGTAACACATTAAGGTACAGTTGGTGAATTGTTCTGCTAACTCACTGCAAATAAACAAAAATATATTTGCTCATCAATAACTTTTTTATCAGATACTGTTTAATAGATCTTTTAATTCCCTTTTTTGGCATGCTACGGACAGGACTTAACCTCACTAACATCGCTCCCCAGATAGGCTGCACCAGACAGACTGTTCACTGGCTCAGAATTAAATTTAATATTACTGGGTCTGTTAGAGATCTTCCAAGATCTGGTCGTCTCACAGTAACAATGTTACATGACGATCATATGATTACGTTAACACAACTACATAATCTTTTTTGCCAGCAACTAGTAAAGTTAATATAAATGTATTGATAATGGGAAAAAATGTTGCCGTCTATTAATGGGTATAAATGCTGCTGTCTGATAATGGGTAAAAATGTTGCTGTCTGATAATGGGTAAAAATGTTGCTGTCTGATAATGGGTAAAAATGTTGCTGTCTGACAATGGGTTAAAATTGTGCTGTCTGAAATTGGGTTAAAATTGTGCTGCCTGATAATGGGTAAAAATGCTGCTGTCTGATAGTGGGTTAAAATTGTAAAGTCTGATAATGGGTTAAAATTGTGAAATCTGATAATGGGTTAAAATTGTACTGTCTGATAATGGTTTTAAATTGTGCAGTCTGGTAACGGGTAAAAATGTTGCTGTCTGATAATGGGGCAAAATGTGCAGTCTGATAATGGGGTAAAAATGCTGCTGTCTGATAATGGGTTAAAATTGTGCTGTATGATAATGGGGTTAAAATGTACAGTCTGATAATGGGGTAAAAATGTACAGTCTGATAATGAGGTAAAATTGTGCTGTCTGATAACGGGTTAAAATTGTGCTGTATGATAATGGGTTAAAATTGTGCTGTATGATAATGGGTTAAAATTGTGCTGTATGATAATGGGTTAAAATTGTGCTGTCTGATAATGGGTTAAAATTGTGCTATCTGATAATGGGTAAAAATGTTGCTGTCTGATAATGGGGTAAAATGTGCAGTCTGATAATGGGTTAAAATTGTGCTGTCTGATAATGGGTTAAAATCGTGCTGTCTGATAATGGGTTAAAATTATGCAGTCTGATAATGGGTAAAAATTGTGAAGTCTAATAATGGGGTAAAATTGTACTGTCTGATAATGGTTTAAACTTGTGCAGTCTGATAATGGGTAAAAATAGTGCTGTCTGATAATTGGTTAAAATTGTGAAGTCTGATAATGGGTTAAAATTGTACTGTCTGATAATGGGTTAAAATTGTGCAGTCTGATAATGGGTAAAATTGTGAAGTCTGATAATGGGTTAAAATTGTGCTGTCTGATAATGGGTTAAAATTGTGCTGTCTAATAATGGGTTAAAATTGTGCTGTCTGATAATGGGTTAAAATTGTACTGTCTGATAATGGTTTTAAATTGTGCAGTCTGGTAACGGGTAAAAATGTTGCAGTCTGATAATGGGGCAAAATGTGCAGTCTGATAATGGGGTAAAAATGCTGCTGTCTGATAATGGGTTAAAATTGTGCTGTATGATAATGGGGTAAAAATGTGCAGTCTGATAATGGGGTAAAAATGTACAGTCTGATAATGGGGTAAAATTGTGCTGTCTGATAATGGGTTAAAATTGTGCTGTATGATAATGGGTTAAAATTGTGCTGTATGATAATGGGTTAAAATTGTGCTGTCTGATAATGGGTTAAAATTGTGCTGTCTGATAATGGGTTAAAATTGTGCTATCTGATAATGGGTAAAATGTTGCTGTCTGATAATGGGGTAAAATGTGCAGTCTGATAATGGGTTAAAATTGTGCTGTATGATAATGGGTTAAAATTGTGCTGTATGATAATGGGTTAAAATTGTGCTGTATGATAATGGGTTAAAATTGTGCTGTCTGATAATGGGTTAAAATTGTGCTATCTGATAATGGGTAAAAATGTTGCTGTCTGATAATGGGGTAAAATGTGCAGTCTGATAATGGGTTAAAATTGTGCTGTCTGATAATGGGTTAAAATCGTGCTGTCTGATAATGGGTTAAAATTGTGCTGTCTGATAATGGGTTAAAATTATGCAGTCTGATAATGGGTAAAAATTGTGAAGTCTAATAATGGGGTAAAATTGTACTGTCTGATAATGGTTTAAACTTGTGCAGTCTGATAATGGGTAAAAATAGTGCTGTCTGATAATTGGTTAAAATTGTGAAGTCTGATAATGGGTTAAAATTGTACTGTCAGATAATGGGTTAAAATTGTGCAGTCTGATAATGGTTTAAAATTGTGCAGTCTGATAATGGGTAAAAATTGTTGCTGTCTGATAATGGGTTAAAATTGTGAAGTCTGATAATGGGTTTAAATTGTGAAGTCTGATAATGGGTTAAAATTGTGAAGTCTGATAATGGTTCAAAATTGTGCTGTCTGATAATGGGTAAAAATGTTGCTGTCTGATAATGGTTTAAAATTGTGCAGTCTGATAATGGTTTAAAGTTGTGCAGTCTGATAATGGGTTAAAATTGTGCTGTCTGATAATGGTTAAAATTGTGCTGTCTGATAATGGTTTAAAATTGTGCAGTCTGATAATGGTTTAAAATTGTGCAGTCTGATAATGTGTTAAAATTGTGAAGTCTGATAATGGTTTAAATTTGTGCAGTCTGATAATGGGTAAAAATGTTGCTGTCTGATAATGGGTTAAAATTGTGCTGTCTGATAATGGGTTAAAGACACTTACCACCATCTGCTATTTAAAACAATATTGTTGGAGAATCCAAATTTCTGGAAGAATTCTATAGCTTTGTTGTCTGCGTGTACAACTATGGCATTGTATGTCCCAAAACTCTTACTATGAGTTGAGCCATTGCCACACAGTGACATTTTTTGACTACCTCACAACAATAGGCCTAGGAAAACATTATGGAAAATAAAGAAATTGCTTGTAACAAGCAATTTCTTCATTTCCCACAATGTTTTCTACCCAGAAAGACAAAAATATGTAGAATTTCATTCACTTGAAATTGTCATCTGCAACACCTTTGAATTCGGAACATTTCAATTTTTTTGTCATCTGGTAAAAAGTTAAAGGCACTTACCACCATCTACTATTAAGAACAATATCGTCAGAGAATCCAAATTTCTGGAAGAACTCTACAGCTTCATTGTCAGCGTGTACAACTATGGCATCATAATGTCCAACAACTTTTGGGTCAACAACTTGCTGAAAATGGAAAAATATGACATGTCAGGACCATGTAAGAAGTGTTTAAGGTATTGACCCTAGTTAGTCTGTGCAGACTGCCAAGACCGAATAGGGTCAATAATTTTGAAACTAAGGTAATTTTGTGAATCTGCAATGTTTTCCCAATCTTACCTTATTTATTTTTTCCAAAACGGATAACTAGTTGACCTCTTGTAAGTCGAATCATTTTCTAAAAATTTAGTTTTATGAACTTCGAATAAGGTCCCTTTTAGTGTGAAGAGTCACAAAAAAGTACCATATGAGAAGTGTGAAACATACAGTTGAAGACATAGTGAAATTGAAATTAATTCCATTAGGACTGATCTTCTAACTATCGTAGTTTTTTTAATAAGATTCTTTTATTATAAGAGTAGTCAAAATAAAGCATTGTTAAGGCTACAGTAAATAATACATCATTGTATCATGAATGGAAATGAGCCAGGACCTGGAAAAAGTGTCCTTATTATAGCATTTTAGAATTAGGATGATTCTGCCATGTAGTCTGTTCCATGCTGCTCATCCTTTGGTCATGAAGAAGCTATCAGATAACTCCATGGATCTTAATCAGACTCACTGTGTTTTACTGTAGAGGCTGATGTGAATTCATGTTAGTCTTAAATGCCAGAAATTAACTCAATTCAATAAGGAACAAGAAACTTACAGACAGCAAGAACTTTCCAATACCAAGTCCCCTACATCGTTTTCTCACACTGACCAATGTCAAATGTATTACCCTGTCTTTATGTTTCCTGCAAAGTATAGAATATTTTGTCATATCAAAATTAAATCTTGTTTGGGAAGGGGTTGAAAACAACTTGTATGAGAATATTTTGTCAAAAGATAATCTTTACATTCTTAAAGTTATTGACTTCCAGAGATTCTTTTTTCAAAGCTTTGAAACACTGACTAAAAGAACAACTTTTGTAAGAGCACAAAAAAGTTTAAGAGATAAGGAAAATATACTTAATATACATGTAAATCAACATGTTCTAGATATCTATTTTTTTCAAATCGCTTTCAATAATTAAAACAACAAAAACAGCATATAACAATGAAATGATCAAATTGATTTGAAACTGATAGAGGTACAATATAAAGCAATATAAACTTGAATGATAACATGATAAAAATAAAGAAACTGGAAAAATAGTTCAACTTGATATCACTATTTTACACTGACCTCCTACTTTTAGACATCCTACAAACAAAATCATTTTCTTTCATCCCTTTTACCAAAGAACAAACTTTCACTTTTTGTATAAATCTATCAATGTACAGAATAGTACTGAAGGAAAAGGAGAAAATGTTGTTTATCAGCATTATCTTATTTTCTTTCAATGCTTTCAAAAGCCATGTTTAATTTACTAGGGACTAAAGAAGAGTTCTCTGTGGACAACGTAGCTCACCTATAAAGAAGATTTCCACAAAAGCAGCTTAATTCCAATGTCAAGAGGCCAAAGGTCCAAAATGAAAGGTCTTGGTAGGAGGTATATATGTATGAAATATATCAAGGTACTATCTCTAATAGTGCCTAAGATATAGGTCATGTTAATGTTTTTTTAAAAAATAGATCACAATGTCAAGAGTCATGGCCTAAAATGAAGGGTCTTTGCAGGAGATATCCATGTGTGAAATATCAAGGCTGTATCTCAAAAAGTGCATGAGATAAAGGTCAGGTTAACCCCTTCGCTGCCAGACAAATATTGGAAAATTGGTTCCTATTTGCCAGACTATTTTCCAAGAAATTGACGGTAGTGTAAGAAATCAACTTATAACTCAAAAACTATTCAATAAAACTATATAAAACCTTATATTTTCTGAAAGATAATTGAAAATGCTATTCAATGAATATATTTTCATTCATTTTGCATTTTTCATGTTTTGTTCTTGAACTTTGAAAAAAAAAACATCGGTTTCCCCTCATGACGGCTCAGGCCGTCATGGGGCAGTATAGCGACATTTTCGCATGACGGCTCAGGCCGTCAAGGGGCAGCGAAGGGGTTAAAGTTTCTTAAAAGTAGATCAAACTCCAAGGTTAAGGTTACAATGTCAAGGGCCACAGTTTAAAATGAAAGGTCTATGCATGAGATATCCATGTATAAAATATCAAGGCTGTACCTCTAATAGTGCATGAGATAAAGGCCAGGTTAACGTTTCTTCAAAGTAGATCAAATTCCAAGGTCAAGGTCACTAGGTCAAAGGTCATGCTCCGAAATCAATGGGGAGAATCACGTGATTGACAATGGTATTGAACACGAAAAAATGGCGACAAAATGACCGCTTCGGCGTGAAAATTCAAACTTTAGAAAGGTATGTATTAAATCTACGTAGTCTTTCAGACAAGCCACCTATCCTAAAGTACCCGCTATTGTCCAAGGTTTCCACAGATACCCAACTTTCCCCCATCCGTTTGCTGTATTTAGAGAACACTCAAAGAATATTTCGGAAATTGCGAAAATTTTGGATGTGTGTTAAGCACGTCGCATCATATTTACAGCTTTATTTCTTACCCAAAGAGCTCTCTTTTCACACGGTATATTTCCAGACCCTTTTTTATCGAAGACATTTCATTCTAGCCCATTTACATGGTCCGTGTTGTCTTTGTTACGCGTTTTTACGAAAAAGATGTTAAACATACGTACAATGCTGTAGTGTTTGGCACGCCGAGTTCTTGTGAGTGTGATGTTTAACACGCACATAATTGCTCATGTACTAGGAAAGCCACGGATATTGGACAAATTGGTTGTTTATACATGATAAAATAGCCGGGGTTAACGGAAGAATTTGGAGATGCAGATCTATTAGATTTTACAATAACAGCGACGAATTACCTTTATTTGTCAGTTATTACGTCACGGTTTACTGGGTAGAATTGAATCCTTTTCTATCATATCATTGTATTCCATGTGCAATTGACCCATTCTTATGCCGACAGTGTGAAGTGCATCAAACCTTGCTGAACTGTATTTTGTCACTATCAGATGTGCATTTTCCCAATAATATGCCAGACTTTAACGGTGCATTGTTCGGATGTTCTAAAAAGTTCAATCCACAAAATATACCTCCGTGAGCCAGATGATGAAAACCTTCTACAAAACAACATCTTTAATGCATGTGACTGGGCAAAAAAGGGAAATGTCGTTTCATACTACTAAACGCAAAACCCTACATTTTGGAAAGGAAAGCCAAAAACCAATACTTCATAAAAAGCACAGACGTTCCATTAATGAAATTCGAAATATTGACAAAGAAAAAGATCTGGGTGTCATTTTCGACTCCAAATTTACATTTCAGAGTCATGTTAATACCAAAGTAAACGTTGCAAATAGAAATATGAAATAGAATAATGAAATCTTTCACTTATATGGATAAGACGATGTTTTTGCAATTATACGAGTCAATGGTAGGTCCACACTTAGAATATGGCTCAGTGATTTTGAGTCCTAGATACAAAAAGGATGCAATCGCAATAAAAATGTCCAAAGACGGGCTATGAGAATGGTCAAAGAACTGAAAAACAAATCATATACTGAAAGGCTTCGAATACTTGGACTCCCTACTCTAGAATACAGGAGAGAAAGAGCAGACCTAATGCAGATCTATCGGCTTATTAACAAAATAGATAAGACAAACAAAAACATCATATCACTAAGAAAAGAAAGTTTCACTAGGGGAAACAATTTAAAACTATTCCAAACAATGCCTAGAACAGACTGTAGGAAAAATGCTTTCAGAGTTAGAGCTACCAAAAATTGGAATGATCTCCCAAATGAGGTGGTACAGGAACCCTCCATCAATGCCTTTAAAGCTAGGCTTAATAAGATATGGAAACCAATCAATAAATTTGAAGCCAAATGCTATAAAAATAACTAAGTAAAATGGCTACAAGACAGACCAGTGCAACATGAAACATATGGAACATAAGAAGCATTTTATTATAACTATGAAACATAAGAAGCGTTTTACTATAACCGTTACTATATAATCATAATCCTGGCAACTTAATAAAATAATTGGGAGGACAGGAAAGCGATGGACTGCCATATTTCCTGATTCATTCCATTCAAATGTAAAATTACTGCAATAAAATATTTATAAGAATAGTAAAAATGATAAAAGTAATTCTGTATTTTCAAACATGCAAGAATAAATAAGAGAAAATTTAAAGTTCTTATTATTACTACAGGCAGGGGCCAAAATACGAATAATTGATTATAATAAAACGTCACTATATTCAATTCAATCAATAATTGCATAAGTAATAGTCATAATCATAGGGCAAAAAGCAGGGCATATAAAGTAAATGATTACCATTATTGGTAAACATCAAAGGTTTTAAAAGTTTACATTTTTATTGTGCATAATGTAAGTTTCTATCTTTTAGAATCAATACCATCTTTTACCAAATTAAAATAAAAAAATGTAAAAAGTTAGTATAATTGAGTCATTATTAATTATGCTTAAAGAATCGAAGAAAATGCTTACAAAAATAACTGTACAAGTTAGCGTTCAATGAAACATGTTAAGTAAAAGTAACGAAGAGTGTTGTGCGAAAAGTGTAAGCAAAGCAAAGTGAACATATAGTGGATAAGATATTGTGTGATAAACTTGTGAGGAACTATTGACTGAAAAAGAAACAGGAAGTCCTAAAAAATAAACACTTTTCAACGGGGAAAACGAAAAGGGCCGAAGAAGCATAGAAATGCTTATGTGAACAGACGATCACATCTTGCTTCCAGAACTGTATTAACTGTATCAAAAGCACAAATTAGACAGCACATTCTACACAACTATGGTACAATTGCGTGTTTATCATCACACTCACAAGAAATCGGCGTGCCAAACACTACAGCATAGTACGTGTGGTTTAACATCTTTTTCGTAAAAAAACGCTTAACAAAGTCAACACGGACCATGTAAATGGGCTAGAATGAAATGTTTTTGAAAAAAGTGGTATGGAAATATACCGTGTGAAAAAAGAGTTCTTTGGGTAAGAAATAAAACTGTAAATTATGATGCGACGTGCTTAACACACATCCAAAATTTTCGCAATTACCGAAACATTCTTTGAGTGTTCTCTAAATACAGCAAACGGATGGGGGAAAGTTGGGTATCTGTGGAAACCTTAGACAATAGCGGGTACTTTAGGATAGGTGGCTTGTCTGAAAGACTACGTAGATTTAATACATACCTTTCTAAAGTTTGAATTTTCACGCCGAAGCGGTCATTTCGTCGCCATTTTTTCGTGTTCAATACCATTGTCAATCACGTGATTCTCCCCATTGGAAATGAAAGGTCTTGACAGGAATTATAATATAATCTATGTATAAAATATCAAGGCTGTATCTCTAATAGTGCCTGAGAAATAGACCAGCTTTAAGTTTTTTGGGAGACGCATTAGGCTATAATCATTTGATGCATAGGCAAAATACATTATGTAACAACAGAAAAGAAGCAGAAAGTTTTTGGTACAAGATACATCATGTGTGTAGCAATAAGTATTTTAACCCTTTCCCAAACAAGACCTGGTTTTGACGTCCCTCATAGAAAAGGCTTGGGAAAACATTGAAACAAAAGAAGAAACTGCTGATAACCAGCAGTTTCTCCTTTTGTCTCAATATTTTCTATGCCATATTTTACGCGAATTCTATCTTTAATAACTTCTATTTTGTCATTTGTGGCAGTTTTTGAAGTGGATCACCCTAAAGTTTTGCAGTTTGGGAAAGGGTTAAAAAAGATTTGTTGGTGAAACACGATTGTCACTGAATGAACCTATTTTTCTTACATGTGACATTGATAAATAACATGGTGTATAATCATGTGACTTAGAATTTCCGATAAAACTTTGTCAATACTTGACCAATTGGAATTCAGTTTGAAGCAGAGAAGGCGGAAAAATGTCAGAAATAACATGGGATTGGTCGTAGTAGATTTTTAAAAAAATGACTGATAAAAAAGTTATTGAAGATAAACCAAAATTTTGGTTTATCTTCAATAATATTTTTTTCAATTGATTTTTCAAAAATCCACCACGTCCATCTAATGCGTGACGTCTGTCCACATCCTATGCTTCAACCTGAATTCAAATTGGTCCCGTATTAACAAAGTTATTGAAAATATTCAGTAATCATTGCATCACATGATTATCCACCGTGAATAACCCAACATGACACCTTTTGACGTCCCATGTCATAAAGGCTTGAGAAATTATTGTGAAAGATGAAGAAATTGCTTGTGACAAGCAACTTCTTCATTTTCCACAATGGTTTCCACCCGGAAAGACAACAAGAGTTGTCCGCGGACAACGTAGCTCGCCTATATGGGAGCTTGTCACAAAAACAGCATTTTTTTTAAAATTAGGTCAAACTCCAAGGTCAAGGTCACAAGGTCAAGGGTCGTGGTCCCAAATGAAAGGTCTTGTCGAGATGTATCTATGTATGAAATATCAAGGCTGTATCTCTAATAGTGCCTGAGATATAGGCCAGGTTAAAGTTTTACAAAAGGAGGTCAAACTCCAAGGTCAAGGTCACTAGGTCAAAGGTCATGGTCTCAAATGAAAGGTCTTGTCGAGATGTATCTATGTATGAAATATCAAGGCTGTATCTCTAATAGTGCCTGAGATATAGACCAGGTTAAAGTTTTTCAAGTGAAGAAGCGACGGGACGGGACGCGACGCTGACACTAGGGCTGTGACATTAGCTCCCCGGACATAAAGTCCCGGCTCGCTAAAAAAGGAGTTCAAGGTCAAAGGTCAAGGTCACTAGGTCAAAGGTCATAGTCTCAAGGTCAAGGTCATGAGGTATCCATATGTAAAATATCAAGGCTCTACCTGTAATAGTGCATGAGATATAAGCAAGGTTAAAGTTTTTTAAAAGTAGGTCAAACTCCAAGGTCAAGGTCACTAGGTCAAAGGTCATGGTCCCAAATGAAAGGTCTTGGCAGAAGGTATCCATGTGTGAAGTATCAAGGCTGTATCTGTAATAGTGCCTGAGATATAGACCAGGTTAAAGTTTTTGAAGATGCGACGCCGACGCTGACGCTGACACTAGGGCTGTGACATTAGCTCCACGGACATAAAGTCCCGGCTCGCTAAAAAATGTTTAAAAAGTGTAATTCTCGTGCTATTGTCGTCTTGAACACCTTTGAATTTGGATCAATCTAAAATTTTACCATCTTGTAATGCGATTAACACATAGCTATATAGATGAACACATGTAGAAGCATATGCCCTCAATATATCAACATGGGGGCATATAAGTAAACAAGCACAGAACAACATATAAGAAGGAGAGAAAAGTCATTTTAAACTTGTTGTTCCAAATCCAAATCCTACATTATGGGTACTCAATTGAATCGTCTCAGAGATAATTCAAATAAGTAAACACAATATAGGAATTGATGAAATTAGGAAATGAAATAATGCAAATTTAACCCTTTCCCAAACAAGACCAGGTTTTGGCATCCCTGAGAGAATAGGTTGGGAAAACATTGAAACAAAAGAAGAAACTGCTGATAACCAGCAGTTTCTCCTTCTGTCTCAATATTTTCAGTGCCATATTTTTCACAAATTCTATCTTAAGTAACTTCCATTTGTCATTCGCGGCAGTTTTAGAAGTGGATCACCCTAGGATTTTGTGGTTTGGGAAAGGGTTAAAAGCCATTACTCAAAGCTCCTCTTATCTGTAGCTCCGGAGGGCATGTACAATGATTTTACTGATACCTATAGAATGGAACTTTATTTTCTAGCTCATTTGTAACCCTGTGACAGTCACTTCAGACAGAGGAATTAGAAATATTGAAATTAATTTGAAAAGTTAAATACATGTACAGCAAAAGATATCTAAAATATGTATATGTTTTTTATGTAATGACTTAAAATTACACATAATTATGCTATTATTTCTAAAATACAAATTTGTATTATTCATTAGAAAAAATATCAAGTTTAAATCAAGATATCGAAAGAAAGAGTGATATAAAGCTGTTAGTCCATTATCATTTCTATATGTTTTGTACTAAGCCATTTAATCATGAAGTGTTCTCCCCAGCCAAAATATTTTACCTGTATAGTAGGGGCACAACAACGGCCCTTTAAGTAAATCAGTGTAATGCCTCTACATCTTAAAAAGTCCTCTACAGCTTAGTTTTCACAAAATGCTCACCAAATACAGTGATTTTGAGGTGTACCGTGTCAAAAACTGACTTACATAGAGCATTTTCTACATAAATTCTATAAAAAAAACATAATGGGAAAAAGAAGAAATTGCTCAATATTAGCAATTTCTTCTTTTCTCATAATGTTTTCATTCACAACTAGAACTGTCACAGAATGTGACTTGATACCCCCGCACAAGCTTTCACTACAACAAAGGGCAATAGTGTACCAAGTTTGAAGTTGCTAGCACATATGGTCTAGAAGATATGATTCAGTCAAAAATGCATGGGTATAAACAACAAAAGGCAATAACTGTAAAAGAGGGCATGGCAGAGTAATGGATCTTGTACATGACACTTCCCTACAATAAGATCTATAAGTGTAGCAAGTCTGAAGTTGCTAGCACTTATGGTTTAGAAGATACCGTAATTATTCTAATAAACGCCCAGGCATTTATGAGAAAAGTGCTTGATAGATAAGTTAGGGGTGGGCGTTTATTAGAGGTATTCTAATTTTGCTAGTCAAAACATGCGAATCAAATGTCAATTCGTTGACTGGAACTTATTCAAGAAAAAGTTTGCAAAGTTTTGTTACAAGAAATGTAAAATACGATTTTTGGATAAAAATCCATCATTGTAAACAGATTGGGGGACAGAAAATACTCTCTTTCATTGCTTTTTATAAGTGATCTTTAATTGTGACTTACATAATTTTAATCCGAAATTGGGGGATGGGCGTTTATTAGAATCACCCTTTCCTGCTTAAATTGTGCTTGAAATTTGCATGTTTTCAGCTGAGAATTGGGGGATGGGCGTTTATTAGAACATGGGCGTTTATTAGAATAATTATGGTATGTTCCGGTCGAAAATGCAAGGGTAAAAACAACAAAGGGCAATTTCTCAAAGAGTATGCATGGCAGAGTTACGGTTCTTGCACATGACACTTTCCCACAATGAGATCTATAAGTGTAGCAAGTTTGAAGTTGCTAGCACTTATGGTTTAGAAGATATGTTCCAGACAAAAATGCAACGGTACAAACAACAAAAGGCAAATACTCAAAAAATGGGCATGGCAGAGTTTCGGTTCTTATACATGACACTTCCCCACAATATGATCTATAAGTGTAGCAAGTTTGAAGCTGCTAGCACTTATGGTTTAGAAGATATGTTCCGGACAAAAATGCAAGGGTAAAAACAACAAAGGGCAATTTCTCAAAGAGTGGGCATGGCAGAGTTACGGTTATTGCACATGACACTTTCCCACAATGAGATCTATCCGTGTAGCAAGTTTGAAGTTGCTAACACTTATAGTTTAGAAGATATGTTCCAGACAAAAATGCAACGGTACAAACAACAAAGGGCAATTACTCAAAAAGTAGGCATGGCATAGTTACGGTTCTTGCATATGACACTTTAACACAATGAGATCTATAGGTGTAGTAAGTTTGAAGTTGCTAGCACTTATAGTTTAGAAGATATGTTCCAGACAAAAATACAATGGTACAAACAACAAAGGGCAATAACTCATAATGTGGGCGTGGCAGAGTAACGATTCTTGTACATGACACTTTCCCACAATAAGATCTATAGGTGTAGCAAGTTTGAAGTTGCTAGCACTTATGTTTTAGAAGATATGCTATGGAGAAGTATTTTGTACACAGACAGACAAAGAGGCAGACAGACAGAGATACAGACAGACAGACAGGTTGATTCCAGTATACCCTCTAAAACATTTGTTTTGCGGGGGAATAATAAAACATTTGTTTTGCGGGGGTATGATAATTTATATTACCACTGCATTTTGCATGTATGTTACTTGGCCATTAAACTTTCAAATGTATCTGCAAAGAACACTGTCATGGTATTTTCTTATAGAGAAAAAAATAGGCCAAGAAGCCTAGAAGCAAGAAAATCAAAAGGATATCAAATGAACTAAAATTCTAACATATAAACTTACACATATTTTTTCTCAAACGAGGCACATCCCACAATTCTGTTCTCAATACCGACCATGTCTTCAGTGATTGGCCCCTCACAGGATTTACGCGCCTTTCTACGCTCGATGACACCGTTGATGAAAGAGTTAATGCCCTTGGAAAAATCTTCCTCATCATCACTGTAAAGATACAAATTTGTGACTCATCATCAGGGCTCACGCTGGCGATCGCCACTTGAGCCATTGGCGACAATTTTGAAAAAGTGGCTCAAGAAAAATGAAAGTGGCTCAAAGGGTGGCTCCAAGGGTGTGAAGTGTGGCTCTAAGACCTCGTCTCCACTAGGACGCCGAAGGGTTGCCGAAGGGTTCCCGATCCAAAAAATGTCAGGATCGGGATGCTTCGGCACACCTTCGGGATGATCGGGAACCCTTCTTCAACCCTTCTGGAAGTCATCTTAATGCTTCGGGAATGCTTCGGGAACCCTTCGGGATCAAAATAGGTTCGGCATCCAAATTTTAAAAGTTTTAAAATTTGGACGCCGATCTTTTAGTTCGGGAAAGCTTCGGGAAAGCTTCGGGATCGTCGGCATCCCTTCCTCAAACCTTCGGGAACCTTTCTGGACAATCTGCAACCCATCGGGTCCTATCTAACTGCATTAAATCCATTGTAATACCCCGAACGGTCTACGAAAGGTTGCCGAAGGTCGACGTGTTACATATGGAAAAATTTACCCTCTCTGTCCGTCTGTCTGTCCGTCTCTGCGTACGTGTGTCCACATCATATGATCGCAAATTCCACCATATTTATGGTTAAATTCAGATTTACAGAATGTATCTAGTGTCATATTGTGATTATTTTCAGAGGTTTTGAAATCAGGCAATGTCACAAAAGGGGGCTTAAGGTATACAGCCCATCATTAAAAACCCCCTTTCTAACACACGCTTGTAAATACACTTCACATAAGTTGATTCACCGTGCCGGATTTCAAGATAATTTTCAAGAAGAAAATAATTTGCAAATATTAGTTTACTCTAAATTCATATGCAAGGGAGGTAATTTTAAACATTTTTGTCAAATATTTCAATATTAATTTAAAGTATGCATTCATTCAAAATTCTAAACCGTTCAAAATGCTAATGTACTCGCATTAAGAATGGAAATGTATCACAGTCTAGGAATTACTGGCACCTTTCAAATTTCGCCTCTGGCTCTTTGGTGCTAAAGATGGGTTGCATACCTTAATTTAAAATATCTATGTATATTGTGATCTTGGACCTTAAAATCGCCACACAGACGTGTTTTGCATGAATTGTTCTGTGTAATACAGGTCGCGGCCATAGCGCATTCGGTAGCGTGTCGGACTTATAACATGGTCTCCCAAGTTCGATCCCCGGCCGCGGCGAATATCCTTTAGACATTTTTGACCGCGGCCATGGCGCAGTTGGTAGCGTATCTGCCTCTCATTCGAGAGGTCCCGGATTCGATACCCGGCCGCAGCAAATACCCTTACTGACAAAAATATCACCCATCAATGGTTTGATACCGTGAACCTATGTGGGTGAGCAGCTGGAGGCTCGGTAAGGGTGTAGTGGTAGTACTGGTATGAGAAACGACAGTTATTCATGTTTAGGTGCTCCAGCCGCCGCGATATGACCTTAGTAGTTGAAAACGGCGTTAAACCTCAATAAACCAAACCTTTAAGACATTTGTCTCTCACCAAATGGGAGGATAATCGTACACCTATGTGATCGAGCAGCTGGAGGCTCAGGAACAATATTGTGATAGTACTGGTGAGAGAAACGACAGAAATCCATGGTTAGGTGGTCCAGTCGCTGTGTTGTGACTTAAGCAGTTAAAACAGACGTTAAACCCGAGCCAATCAATTAACCAATCAATCATTCAATCAATCAAAACTATGTGATGTAATGTTTCGTACTCATTTCATCACCCCAAATCGCACAGGAAATCTCATGAATACTTCATTGCGTCACCCCGAATTATTAGAAAGTCAAGCTACCCAGACAGTACCGTCAATTCACTGGTAATTACATAACAGAGAAGATGGTCGGAAGAGGAAAAAATAAGCGACAACAGCAAAAAACAGCAGATGCATCATGTACAAAGAAAAAGTCGAAAAATGACCCACCCAGTAAGTTTGTTACCTTTACATCGTAAAGTTTTGTTAATGAAAAACTAGGATTTTACTATTATGACAGTCTACTCCTAATAGATGTGATTCGCACGACGTCGTAATTATTCGGGCGACGTCGAAAACATTCGGTGGAACTTTCCAACGCCGAATGTTTACGACCGCACCCGAATAAGTTCGGATACCTAACGATGCCGCTCGAAAAAAATCCGATATTTCATGAATCTCAAAATGGTCACATTACCACTGGTGGTGAACCCGGACAAAGCGTGGGACGTTTTTTCGCGATCATAGTATTGCGTCGGTGTTGTTATAAAATATCGTAACTACGGCCTCGATAAAGCCGTAGTTACGAGATTTTATAACAACACAGACGGTTTATCAATACATATCGGCAAACCCGGTCTATTTTTAGAACATATTCATTGTTATTAGAAAACCTATTCAATCAGATCTTTAAACTCACATTTATACGCAAAATATCTGTACCTTGTTGTAGCCAAAAACGTGCCTCGCTTTGGCCGAGTTCACCACCAGTATTTGAGGGTATTCTATCTTTATGTATTAAAGGGACACATGCTAGTCTAATGATCATACAAACTTGTAAAATATACAGTTGACACTCGTTATTTCGACATCGGAAACGTCGAATTTCTGTCTAAGTCGAAGATTAACTCTCCATTCATGGATATCAAACATATTTTGAACTAAAAAAACAAATCGTTGAAACAGTAAGAAAAGGAGAGAAAGTGCTCGCAGCAAATTTCTCTCGTATCAAATAATTTGTTTCCTTTTCCTGCTATATTTCAATTATAAATGCACTTGATGAACAATATTTAAAGTGACATTTCACATTAGTTTAATTTTTCAAAAGTATGTCTTGATGCAAAGATTGTTTATTTTAATGCGTAGAAATGCTATCAGTTTTATGAAGTTGTTATTTATAAGCGAAAAATACGCCTTCAAAGTTGAGACAGAAATGACAAATTCTATATAAATCTGAACTGTTGTCCACAACAATTTGTCTAATTTTAGCACAAAAATATATACATGTATTTCGTAAACGGTTCAATATTTTGGCTTGAAATTTTCAGAATTTTCATAAGAAAACATGCTCTTTCAGATAGAATAAAAGTAAAATTTATGTAAAAATAATTCTGAAATGTCACTTTAAATGGTAAATATGATTTGAATCGAAACTTGAAAAAAAATCGGATACGTCGAACTGCGGACATCTCGAGGAAAATGGCGTTCCCTACGACTTCGACACAAAGAGTTTCAACTGAATATATAAACAGAAAAAAATAGTTTATGAATTGGTCAACCTGCATGTGTAGATTATTTCTGCTCAGGAAAAACTCTCATCAAGCGGAGTTCTTTAAATCAAGTTAGAAATTCTTAACAAAACCCATTTTTTTAAAACCCAGTGTAACTTTTTACCACCCTATAGTATAACTTATTTACTGGTCCTTATACATTTCTTTCTTCTTCAGATGCACCTTCTGCATCCACTACTGATGAGACTGGAGTTTGCCATGAAGAGCAACCAATGGATACCGCTCAGCCTGACGATATTTCATCCAATGACGAGGACGATTCAAATGTAGCGGCAAGAGCTATAAAACGTAAAACAGCAATCATTTTAACCGATGAACAAACAGAAATAATGGTTGAATGGCTAAAATGTAACTCTGGCCTGTATGATAAAAGGAAACCCTTGTGGATGCAGCCGGACAAGAAGAACGAGCTATGGCAAGGACAAGCAGAAGTAATTGGTGTGGAGAAAGAAAATCTCGTGCGATGGTTTAACACACAGCGAAGACGACTGGGCCAATTAAAGATGAAATCTAAGGTCTCAGGCCAGGCGTCTATAGAGAGCGAGTGGAAGGAAAGTGATCAGCAGTTTTTTCGAGATTGGTCGTTCCTGCATCCACACATCAAGCAGGTGGAACGCCACACAATTGTCAGTGTAAGATACTTTATTTACCGAGTTTTAGTTTATATGGAATATGATGGATTGCGTAATATCTACTTGCAAACTGACACAAAACCTATACATGGAATATAGTAGGAATTAGATAGGTCAATTTGTATGGGTAGATCTAGATCACAACGGTCCATTGAGAATCCACATCAAGTTCGTCTTTTATACCCTACCTGTTTTATTATTATTATTACATGTATTATTATCATTATTATCATTATTATCATTATCATCATCATCATCATCATTATTATTATTATTATTATTATTATTATTATTATTATTATTATTATTATTATTATTATTATTATTATTATTATTTACTTTTATTTATTTTTTGTGAGTGTGGGTCCCTTTAAGCCTATTTCAAGATGTGGGTATTTTGAAAGCAAACATTGCATTCCTTTTCAAAAGATTTTCTTTTATAATTATTATAGCGGTTATATCTCACTTTTCCGGGGAAATATGAGCAGGAGAAATTGGTTGACGGGCTGTTATTCCTTTTGTTTACGTGTATATATTTGTGACCCGTCACGCTAAAAGGGACCTTATAGGAGTGTGAAAAATATCGACCCTAGTCAGTCTGCGCAGTCCGCGCAGCCAGACTAGGGCCGACACTTTTCACTTTTATGTAATTTTCTAAATCTGGAATGTGTTCCCTACCTTACTATATTTTCATTTTCGCATACGGAATCTAGTTGACCTGTGGTGAGTCTGACAAGTTTGTCAAAATTTTGATTTTTGTAGTTCGGATAAAGTCCCTTTTAGCGTGACGGGTCACATTTTTATAATCAGAATTATTATTGTGTCCCTGAATTCCTGTTCGTTCATAAAAACACATAACAACAATTGAATACAAGCCGGGATTTGGAAATGTCCCTTGTGCTATTACATAGATCTAGATCAGCATGCTACATGTATCTTATCAAGATCTATGTTACTCTTTCGCGAATGATCTTACACAACGTTCGAATTGTATATATATTGTAATATATATTGTAATATGAAAAAAATGATGAGAAAAGGAGAACATGAGGTTTATCGAAACTTTCTTCTTTTCACCCTATGCTTTCCAAAGTAGGCTTATTCCTGATTTGAGACGTCAAAATCAGAACTAACATGAAGATAAAGCTTGATTAATATTTGATAAATAACTGTCATTTCAGATCAGGGCTGGTAGGCCTACAGAGCAAAATTCTGAGTTGGTTGCCGATTCAGCTATTGAAACTGAAAAGGAGTACGAGAATCCTAATAATGCCCCAACAGCTACTTCTACAAGCAATAAGGATGGCGGTTCGCATAGTAGGCCCCCTTCTAACCCCCCGTCTTCAACTAAACAAACACCTCCTCAGACTACCAAACGAGCTCAGTCACAGTCTGCAGATGCTATTATTCAATGCCTAATGTCTAGCGCAGAACGGCACCAAGAGCTAATTAGAATTTCTGAGGCCATTTTGCGTGCGCATCAACCTCCTGCTGGACAAATACAAGAACGCTTTCGATTCAAAGAGTGGATGGGAGAGGTGTTAAATGAACTGCCTCAAAGTCTGTACGATCTTGCCGAGGAAGAGCTGTACCGCGTCATTATACGGTACAGGACTCAAGGCAGACAACAGCGGCCAACTCCATTGCAACACATACCACTTTCCCAGACTTCTGATGGCAATCAGCAATACATCTTAAACGCCCAACAACCACCTCAATCATTGTCTTATCAGTGGCAGCCAGCGCCCAGCCAGTGGAACCCTAATCCGCCGCCATGCTCATCGGTTTGGGCAAGCCAATCATGTGACTATATGACTCAGTATGAGCAGCAACAAGCACGTTCCTCCAAGAACAGACCATCTGCAGACCTTTCTATGACAAGTTTGCTTAATTCCAGTCTATTGCAGGATTTCACAGACGCCGAGAACCAGTCACCAGCTAAAGCAATTTCGTCGGATAAGAATGTATCAAATGAAGGGACACAAGAGAAATTATAAACTTTAAGCAGAAATTTGTTATCTTAGTTAAAGATGATGATGCTTCTGATTTCAAAAAAAGTGTTGTTTTTTTTCATTTTCAAATTGATATAATTATATCAGTCAAAATAGTGGCTTGCAACGAGCATGTGTCGCGATAACACGACACTTGTTACCCAAGGATCAATCAGTTTTCAAATTATCATTGTACATGTAGATCTATTTGTATTGTCCAAAACCAAGATTCTATTTCAATTTTACAAACAAGAGATGTTTGTAAAACATATATGCCCCCTCAAGGGCCTACATTTGATGTAGGTCAAAGTCCAAGGTCAAGTTAACAAGGTCCAAGGTCATGGTCAAATATGAAAGGTCTTGGTAGGAGGTGTCTATGTGTGAAATATTAAAGCTGTATATGTAAAAGTAAAATGAAACATAGGCCAGTTAAAGTTTTTAAAAGTAGGCCAAATGCCAAGGTCAAGGTCATGGTCAAATGTGAAAGGTCTTGGTTGGAGGTGTCCATGTGTGAAATATCAAGGCTGTAGGTGTAAAAGGACATGATATATATGCTTGGTTTCAGTCTTTTTAAAAGTAGGTCAAACTCCAAGGTAAAGGTTGCAATATTCAAGGTCATGGTCAAATGTGAAAGGTCTTGGTAGGAGGTGTCTATGTGTGAAATATCAAGGCTGTATGTGTAATAGGACATAAGATAAAGGCTAGGTTAGATATTTCTAAAAGTAGGTCAAACTCCAAGGTCAAGGTCCAAGGTCATGGTCAAAGTGAAATATCTTGGTTGGAAGTGACCATGTGTGAAATATCAAGGCTGTATATGTAAAATGACATGAAATATAGGCCAGGTTAATGTATTATAAAAGTAGGTCAAACACCAAGGTCAAGGTCACAAGGTCCAAGGTCATGGTCAAATGTGAAAGGTCTTGGTCGTAGGTGTCCATGTGTCAAATATCAAGGCTGTATGTGTAAAAGGACATGATATATCAGGTAGGTTAAAGTTCTTTTTAAAGTAGGTCAAAGTCCAAGGTCAAGGTCACAAGGTCCAAGGTCATGGTCAAATGTGAAACGTCTTGGTAAGATGTGTCCATGTGTGAAATACCAAGGCTGTATGTGTAATAGCACATAAGATATAGGCCCAGTTTATTTTTTTTAAAAGTAGGTCAAACTCCAAGGTCAAGGCCACATGGTCCAAGGTCATAGTCGTATGTGATAGGTCTAAGTCGGAGGTTTCCATTTGTCAAATATCAAGGCTGTATGTGTAAATGGACATGATATATCGGCCAGGTTAAAGTTTTTTTTAAAAGTAGGTCAAACTCCAAGGTCAAGGTCACAAAGTCCAAGGTCATGGTCAATTGTGAAAGGTCTTGGTAAGATGTGTCCATGTGTGAAATATCAAGGCTGTATTTGTAAAAGGTCATGAGATATATGCCGGGTTTAATTTTTTTTAAAGTAGGTCAAACTCCAAGGTCAAGGTCACAAGGTCCAAGGTCATGGTTAAATGTGAACGATGTTGATAGGAGGTATCTATGTGTGAGATATCAAGGCTGTATGTGTAAAAGGACACGAGATATAGGCAAGGTTAAGAATTAAGTGTAAAAATCAACAAAGGGCAATAACTCCAAGAATTTGATTGGCAGAGTTACGGTTCTTGTGCACTGCACCTCTCCATAATGAAATCTATTCACCTGTAAAGTTTCATGATTCTACCTTACATATTTTTTGAGTTGTGCTCCGGACAAGAATCAAGTTATAAAATCAACAAAGGGCAATAACTCACAAAAGTTGATCAGCAGAGTTACGGTTCTTGTGCACTGCACCTCTCCATAATGAGATCTATCCACCTGTAAAGTTTCATAATTCTACCTTACATACTTTTTGAGTTATGCACCGGACAATAATCAAGTTTGAAAATCAACAAAGGGCAATAACCCAAAAGATATGATCAGCAGAGTTACGGTTCTTGTGCACTGCACCTCTCCATAATGAGATCTATCCACCTGTAAAGTTTCATTATTCTACCTAACATAGTTTTTGAGTTATGCTCCGGACAAGAATCAAGTTATAAAATCAACAAAGGGCAATAACTCAAAAAATTTGATCAGCAGAGTTACGGTTCTTGTGCACTGCACCTCTCCATAATGAGATCTATCCACCTGTAAAGTTTCATGATTGTACCTTACATACTTTTTGAGTTATGCTCCGGACAAGAATCAAGTTATAAAATCAACAAAGGGCAATAACTCAAAAAAAATGATCGGCAGAGTTACGGTTCTTGTGCACTGCACCTCTCCATAATGAGATCTATCCACCTATGAAGTTTCATGACTCTACCTTGAATACTTTTTGAGTTATGCTCCGGACAAGGTTTGGTCTACGGACAGACCGACCGACCGACCGACCGACCGACCGACCGACCGACCTTCCGACCGACCGACCGACCGACCGACCGACCGACCGACACTTGCAAAACAATATACCCCCATTTTCTTCGAAAGGGGGCATAATAAAATTAAAGAAAAAATATGATCAAACGTTTAATCTTGCATTGCTAAAGGTTAGCATATTTAAGTATCGCCTTCTCCGTCTAACCGTCAATATGTCCGTACGACTGTTTCCACATACGTGTGTTCACATAATTGTAGTGAACGCAAATTCTATATAAATGGATTTTGATCAAATTTTCATATAATGTATTTAGTCAGATACGACTTTGTGCATTTTGTCAAAGCTTTTGCAAAGTGATGCTGTGTCACGGAAAAGGGTGGCTTCAGTAATAGTGACATTGGCACTACTGCTTTCAAGGTATACACAGTAAATAATAAGGATCCAAGAAAATGGCGATTATTTTCGAAAGGCTTGTTACATCAAAATGAAACAATATGGGCAGGAGGTAAGGTGTCGACCTTACGAACAAGAGGTTCCAAGTTCGATCCTGCCAAGCCCCGATACATCAGTCGGTTGCGTCGGAGTCTGTCAATGCAGGGGTCGCGAGTTCGAACCCCGGCTCGGCCGGTATCCATTCTGACATTTGACAAGTCATTTGTCTCTTGCCAATGGATGTGAATCATATATGTGAGAGAGCATCTGGAGGCTTGGTTTTGGGAATTGTGGTGGTACTGATGAGAGCAATACCAGGAATCTACGGTTAGGTGCTCCAGTGGCCGCGATAACACCATAGCAGTTGAAAACGGCGTTAAACCCCAATTAAATCAAATCCAAGTTCGATCACCGGTAGCGCAGGTAGTTGTTTTGAATTTTCATCGATTCATACATTCGGCACGAGTAATTTACAGAAAGAATAGAAATTGAGAAAAATTGAAATGAACTTGTTTGCCAATCAATGTCTAAAAGTTCAGACCACATCAGCGACCATTGTTTTCCTATTCCACCATTCTATCTTGCCACGGAACCGACCCAGCATTGCTGTTGAAATACAATCTCAGGTATTCCCTCTGGCGCTTTGCCTCTACAGAGTCTATATTTCCCCTTCCAGCCGCTCTCTCGACCTCTTGGAAATGATCTGCCGCTCTCCAGCTTCCTGGAACTATATTGTGGTTGTTGTCTTCAGTGTCAAACTGGCCGCGATCAAGAGCAGGATACTGCGACCTGATATAGTTGTGCATGCATATACAAGCACTAACAACTTTGCGAACTATCTCTGGACTCTGAAGCATTGTATTTGCCAAGCACTGCCATCTAGCTGACAAAATGCCAAAAGCATTTTCTACTATTCTTCTAGCTCTAGAGAGCCGATAGTTGTAAATCTTTTGACTATGACTGAGGTTGTGTCGCCTATATGGCTTCATTAGGTTGGTTCTCATAAGAAATGCATCATCTGCAACTATAAAGTAGGGCATATCCCTGTCGTCATTTGTGATGGGCGAAGGTGGTGGGAAACCGATCGAATTATCATCCATACACTCTTTCAATTCAGAGTCATTGAATATTTGACAATCCGACATGTATCCCAATCCACCTAGATCACACCAGATGAATTTATAATTGGCATCAACCAAGGCTAAAAGGACTATACTGAAGAAGCCCTTATAATTATGGTACAGACTACCGGAACCAAAAGGCTTCTTAATTGCCACATGTTTGCCATCGAGGGCACCGAGTGTATGGGGCATATTCCACTTTCGTTCAAACTCAGTGGCCACTTGTCGCCATTCCTCGGGAGTACTTGGAATAGCCATGTACTCGTCTTTAAACTCATCAAGGAGTGCAGTGCATACTTCTGGTACAATTCTACACACACCTTGCCTGCCAATACGGAAGTCATAGGCTAACGAAGCGTAACAGTCTCCGGTTGCCATGTATCTCAATGTCACAGCGAGCTTAAGGCCAGCTGGAATGGCGTTGCGGAAACTCGTGTTCCTGCTCTGAACGCGAGGCGCAAGACGCTGAAGTATGTCGTCAAACATTCTAGGGGTGATTCTCAAATACCCCTTAAATGATGACACATCTTCGTCCCGCAATTCTTGCATTAATGTGTTATATTGGCCATATTGCAACCTTCTTTCGTCAGAAAGCCAAGGTCGAACCCACCACCGACATCGTCGTCTTCGCCTCCTACGTAAATGTAGGGCCAGACCAATCATTGCAGCCTGTTCGGCTAGTGCACGGTACTGTAGAGCCAAAGCAAATTCTATGTCTCTCGCAGCCATAATGTACGTGAACTGAAAATGTATCACTCGACTGTCCTATATATAGCTAGCAATTTACATCGGCAACATATCGGCATTGCTTCTTAGACTCTTCCGCATGTTCTGCATGTGATCGGCAGCCATTCTGCATGATCGGGAAACATTCGGCAAACAATCCTGAACCGATCGGCATCCTTCCGCATTGGATCTGCATACTTCGGTAAGGTTTCGGCATGTCTTCGGCAACCATTCGCATACTGTTCCGCGTATCAATGCCGAAGGGATCCCGAAGGTAAAGCTCCGTCCATTTTCATCCCGAATGCTTCCCGAAGTTACCTATTTTTTCATCTGCAACCCTTCGGCAAGTGATCGGCGTCCTAGTGGAGACAGGGCCTAATTGTTTACCTGTCAAACTTCTGGATTAACAAGTTCTCGCCAGTCCTCGATTACAGGGCAAATTATGCAAGTGTCTAAAGATAAGATACACAGAAAATCAATACTCGTGACCTTTAAACCCTGCATAGATCTACCCAGTACACTACACACTCGATTATGTAAAGTCCAGTAAAACAATAGGTGTTTATCTCACTGGACAGTTATATTTAACCCTTATTTATGCTGATGAAAGACTTTTACTGCAGGGATTTTATTACCTGCGAGTCCCGAGTCCCTGACTCACATTTTTTTCTCAGGACTCATTGAAAAATATTCAGTGAGTCCCAGAATGCTAACATTTTCAATGTGTAATCAACATTGTCTTTCAAAGACTCTTATGTTTCAATATTGGACTCATTGTTTTGGGAACAAGTGGGTCCCAGGACTCTTCCGCATAAATTTGTAACAAAATCACTGTTACTGGATTATCATTTGCATAGCAAGGTACTTTATTAATAAATTATGGCCATCAGATTTTCGTGTAGATAAAATGAAAGTTTGTAAAAAAATAAAGTTGTTGACTAGATTGACAATGTTGAACATATTTTGGGATCTTTATTCTTTATATTAATATGTAAATCAAACGCAAATAAGTTTGCAAGGATTTTTTTTTAAAAAGAAATAAAAAGAGTGGAAAGCAGATGACTTAAATATGAAGGGTTTCAACAGAGTTCTATATAGCAATGTATTGTGACTTCTGTATTAACCCTTTCCCAAGTTTTGACTATTAAAATAGAAAATGATAGGGAAAACATTAAATTGAAAGAATAGAATACTGGTAATCAGAATTTTGTCCTTTTGCCTCAAAATTTTCTAAGGTATAATATTACTTTAAGCAAGGAGTTTTTATACATGGAGTTCGTGCTTCATTAGTGACATTAATTAGCACATTTAGTCACATGCTGGGTGGACAGTGCAACTCTATGGAAAACATCCAAATATGAAGGGTTATTATCACATAATTAACGATCCCCTTGAAACCCATGTCTGGCACCGCAGCTATCTCAAAAAGTTGTTAAATTCACCACTTCAGCGTTATGACAGGAAATTGTAGTAGTGTATGCGCACTTGTCATTGCACAGAGACACTTGAAATAATTTATGCGCACTGAATTAATATTGAAAGAAGATAAATAGCTGTACATGATAATTGAAAAATCATTTCCATATTGATGTCAGTAATCGCTCAATCGCTCAATCGCTGAAATAAGTAAGTTATCATTTTATTTGAATAAATGAAAATGTTTTATTTTTAATCTACACATCGCAGCCAGAAATATCCTAAATTAAAAAAATAACATATTGGATAGGCAATTTTGTCCGCTTTTGATTAAATCCATCCATAGTATGTCCAAAAATATCCGAAAGTGTGTTTTGATGGGTTAAAAAGAAGTACCGCTGTAATCTTTGTGTTCTAGTATGTTGCTATATATCCACAATAGCGCTAGTTAATTTACGAATATAAAATGAGGAAAACTAACTTTGTTTTTTTATACTTAACGAAGTCTGCATGTAGCAATGCACTAGTAAAATCATTGATTGATTAGCTATTTGCCAAACGACAAAATTTAAGTATGGTCCAATTTGAAAACTGCTGCAGACGACAGAATGAATGTTTATAAGAGATATGTTTTGTGTATGATAATAGCTCGGAATATATTTAGACAAAAAGAATAAAATGTTGATTTTCAGTATTTTTTTGTTTGTCTAAATGTTTCAAAAGCCTATTCGAATAGGGATGTCAAAACTATTTCTTATTTGGGAAAGGGGCAAGTTTAAAAAACAATGTGACCATTCACTTTTTACATGCCACGGCTTTTATAGAGAAACATATTCAACCCAATCAAAGCTAAAAAGATGTGTTATTGTGTCTATATACTGGGTACCAAGTTTAAAGAAAATCGTTCACAAATAAAAAAGACGTGTCATTAAAACATGTCAAAAATGTCAGGAGTGAAACGTTTTGGTGTGACACTTAACAGTTTTGCCAAGTTTCTAAGCTATGGTAAATAAAAGACAGTGACAGGATACTACAATAAGCACTTGTAATTCATAAAACAACGTGTGCGTCATCATCTTAAAATTACTTTTTTGTCTGATCTTCATTGGTTCAGGACGTGGAGCCTGTTTTATACAATACCCTCTGAATTTTATGTCAGGAGTGAAACACTTTTATTTTTCAAAATGTGTTCTCATTTTTGTCTATTCAGCCCGAAATCTACCACTCAAATTTTTTTAGGAAGCCATCAACCTTATGGGCATTCTGCACTCTACTTTTTAGTGAATCCTGGGTTACAATTTCTCATAATGTGCAATATATATGCTGTCAGGAGTGAAACGCTTTTTTGTTGTCATTTTGCAAGATTGTGCACACAATTTTAGCTAAAAAGTAGTGAACATGAATTTAAAATATAATTTGGGCACTGTTTAATCATTTAGAATAGTTTTTAGCCACCCTAATTAAGAAATCTGGATGATATTCTGTAAAATTAGCTGTTATTCTTAACATTTAAATGTCACACTTTGGTCACATTTTTTTTAAACCTGCCCAAAGGGTTAAATAAAACGTGTAGGCCCTATATTATAGGCATAGACCGAGTATTGACAAGAAATGTTTAAACATTTCCCAAATAAGACCTGGATTTACGTCTTTGGTAGAAATACTATGGCAAAACATCGAGCGAAAAGTAGAAATTGCTACTAATGATAAGTAATTTCTCCCTTTTCACCAATGTTTTCTCATATACAACGCATATAATTCCATTTTAGTTTCCACCCATTTTGTCATCTGCAGCAGCTTTTAATTGGAGAATGAAAAATTGTCTACGTGGGAATTGTTAAACAATATAATTTCTAGAGTAAATTTTCGAATTTTCTCAATATTTCCTAAGCTATTTGTACTGTTGATGTCAAAATCGGGTCCTTTTATTGAAAGGGTGATAGCGCAATACCTATATAGCTAGCTAAAAACAACAACAACAACAAATAATTCATAAATTATGTGAAATTATTTTACAGGAACTGGATCGTTATGAATTATTATTTATCGATATGTATAGCTGTCAAAAATCCTATTATTTTTTTTTTTTGAAAATTCAATAACTTAATCAATTATGGACGGATTTTCAAAATTCAAACTGCTACTTGTTTCTTATGATTGTCTGCATCTCCTGACGAGTTTATAATACGGATTTATAGCTTGTTTCAGTGATTCATTTACCTGCGCGTCCTGCGAGTATCTCGCACAAAATCCGCCGAGGACGCATTTTATTGAAAGATGTGAAACCTGCGGACGCAAACATTTTATAGTCGACGAGTCCTGTCGTCAAACAAAACTTATTATTCATACATCGTATAATGAAGCAAATGCACACCGATAATAATTTACTTAAACACCGGTTCGGCTGGTTTCCTTCCTCAACTACGATGCATAATGATAAACATGCAGCGCGGGGACCCAGGTCCAAAAAGTCAAATCGATTTTTCATTGGTCTTTCAAGGCATTTACAGCCAATCAGCGCGTGCGGGCTAAAAACGAAAGTAGCGATGCCCCCGATAAAAACTTAAACCTCTCTCTGATGCTAAACAGTTCAGAAAAACGAGTCAATCACCACCCCAAAAAAGGTTTCATACCTTTCAACAAAACTGATTGGCGCTTTACAGTTGGCTGGCATATGATTAAAATAACAACTTTATGTTTTGTAAGATTTGCGCAGACGCCAATAAACAGAATGGGGTGGTTAAAAATGCACCAATTTCATGACGACGACCTTGCAGCGTCATATTGAACTTTCCGATCATAATACAATTTCTTCTTGTCCCTCAATATTTTCTATTCAAATTCATTTTGTTTAGTGCAGCAGAAATACCTCTCTGAAATTTTGTTTATCTTTGGAAATATTTATTAACCCATTACCACACATTGACTCTTTTAGACTCCCCTCAAGAAAATAGCTTCAAGAAAATAGCTTTGGAAAACATTGTGGAAAATGAAGAAATAGCTTGCAACAAGTCAAACTTCATCTGATACTGAATGCATTCTAGTCATAATGTCAAATTTCTAGTCATACTCATACATGTGTCACAATCATGTGTTACAAGTTAAAACTCATGTTAGTGGAATTTTAGTCTGTTTTTTAACATGTTTGCCTAGTTCTCAAAATTATGTATATTATTAAAAACACTTTAACATGTTGCTGTTGTTTTCGGTAGTTATCGAAAGTTGTCAAAATAGTGGGACTCATAAATTTCCAAGAGGACTCATAAAATTTTGGGGTAGCGAGTCCCAGGACTCACTGTTGCAATTTTGTAAAATAATCACTGCATTTATTTTTTTTTAAAGACAAATCACTGTCCTTCCTACCTGCATGATAAGAAACGTGTTATCAGTCAACAACGAAGTCCACATACTGGGTACATAATTAGGTGCTAATCTATAATGGTACTTGACTAATTAAAAGGTGTCGCGGCTGCCGGACATGGAACCTTTGATGTGGCAAAGCACGAACTCCATCTCTTCAACCTCCTTGCTTTAAGGAAATCCTATTTTTACCATCGACCATTTATTTAAACATTGTTTAGTCTGAAACAGCTTTAAAATTGGATCACGCTCAAATTGCATTTTTTAGGAAAGGGTTTAAGCTGATGAACGGACTTCTTCACCATGTAATCTACAGTAATGAAAAAGGTTTTCTTTTAAAAAAATATCAAAATAGCTTTAAGTGAAAAACATCAAAGACTCCACAACCTGAATAAACTTTTGGGTCAGAGAAAACATAGTGGAAAATGAAGAAGCTGCCTGTCATTGACTTTTGTGATCCATTACCATTCTCTTAGCAAATTGATCCACAAAATATGGTCCAAAAACAAAGAAGCAAAGAACATCATGTTAATTTCAAGCATTCTTTCTTTTTTGCATCACTGTTTTATAGTGTCTAAGTGTCATCTACAAAGTACTAATTGATGTAATACCCCCCTCCTCCCCCCCAAAAAAGTAATTGGCTCAAAATGCACCAATGTGGCTCAAGATTTTTCAAAGTGGCTCAAGCAGTGGCTCAAACTTTTTTTGAGCCAGCGCTAGCCCTGCATCATGCTTAAAGGGACCTTCTGAGAAGCTTGAAAAGTATCGACCCTCGTCTGTCTGTGCAGTTTGCACAGACAGAATAGGGGCGACACTTTTCACTGTAATATAATTTTATGCATGTAGATCTAGCATGTTTTTTCTCTATCTTATTATATATTCATTAACTACATACAGTATCTGGTTGTTCTCTGCCCAGTCTGATCAGTTGATAAAAATCTAAAATTTTTGACTTCCAAAAAAGGTCTCTTTTAGCATGAAGGATCACATTTGTATAAACCCTTGCCCAAATGGCAAAAATTTTGACTGTTTCAATTTGCTGTAGATGACAAAATGGACATTGATACAAAGGATTACCTTTAGTATACAATAAAGTATAGAAAATCATTTATCAGCTTTACCTTCTTTAGCCTTAAAATTTTCTCTAGCATTCCCTTTTCCCTATTACATTAGTTTCCAGAATCTTTGGTAAGAATTAACTTTGTCCCAAACAAGATGTGTTTGTGAAACACAAATGCCCCCGAAATGGCCATTTTTGTAAAATGCTAAGTTTTCGTAGAGTTAAGGGTTGATAAGGGTAAACGGATGACCTTGAGAAAGGTCAAATTGCATGGAACAGATAGCTATCATTGAAAAGAAGTTGCATACCAAATTTGAGCTTTGTATGTCAAATACTTTTGGAGAAAAGGCAAATGTTAAGTTTTCGGAGTAAAATGTTAAGTTTTTGTAGAGTAAAGGGTTGATAAGGGTTAGCGGATGACCTTGAGGAAGGTCAAATTGCACGGAACAGATAGCTTTCATTCAAAGGAAGTTACATACAAAATTTGAGCTTTGTATGTTGAATACTTTTGGAGAAAAGGCCAATGTTAAGTTTTCATGTTAAGTTTTCGGACAGACAGACAGACGGACGGACAGACGGACAGACATGAGTAAAACAATATGCCCCCGATCTCTCGATACGGGGGCATAAAAAGACAGCTGCAGATCCAAACAAACCCCACTCTGTAGCCTTATTAATTTATTTTCATGCAGAAATTCAGTCAAAATTTAAAAGCATTAGAATGACCAAGCTTGGCATCAAAACATACTTTTAAACATTAAAATGGAAATGAAGTGTCTCTTTAACCATTTCCTGATGGCAAAATTTCAGACCTGTCCTATTTAACCCTTTCCCAAACAAGAACTGGTTTTGACATTCCTAATAAAATTTGCTTGTCTAAACATTGAAACAAAAGAAGAAACTACTGATAACCAGCAATTTCTGCTTTTGCCACGATATTTTCTGCGCTGTACTGTACACGAATATAACCTTTGATAGCATCTATTTTGTCGTCTGTAAAAGCTTTCTAATAGGATCACCCTAAAATGTTGTCGTTTGGGAAAGGGTTAACAAGAGGACCATGATGGTAATATATCGCTCACCTGAAACAAAATGATATGAGCAACACTTTTGTTCAATTCAATTAATATTTATGACTTTAAGACTGAAAATATGGTCAATAATGTTGTGAAAATCAAACTCATCCGAGATCTTATGGTGCCCAACATTGTGTCCAAGTTTTGTTTTGATTGATTAATAATTGTAGATTCTAGAGTGTAAACAAGGTCGAAAACAGCCCAAAATAGCAATTTTGTCAAATTCAAGGGCATATAACTCTCGACTTTCTGATCAGATCAGACTGAAAATCAAACTCATTCAACATCTTATGGTCCCCAACATTGTGTCCAAGTTTTGTCTTGATTGATTAATAATTGTAGATTCTAGAGTGTAAACAAGGTCAAAAACAGCTGAAACTGGCAATTTTGTCAAATTCAAGTGCACATAACTCTCGACTTTCTGATCAGATCAGAATGGAAATCATACTAATCCAAGATCTTACGACCTCCAACATTGTGTCCAAGTTTTGTCTTGATTAATTATTAATTGTAGATTCTAGAGTGTAAACAAGGTCGAAAACAGCCGAAAATGGCAATTTTGTCAAATTCAAGAGCACATAACGCTTGTCTTTCTCATCAGATCAGACTGAGAATCAAACTCATCCGAGATCTTAAGATCTTCATCATTATGTCCAATTTTTGTCATGAATGATCAATAATTGTAGATGCCTGAATGTAAACAAAGTTAAAAACAGCATTTTTTTACATTAAAGGCAGATAACTCCGCACATTCTGGTCCGATCAGGCCTATAATTGAACTTGTCCGAGAATTTATGATCCTACTTGTTTTGGCCAAGTTTGATCAAGATTGCCTATCTTTTGTGGATGCTAGAGTGTAAACACCCCAATTATTGTCGGACAGACGGCGGACAAAAAGTGACAACAATAACTCACCTCGAGCACTTCGTGCTTAGGTGAGCTAAAAATTGCTGCAGCACACAAAATGTATGTTCAAAAAGATAAAATTTGTGTACTTTGTAACATGGAAAATATTGAGTCAAATAACGAAAATGTTTTGTGATCAGCATTTTCTTCTTTTGCATCAATGAAAGTTTTCCAGAGCCAATTCTTTAAGAGAAAAACCTGGGCCCCGTATTACTAAACATCTTACGATTAAGTTTTTGTGTAAACCGTGTAACAAGACATCTGATTGCACGAGAAATCCGACTGCGCCAATCAGGGCTGTTGTTACAAGTAATTTTGCAAAAATCAAACGTACGATCGTTAGTAATACAGGCCCCTGGTCTTGTTTTAGAATGAGCTAAGCGACACTTTCTTCTTTTCTATCAATATTTTCTTAACCCTTTCCCAAAGAAGACCTGGTTTTGACAACCCTAATAGAAAAGACTTGGGAAAACATTGAAACAAAAGAAGAAACAGCTGATAACCAGCAGTTTCTTTTTCATCTCAATATTTTCTGTGCCATTTTTTACACATTTCCCTATATTCAGTAACATCCATTTTGTCATTAGTGGCACTTTTTGAAGTGGATCACCCTAAAATTTTATAGTTTTGGAAAGGGTTCAACTTACTCTTCTTCATCTTCTTCCTCTGAATCTGTGTCGCTAAAAACTTCCGCAAATTTACTCGGCGTGCCCTCATCAGCTTCGTACACGTCCTCGTCCACCGAGAGTTCGCTCCCCTTGGCGCTCTCCGTCCCCGCTTCGTCGTCTTCTATATCCTCATCCTTCTCTCCGTCTTTTTCCTCTGGTTCCTTTTTCCGTCTTGATTCAAGATCATCAATTGTTTCTGTAATTTTAGAATTTTCAACCCATTACCACTCACTGACGCTTTTTGACCACCCAAAGATAATGGCTTGGAAAAAAATGTGGAAAATGAAGAAATTGCCTGCGATAAGCCATTTTTCATTTTCCACAATGATTTCTCACCAAAGAACAAACAAAAATGTAAAATTGAATTCAACTGAAAATGTCATCTGCAACATCTTTGAATTTGGAAAAGTCATCTTGGAGTGGGTTAATTTATTGAATTCAATTCAATTCAATGTTACACTAAATATATTTTATTATGGACTTGACTCCTCATTTTTGATGCTTAATTTCCATATTTGCAACAGCCAACAGTTTTGATTTTACGGATGTTGATAGAGAAAGGATTAGTGTATAACAAAGCATACTACATGTTTACATATTGTGACAAAAGGGGAAATGCTGATAATCATAATCTTCTTTTTTTGTGTGGATGTTTAACCCATTCTTAAATAGTGATGCTTTTCAACACCCTACAAGACACCTGATGACAAGAAATTTCTTAATTTCCAACTATAGTTTTACACAGCAAGGCCAAAAGATGTAAATAGAAGTCTAGAATTTTACCATCTGGTAATGGATTAAAGAAATTCTGATATGTTATTAGGTTTAACCCAGCTTTTAAAAGATTGGACTAAGATTTAAGGATTAATATGTGGTAAAACATTAGGTGTAGGATTAGGAAGTTAAGAAGTCTAATCTAAACAGCAGTCAAAACAAAAAAAAAGTAATTACTCAGGTACTGTTTCGACATTTATCTTCCATTAACTCTGTTCAAAACTACAAAAATTTTATGGATGGTCTAATATATGAAAAGATTTTTCAGCTACAATAAATTATATTCATTTGATGCCAAGAGCAGAAAATCTTAAATGTGTACGTTATAACTATGACTAAAACAGAATCTTACTCTAAAGAACATTTTATCCTGAAACATCTTTAGAAATCTCTAGATATCTCAAGAAATCTCGCTCTAAAGAATGCGCCTCAGGGTACCTGTCTGATCAATACATGTGGGTACTCAAGTACCCACACAAATATATAATTCATGAATTTGGATGGTTCATTCAGACTAAAGGCCTTAAGTATAGGAGGTGAGCAATCCAATATAATGCACATGCAGACGAGTTGACTCAGCCGAGTCAACATGCCTGCACCTGCCTATTGGTGCATTTGTTCTTTCAAATGAGCCTCCTCCTAACTTAATCTGACCACTATCAAAATGTTATACACTTCAAGGGCGGATCCAGGATTTTTTTTCAAGAGGGGTGGGGGGGGGGGGTTAGGGGGGGGAGGGTTCCAAGCCCAAAGATTTTTCCAGGGGGGTTCCAAGCCCAAACTAGAACTGTCGCAAAGCGGACGAATACCCCCCACTAGGGCCTTGTCACTGAAAAAGTGCTATTGGTCAAAATGTTCTTGACTTAGAGCATGGAAACGGATTTTAAACAAAGTCTAACTGTGACCTTGACCTTTGACCATGGTGACCCCAAAACAGTAGGGCACCTCCATTGGTCATAGGCAACAACTGTGTAAAGTTTCATGATCCTAGGTCAACCGGTTCTCAAGTTAGAACACGGAAACAAAATAGTAAATTTTAACTACACCCCCCCCCCCCCATAATAAAAACTTCAAAGTGGCATAACTCTGAAACTAATGACTGGATCAAGATGAAAATTGCAGGTGCACAACTTCATGTGATAGGAAACACCCTGATAAAATTTCAGAAAAATTGGTCAAAAACTGTGGGAGGAGAAGAGGACACAAGATTATGTCCACCCCCCCCCCTTAAAAACTTCAAAGTGGCATAACTCTAAAACTAATGACTGGATCAAGATGAAAATTGCAGGTGCACAACTTCATATGATAGGGAACATCCTGATAAAATTTCAGAAAAATTGGTCAAAAACTGTGGGAGGAGAAGAGGACACAAGATTATGTCCACGGACGGACGGACAGACGGACGGACAGACGGACGGACAGACGGACGGACGGACAACCTGATTCCAGTATACCCCCCCATAACTTTGTTGTGGGGGGTATAATAATGGCTTCAAATGTCGTAAATATGTAACATTATATAATTATCATAGTCAAAAAAATTATTTCTGGCCAATGCCAACACCCTTGCACTTTTTTGTTTTATTGGACAAGGTTTTTACTCTCTATATGAATACAAGTTAAATAGTTGCGCCAAAAATTACCTTGTAAGTCTCTGATGAGTACAATAGTTCTAGCCCATTTCTCACATACAGTAGAATAGAGAACATCTGGGGTCATTTCTGACAGGGAGACATCATACATTCCTATCACAGCATGCAGTAAATCTCTGTTAGATACCTGAAAACAGCAATAAATTTTGTGTTAAAAATAGACTGGGTTTTGTTGTTATAAATGTAAATCAATGAGTCTTTAGCAAAACCTACTTAAAACCTTTCCCAAACAAGGCCGGGTTTTGATGTCCCTGATAATTAACACTAGGGAAAACATTGAGACAAAAGAAGAAAATGCTGATAACCAGCCAGTGATTTTTTTTTCTTAAAAAAACGGTCGTTATTGGGCCCCTTTCCCCTCTCTGAGGAATATACTTTTTTCCCCCATTTTAGAGAAATTTTCCCCTCCTGGACCTAGATTTTTTCTTGCAAAGAAAAAATCCAAATCATAGTTAGCACGGTGGGGATTGTGCATGCTGGGATGGATAACGAATATGGAGTATACGGACAAAATTTGCCTCGCTTCAGGTAAGAAATTGTGCAATAATTTTCTTATTTCTGCTCCAATTTTCAAGCGGTTTGTTGCATGTACCCCGTATTAGTGAGCTCTTTCCTCGGATATATGACTTGTTTGTAGAATCTTTGTACTTTGTCCAAAAATTGATCCCAACCGACCAGAAAAACGACAAAAAATTCAGGCCCTTTTTCTAGTCGGTTGGGATCGGTTTTTGAGAAAAGTACAGGGAAGTTCCAGATAAATAATACATCTGAGAAAAGGGCTCAGTAAGACGGAGTACATGCAACAAACCGCATGAAAATTGACGCAGAAATAAGAAAGTTATTGCACAAATTCTTACCTGAAGCGTGGTTAATTTGGCCGTAGTCGTTACCATTTCGCTTTCTGGTCGGTTGGGACAATATTTCGGAAAAAGTATCATGAGTTATCTAATATGTCATACATCCGATGAAAGAGCTCGATAAGGCGGGGTACATGCAGCAAACCGCTTGAAAATTGATACAGAAATAACAGAGTTATTGCAAAATGTCTTACCTGAAGCGATGCGAGTTGGCATCAACTTTTGTGCAAAAAATAGACTGAGTTTACCGTTATGTTTTGATAAACTGTCGGTGTGGTTATAACATCTAGTAACTACGGTTTGATTCAAGCCGTAGTTACGAGATTTTATAACAACACCAACGAAATACTATTTATTTGTTCGAAATTACGTCACGGTTTACTTGATAAAATCGTTCCCTATTGTCGGTAGTCGTTATCCATCCCATCATGCACAATCCCCACCGTGGTTAGATTCTTGGCATCTCTAACAGTTCTAATGGTTGTTTGAATGTCCCATTATGATATACAAGCAAGTTAAATGCATTTATAACACTGTATTTGAGAGTATAAGCATGTATTGAAATTTCCCCTTTTTGGGCGTTCACGCGAAAATTTTCCCCCATCTATGGGCCCTGACCGCCTTCCCCCAAAATTAAAAATAAACACTGCCAGCATTATCTCCTTTTGCCTCAATATTTTATATGCTGTATTGAACATAAATATTTCCTTTAAAGGTCAACTTTTAGAAAATTAAAGATTTTGCTGATTTTCTCATAATTCGTTTGGAAATGGGTTTCCGTATAATGCATAGATGGTCATTTCATAATCGAAAGCGTTTAAGCGTTAAACACAGCAATCAAAATACAAGATTTTATACCGCAATAAAAAATCATCCGATTTGTTTATTTTTGTGAGAATGCATTTGTTCTCACGCATGCAAACCTTAAAAATAGATTTTTTATCAATAATAATAATTCAAGTTTTCCTTTTAAGGTAATTTGATTTCATAAATCCTCACGGGTACCTGCTGTCCCATGAGATACATGTTTCAATGGGCGGGTGTAGAGTGTCACATGCCTCTCTGTGCAGTATACACTTTCAATCATTTTCAACAAGTGCCTCCGAAGAAGAACTGTACCAGATGATTGGAAGAAATCCAATGTCTCTGCAGTTTTCAAGTAAGGCCAGTGTTATGATCCAGTCTATGATGGCTATCATCGCCCAGTGTCACTGACCTGCCTCTGTTGCAAGCTATTAGAACACATCATAGTCACCAGTGTATGAAGCATGTGAAGAAGTACAATATCCTTACAGTCTGTCAGGATGGTTTCCGCGCCAAGTAGAGTTGTGAAACCAGTTGGTAACTCTAGCCCTGATATAGCCTCTTATCTAGACAATGGCACCCGGACAGACATGGTGGTCCTTGATTTCTTGACGGCCTTTGACCGTGTTCCACACCAGCATCTTTTGCAGAAACTGCACCACTATGGTATCAGAGGCCCAACATTCAACTGGATTTCATCATTCTTATCTAGCCTGACCCAGAAAGCTGTTGTTGAAAGGCTCGCCGCTGCTCATCTGACACAGTTCCTGTCGTCAGCTGAGTTCCCTAGGGATCTGTCCTAGGCCCACTTCTATTCTTGTTGTCTTTAATGTTGTTTACGACTTGCCAGACAGGATCACTTTGCATACAATGCTCTAGTTGCTAACGGTTGCATTGTATACAGACAGATCCAGAGTCTTCAAGATTGTCATGCGTTACAACAGGACCTAAATGCTCTAGCTGAATAGGAATTAAAATAGTCATTGAAATTCATATCTGAAAATTACAAGTAAGATGTGCCAGCGAATTAACATTTTTTTCTAGCCCAAATCAAGGTTTATAAGCCCATGCAAAAAATTCAATTATATTATCCTTTCAGAAGTCCAGAATTTTACAAGCATGTAGGGCTTGTCATTGCTGATTTTTCACGTGCCTGAAATAAAACTTACCAGTTTTTGACCATCAGACTATTACAAAGTTCGACTACTGTCAAAGTGGAGTATGGCGTTCCACCCTCAAAAGTGTAGTATCCTGAGTATGGGCAGATCTAGAGGGGGCGGGTGGTTTTTGGGGGTGGGGGGGTCTAGACCCGGCGTTGTCCGAAAATTAAATTTTGACTATATAAATTTAGTGTAACGTTACATATATATTACATTTCAGGGCTCGAATTTCCACTAGCATACTGGCATTTTGCTAGTTAAAATTGAAAATTGCTAGTGATTTTATCTGACACTAGATTTTTTTGGCGAGTGGAAAAATATTCCCCACCTACAAGTTTTATCAATGCAGCCTGAAAAAGCTTACAAAACAACATTCAAATATTGACTATTTTGGACATGCCCTTTAAATTATGTAGCATATTGTGCTTTTATCTTTCAAAATGAAAACCCTCATTATATACAAAACCAGATTGCGAGTGAATTTAGCTTTTTGCTAGTGGTTTCGAAAGTCACTAGCAAAATATTGCGAGTATTTTTTTCAGGGAAATTCTAGCCCTGCATTTTAAGCCATAATTTGGGCTTGGACTCCCTCCCCCTGAAAAAAATCTTTGCCCCCCCCCCCTGGAAAAAATTCTGGATCTGCCCCTGCAGAGCTATACCAGATCTCGCTCTCCCACCAAGTTTCCTTATCGACTCGATCCCTCTGGGGAATCTTTGCCCCAGGGGCCAATCTACCCTAGGGCCAAGATAAACAGATACACTGGCACCTAGTTGCAATAATGTAACCAAAACCTTTTTGAATTTTGATCTGGGTTTCGGTTACAATTCCTTCCTATTCGTTGCAATAGAGCAGGTGCTGGAATGATTCATTCCAGCAAGTTTAGCATAGTTAAACTTCAAAATAACGCTATAGAATGTAGTAAGAATGGTACCTGACAACAGGTTAACTATTTTTCTGTTAATCCAGCGTAGTTTTATGTCGAAATCACTTTCAAATAAAGTTCAACTCAATTTTGAAGCAGAGTACCCACCCATTTTATTCTACTGAGACTTGAATTTTCTGTTGGAAGAAATAATTGATAACAATTCTTGTTGATACTTTTTAACTGAATTTGTGCCATGGAATATCTTTCTATGGGATACACATCTGATTAGAGTAAAGTCGGGTAAATTCGACAGTCGTCAAAATTCTACACCCTACATGACACAAAAATCGTGATAATAGCATTCTAATATTGAAAACCTTATGTCGGGGCAATAACTGACGTATAAAAATAGTTCATGTCCTCCAAATACCCACCCTTTACCCGAAAAAATCGCGGAAGAAAAAGGTCGTCGAATTTTCTGATGAGCAAAAATGACCGTTACAGATTATCGTAAGAAAGTGGATCTAAACAAAGACATATGAAAAATTATGAAAATCATTTTTATATGATAAATGTTTCAATACTATGCCGGAAATGTATATATTTTCATAAATTATTTGATAAAAAGCATCTCTCCGTTTTATTTTCAACTTGAGAAAGGGTGTCGAATTTATACGACAAAATATTTCAAGAGCGTATAATTTCAACATGCCGTAAAACGTGATTAATTGTTCGAATTTGAATGTTCCTATATCGGCAGAAACAGACAACAGTTTGGTTGTTGCGCTTATTTTGAACAGTAGAAATGGCGTTGATGCCTTTTTCATCAAGCAACAAACAATTTTGATCTAAATATACGTATTATTAACAAATCCCACATCAATTTGCATCTGAAACGTTTCACGCGGTAAACTGTTCCATAAGATTCATATTCTGAGGTCAGTCAAAGTTCTCGACTGTAGTAAATGAATATATTAAATAAAGCGAGTCTTACTTTGTAAGAAACATCCTTATCAATTCCACCACAAAAGTTAACAATCCAACGCCACCGTGTCCAATCGTTACCGGTGGATGTGGTTTTCGTAACGCTGAAAGCGTGGTGTATAACGCCGGTTTGTGGTGCAAAACAGAGGCAGACACCACCAAGGTAAGAAAATTGAAAAATTGAATCGATGAAGTTTTTTCTTTGGGAATAAAACTAGGCCTAGGCTCATCTCAAATGATTTCTTGACCCATAGCAATGTCTGTTTTCTTCGAGAAAGTTGCAGTTTTCTCTATCATTCCGTGAATGTAAGGCATTTCAGGCGAAATCAACTCAGCTTGCCCGTAAAATATGAATTATATACAAACATAACCAGTTATGAACCCCAAAGAAGCATGCACTTCATACTTACACATGTATTGCACAAAATCACATTGAAGTTTGCACCGTCTGCATCTTACAGAAGCCATGGAAACGATTTTTACTTTAATTTACAAGTAACAATGGTGGATGTGGTGCACACAAAGAAATATTTTGTAACGTATGTGGCATGGTGATTTTAAAGCTTTGCGTTTTTCCTTATTTAAGCAGACCTAGCAGATATAGCACTTGGCACTTTCCCTTACTTCAGATGCAACGTGTTCACACGTCCTATTCGAGTGATTCTAGCAATTGTGCAATAATTTTGTGTAAAAAATATGTGTTTTTTCGACATCAGCATTTTTAAACCCTATTAACCGGATTGTAGATCATTCACGGGACTTTGTTTTACCGACTTGGTATGTGTCATCTGATTTCGATAATAGTAACCTTTATGATGACCCTCTTGTTGTATTTGCAGCATGAATAAGGCTCTGTCGCTTAATTGCTTTGTACGAAATTAAGAATACTGCAAAGAAATAACTGATACCAAAAGGTACATACTTACTTAAAGGGCGAATAGTACTCAAACTCATCCCGTTTTTGGTGATTATCATTAAAACTAACTACATAAAATCAAAATATGGCCTTTCAATTGTATGTGTGCCAAATTCCAAGAAAACGTCAGAAGCATTTGTTTCTAGTCTAAATTTCTAGTCTGAATTACATCCAGGGCTCGTTGGTTTAAAGTTTGGTTAGCGTCAACCAAAAATGTAAAATACCTGTTTTGGTTCAATCTTCTTATACTCAAATTGGAAGATTTAACCAAAACAGGTATATAGCCACTTGGTTAATGCTTACCAAATTTTATTCAATTGGACCGAGGAAATTAAAATTTCCGAATGGCACTGGCCAATATTTACGAAATATAGAACGTATAGTCTGATCATAGCCAATGTTACAATGAATGAGGCTGGGGAAGTGAACTTGCGTAAAATTAAAAAATATCTAAGTGCAGACGAAAGTGAATAGTTGTTATACCTGTATAGGCCTACTACAAGTAAAGGGTCAGACCAGTAACGTTTTTGCAGTGGGTGCGTTCAGGGTTCTCCCATCGGTAGCCATCGGTGCCGTTGGTAACCATCGGCAGCCATCGGTAACCGTCGGCATACCGATGGATATTTTGTTGGTAACCAATTGTCCCGAGAGTAGATAAGTCGGGTAGCATCGGTAGCCTCGTTTTCATTACAGTAAGATGGCGGATAACAATCCAACTACGGCGATCCTAATCATATATTTTCGTCAATAGCAAGCGAATAGCATTCTAACCGTTCTTGATAGAATTTATTGTAACAGTTGAAGCTCCAGTTATTTCATTTAGGCATTTATTTATGAAAATATCTTTTTATTCATAGTTTCAGAAAACGAACGATCACCCTGCGGGGAGAATACGCTATTGGTAATTGATTATCCGCCTTTTTTACCGATCGGTACAATTTTCATTCAGAGTTTGTTGGTTGCCGACGGTGCCATAGGCCACCGATGGTACCATTGATAGCCGACGGTAAATACACTCGGTTACCGATGGGAGAACCCTGAACGCACCCAGTGTTGGTGACGGAAGTTGTTACCTGGTTAACATTAATTAGGTTATTTCATCTAAGACCCCCCCCCCCCCCCCCCGAACAACAGCCTCCGGAAGTCGTCCTTGGAGTCTTAACACGGTGGGGATTGTGCATGCTGGGATGGGTAAATCTACGGACAAGTTTGCCTCGCTTCATGTAAGACATTTTGCAATAACTTCCTTATTTCTGCGTCAATTTAAAAACGGTTTGTTGCATGTACCCCGCCTTACTGAGCTGTTTCCTCCGATGTATGCTTTACACGAAACTTTTTTGTACTTTTTTTGAAAAGTGATCCAAACCGACCAGAAAAACGACAAAAAATCTGATCGTTTTTCAGGTCAGTTGGGATCAATTTTTGGGAAAAATATGGGGAGTTTTCAAATAAGTAATACACATGAGGACAGCGCTCAGTAAGACGGGGTACATGCAACAAACCGCTTGAAAATTGACATAGAAATAAGAAAACAAGAGATGTTTGTAAAACATATATGCCCCCTCAAGGGCCTACATTTGATGTAGGTCAAAGTCCAAGGTCAAGTTAACAAGGTCCAAGGTCATGGTCAAATATGAAAGGTCTTGGTAGGAGGTGTCTATGTGTGAAATATCAAGGCTGTATACATAAAAGTAAAATGAAATATAGGCCAGGTTAAAGTTTTTAAAAGTAGGCCAAATGCCAAGGTCAATGTCATGGTCAAATGTGAAAGGTCTTGGTTGGAGGTGTCTATGTATGAAATATCAAGGCTGTAGGTGTAAAAGGACATGATATGATATATGCCTAGTTTAAGTTTTTTTTTAAGTAGGTCAAACTCCAAGGTCAAGGTTACAATATTCAGGGTCATGGTCAAATGTGAAAGGTCTTGGTAGGAGGTGTCTATGTGTGAAATATCAAGGCTGTAGGTGTAATAAGAAATAAGACAGGTTCCACGAAAAGTGAACCAAATTCTGTCCAGAAATATATTGGTCTGATATTTTTAGTAAATATCAATTAGGAACATAATTTTATCTTGCTATATTTTCTTAAACCCTATGCAATCATCAAAATCAACTAAAATGTTTTTGATGAAAAAATACGTAGAAAATAAAAAAAAAACAAGAGATGTTTGTAAAACATATATGCCCCCTCAAGGGCCTACATTTGATGTAGGTCAAAGTCCAAGGTCAAGTTAACAAGGTCCAAGGTCATGGTCAAATATGAAAGGTCTTGGTAGGAGGTGTCTATGTGTGAAATATTAAAGCTGTATATGTAAAAGTAAAATGAAACATAGGCCAGGTTAAAGTTTTTAAAAGTAGGCCAAATGCCAAGGTCAAGGTCATGGTAAAATGTGAAAGGTCTTGGTTCGAGGTGTCCATTTGTGAAATATCAATGCTGTAGGTGTAAAAGGACATGATATATATGCCTGGTTTCAGTCGTTTTAAAAGTAGGTCAAACTCCAATGTCAAGGTTGCAATATTCAAGGTCATGGTCAAATGTGAAAGGTCTTGGTAGGAGGTGTCTATGTGTGAAATATCAAAGCTGTAGGTGTAATAGGACATAAGATAAAGGCTAGGTTAGATATTTCTAAAAGTAGGTCAAACTCCAAGGTCAAGGTCCAAGGTCATGGTCAAAGTGAAATATCTTGGTTGGAAGTGACCATGTGTGAAATATCAAGGCTGTATATGTAAAATGACATGAAATATAGGCCAGGTTAATGTATTATAAAAGTAGGTCAAACACCAAGGTCAAGGTTACCAGGTCCAAGGTCATGGTCAAATGTGAAATGTCTTGGTCGTAGGTGTCCATGTGTGAAATACCAAGGCTGTATGTGTAAAAGGACATGATATATCAGCTAGATTAAAGTTTTTTTAAAGTAGGTCAAAGTCCAAGGTCAAGGTCACAAGGTCCAAGGTCATGGTCAAATGTGAAAGGTCTTGGTAAGATGTGTCCATGTGTGAAATACCAAGGCTGTATGTGTAATAGCACATAAGATATAGGCCCAGTTTATTTTTTTTAAAAGTAGGTCAAACTCCAAGGTCAAGGCCACATGGTCCAAGGTCATAGTCGTATGTGATAGGTCTAAGTCGGAGGTTTCCATGTGTCAAATATCAAGGCTGTATGTGTAAATGGACATGATATATCGGCCAGGTTAAAGTTTTTTAAAAGTAGGTCAAACTCCAAGGTCAAGGTCACAAAGTCCAAGGTCATGGTCAATTGTGAAAGGTCTTGGTAAGATGTGTCCATGTGTGAAATATCAAGGCTGTATTTGTAAAAGGTCATGAGATATATGCCGGGTTTATTTTTTTTTAAAGTAGGTCAAACTCCAAGGTCAAGGTCACAAGGTCCAAGGTCATGGTTAAATGTGAACGATGTTGATAGGAGGTATCTTTGTGTGAGATATCAAGGCTGTATGTGTAAAAGGACACGAGATATAGGCAAGGTTAAGAATTAAGTATAAAAATCAACAAAGGGCAATAACTCCAAGAATTTGATTGGCAGAGTTACAGTCCTTGTGCACTGCACCTCTCCATAATGAGATCTATTCACCTGTAAAGTTTCATGATTCTACCTTACATATTTTTTGAGTAGTGCTCCGGACAAGAATCAAGTTATAAAATCAACAAAGGGCAATAACTCACAAAATTTGATCGGCAGAGTTACGGTTCTTGTGCACTGCACCTCTCCATAATGAGATCTATCCACCTGTAAAGTTTCATGATTCTACCTTACATACTTTCTGAGTTATGCACTGGACAATAATAAAGTTTGAAAATCAACAAAGGGCAATAACCCAAAAAATAGGATCAGCAGAGTTACGGTTCTTGTGCACTGCACCTCTCCATAATGAGATCTATCCACCTGTAAAGTTTCATGATTCTACCTAACATAGTTTTTGAGTTATGCTCCGGACAAGAATCAAGTTATAAAATCAACAAAGGGCAATAACTCAAAAAATTTGATCAGCAGAGTTACGGTTCTTGTGCACTGCACCTCTCCATAATGAGATCTATCCACCTGTAAAGTTTCATGATTGTACCTTACATACTTTTTGAGTTATGCTCCGGACAAGAATCAAGTTATAAAATCAACAAAGGGCAATAACTCAAAAAATTTGATCGGCAGAGTTACGGTTCCTGTGCACTGCACCTCTCCATAATGAGATCTATCCACCTATGAAGTTTCATGACTCTACCTTTAATACTTTTTGAGTTATGCTCCGGACAAGTTTTGGTCTACGGACAGACCGACCGACCGACCGACCGACCGACCTTCCGACCGACCGACCGACCGACCGACCGACCGACCGACCGACACTTGCAAAACAATATACCCCCATTTTCTTCGAAAGGGGGCATAATTATTGCACAATTTCCTACCTGAAGCGTGGCTTATTTTGCCGTAGTCGTTATCATTTCGTTTTCTGGTCAGTTGGGATCAATTTTTGGAAAAATTAAAAGGATACCACAAATAATCCATGTATCTGAGGAAAGAGATTTTCAAGGCGGGGTACATGCAACAGACCTTTTGAAAATCGACAAAGAAATAAAGGAGTTATTGCAAAATACTTGACAAGATTCGAGATTATTTTTGTTCGTATTCGTTATCCATCCCAGCATGCACAATCCCCACCGTGCTTAAAACACCGCTCAAACGTTTAGTATTTGTTATTTTTAGTAACAATACACTCAATCCCAAAGCGTTTTGGTAACAATACTCTCGAACCCAAAGCGTTTTAGTTAACGATGCTCTCGAACCCAAAGCATGTCGTGCATACGAAATCAACAATGACACTGGGAACTGTTGACTGTAAATCCAATAAAATAAACATCTTACCGGCTATTAACGAATACATTCAATTTCAGTTTTTGTTCCACTTAAAACTTCGCTTTATCGCTGCATGTTGAATGCACGTGCTCTTTATCGCTGTATATTGAATACACGTGCGTCGTCATTGTTTTCTCCGCATATTTAGGGATCCTCGTTTTGAAAATGCCGATTTGGGACTAAATAGTAACAATTTTCATGTATACAACGTTGATTTCCCATAAACCCATTTTTGACTCCGGAAGTGTATTCTGCGGGTACAGACTAAAATATAAGTGAAAGGACCTAATTGATTGATAGTGTGGGATTTTAACGCCGCTTTCAACAACTGAGGTTTTAGGCCTACCGACGTCACGCATAACAAAAAATTCTCGGAAGATTTATCAGAACAAAACAACATTGGCGGACATTTTCTTATCTCACCTCTGTTCATTTTTCGCACATATCAATGGCTTTGGGGTACATAAGTATTCATTGGAATTTTATAGTTTTTATGCAATAATAGCGTCAATTCACGTATTTTTCGGTCGTTAACATCCGCAGAGGCCCCCAAATTACGTAAATAACCCTCGTGCTTCGCACTCAGCCGTTAACATATTTCTTCGGCCTCTGCGAATGTTAACGACCTCAAAAACGCGAATTAACCCTATATTGACAGATAAGTTGTATTTTGTACGCCTTAAATGTAACGTTCGGGTTGCACAATTTCTAAATCCATTATACAATCCGGTAAAAAGGGTTTATAATTGCTGATGTCGAAAAAACACATATTCTTTACACAAAATTATTGTACAATTGCTAGAATCACTCGAATAGGACGTGTGTTGCATCTGAAGTAAGGGAAAGTGTCACTATATCTGCTAGGCCTGCTTAAATAAGGAAAAACGCAAAGCTTTAAAATCACCATGCCACATACGTTACAAAATATTTCTTTGTGTGCACCACATTCCACCATCGTTACTTGTAAATTAAAGTAAAAATCGTTTCCATGGCTTCTGTAAGATGCAGAGGGTGCAAACCTCAATGTGATTTTGTGCAATACACATGTAAGTACGAAGTGCATGCTTCTTTGGGGTTCATAACTGGTTATGCTTGTATATAATTCATATTTTACGGGCAAGCTGAGTTGATTTCGCCTGAAATGCCTTACATTCACGGAATGATAAAGAAAACTGCAACTTTCTCGAAGAAAACAGGCATTGTAAGGGGTCAAGAAATCATTTGAGATGAGCCTCGGCCTAGTCTCATTCCCAAAGAAAAAACTTCATCGATTCAATTTGTCAATTTTCTTACCTTGGTGGTGTCCTGCCTCTGTTTTGCACCACAAACCGGCGTTATACACCACGCTTTCAGCGTTACGAAAACCACATCCACCGGTAACGATTGGACACGGTGAACGCATGAAAATTAAATATCACTCAAAAATTTGACCTTTGTTTGAAGGTGCACAAATTCCTTATTTAGCGACTATCAAAACACCTGAATGCGGTTCTTTTAATTCACGTGGCACCGCCTTGTAAATCTACTGAGCAAATTGTGTTTAATTGATTGGTCGGAACAGTTTGTCAGTCTCCGCCCATTCGATCATTTATATGCTTGATTGACAGGGATATTCACGTGCTGATTTCTCATTCCTTTGTCGGAACAAAATGACGTCATACAATCGTCATACCACTAACCGTCTGAGGGAGAGTTTAAAACATCAAACAAAGCCGCGCAGCCGCGCGTGGAACACCTGTTATTGAACAGTTTCCGAAAATAGAAATAGACTCATTCCCATACAGTACTTAAAAGGGAACAGTTGTTGAAATTTCGGGCTGCGCATGTTACGTTAAGATTAAGTTGGTCATGGATTAATTGAACCATTAATTGGAATATTTCAGCGAGAAGGTATTACTTTTACATTTCATTCGAGGAGACAATTAACTTCCTATACAAAACATTGTTGTTTGGCGACCGCGGTGTTTTAAATGAAGAAGGAATATTTCGTAGATGCTTTAAGGGAATATTTGTGGTTTAGGAAATGCGCGGATGAACATTTAAAAAAATCACATTTCACAAATTGATCTCTTTGTCTTTGAATCGTGGGTGGGAATGAAAATCTCAATGAAAAAAAATCAAGTGCATCGTCGTAATCAATATATTCATATGATTTGTAGTTTATAAGAGATACTAACATCGTTTTCTGATTATTTTCATACACAAATTCTTGGGGTGTCGAATTTGCCCGCAAGGTGTCGAATTTATACTACGATGGGTCCCATGATTTAACGGGAAAAAAGACGACAACGACAATATCGTATTCGGGCGGCGTTTTTTGCTAATGAAAAAAATCAAGCCAACTTCCGTTTTGATAAATGTTTATTCTCCGGAATATTTTGCCACAACTTTCTTTTGCTGATTTCGTCTTAAGGTGTCGAAGTTACCCGTCTTTACTCTAGATATGTTAGTATTCAAAAATTTATGCAGGAAAATGTGTTTTCCACTCTTTTGTCTTGCTCCACAACAAGGAATAGGGTGGACTCGTAGCCACAAACCAATACCCATCATCAAGTTTGTGGCTACGATATGGCAGCTAACTGGCACCCATCATGGGAAAGGGTTGGTCGGGTCACTGGACACACCATTATTCAACGGAGAAAACAAACTTCGAAAGGGCCAAAGAAGCATGTAAATGCTTATGTTATAGCGTTTTACATCTGGCTTCGATTACTGTATGAACTTACTATGTATGAACGTTATGAACACAGATGGGTTTGTTTTTTGGGGGGCTAAAGTAACATGAAATGGAAAGGGACCTGATTGGATAAAATGAAGTATGTGGCCCTCTAAAAAGTCATTATTCCTTAGAGTTAGACCTACTTATCTGTAGCTAAGCTCTTACCCCAGGTATGATACCGAATTCTTGTAGTTTTGTGTCAGGTAGGCCATTAGTGAGCTGCAGCAATCGCCTAAAATCCACGATAACAGGGAATCCTGAAATCTTTTGACCCTTTTTGTTTACGAAAGATTGTTTCTCAGTCAATTGAGCTCCAGGCCTTGAAACAGATTCGTAGTCAGTTTCTGCATTTCCATTTGCTGTTGTATCTTTATGTTCTGGATTCATTTTAGCGTCCTTTTCAGAATTTTGTGTTGTGGTTTCCCCACTGTCCGCCATGATGTCAACAAAACAGGTCCGCACAGAATAATTCAAGGGACGCAACTTATCACAATTAATTTGAATTGTCTTTCTTGTATAGACAGGCGACAAAAGTTTCTTTGAATTTTCATTCCCTTGTTTCAAAAGATCGGGGCTAATATTGTTTTACGCGTGTCTGTCCTGGTTTACAGTCGAAAAGGCTTGGGGGAAAACATTGAGGCAAAAGAAGAAAATGGTTAAAGTCAGATTTTCTGATTTTGTGTCATTTTTATAGCCTAGATCTAGAGCTATATTTTTCTATTTTTTAGATCTATGCTTTGCAGTAGGCTGCATAAAGCACATCTTTATCTCCACTCGATTTGTTGTCTTTAAAAATAGCAGCGTTGGAATCTAACCATCATAAATATACTGAGAGGCAAAATAAGTAGGCCTATACACCCTAGTTCTTCAACGTTTTCTGAGAAAACGATTTATAGATTACCGGTAATAGATCTATTACGATTTTAAATGCCACCGAAACGTTGTCGTTTGTTTGATGTGAACTTCTTAGCCTACAGTCTATATGTCATTCCTTCCGCTGCGAAGGTTTTTTCATAGGACACAGCGTCATCGAAAAGGGGGATTTGATCAATTAATTAAAGGGACATTTCATTCCAATTTCAATTTTTTAAAGTATGTCTTGATGCCAAGATTGGTTATTCTAATGAGTATAAATAGGCCTACTATTAGTTTTTTGCAGTTGTTGCCAATAAGCGAGAAACACGCATTCAAAGTTGAGACATAATCGATAAATTGCATATAAATCCGAACTGTTGTCCACAACAATTTGTTCAATTTTAACACAAAAATATAAATTTCTCGTAAACGGCGCAATATTTTGGCTTGAAATTTTCAGAATTTTCATAAGAAAATATGCTCTTTCAGATAAAAATAAAAGTGAAATTTATGACAAAAAACTCTGAAATGTCACTTTAACACAAAAAAATATAGATTTCTCGTAAACGGCGTGATATTTTGGCTTGAAATTCTCAGGATTTTCATAAGGAAATATGCTCTTTCAGATAAAAATAAAAGTAAAATTTACGACAAAAAATTCTGAAATGTCACTTTAATGCAAGAATTCCCATTGACACAATCCCTACATTTATGAAGGAATTTCGATATTTTTTTCACATAAAGTGCTTAGTCACCTAGGACCATGCGTGCATTGTTAGTGATTTTCCATATTAGGCCTACGATGCGTCATGGCAAAAGGGGGCTTGATGCAAAAAAGTTATCTTGCATAACTCGTTATAAATTTATAGACGGCTTTTGATAAAATTTGCACAGAATGTTCCTATGCTACACGACTAAGTGTATACTTTAATTATAGTGTCAGATTTCTTTCGTATTATGCTGCGTCTTAAAAAAAATGGGCCTTAAAGGCAAAAAGGCCGGGGTATATTGATCGAATTCTGCCAGCCACTGAATATTGTGTTATGGTGTTAGAGAAATTTTAACGTTGTGATTTGTTGTGACAAATAATAAAAAAATGAATACGAATTAATAACAATAGTTGATGCTCCACTAAGTCGCATGTGCAAAATTTGCAAAATCGGCAAGTAGCAAGAGTATGTGTAATCAAGCAATTTCGTGTGATTTTTAACAACATTGTATTATTGGTTAATGAGTAGGAATAAATTGTACAAAATTTTGAGTCAATATGATGGAAAATAAGAGATCTCGATAGTAAAGTATCACGACATTGATATCCTGATTTTGACATGAACGGCCACTCACACATGTTATTAAGCATACCCTCCACATTTCCTAGCCTTCCTTCCATGCTGCCTAACCGCTCTTCTACAGCTGAAAGACATGTCATTAAGTCCATATCAGTTGGCAAAACCTGTTGATCAGACATGTTTGGTCCTTTTGATGTGGTTTAGGGTTCGGTGTGGTCGACAACCTTATTATGCTTATCACTAATGGACGAATGGAACAATGAAATGTTCCATTGTGGATGGGAAACATTAGATCATCAAGGTTCAGATTCGATTGTTTGCATTCATCAGTTTGGTATAGGATAGAGTTAGTTTGGCCCAATAAGTCACTTACTGATATATCTCCCTCGGACGGGCCTCCCGTTTTCAAACTTTTTTGACCTTGTTCTTGACCGCTACCTTCGCTGCCCGAATTTATCTTTTTTAACAAAAATAAGCGTAGTCGCGTGCCCTTAGTCCTCACATACTCACAACTTCTACCCGATATACACAAAATAGTGTCAAAACATTCGAGGGTATTTTATGAGTCTGAGAGAATGAAAGTTTTTAAAGGCCCCCAAAAGTGGCATTCAGAAGGGTTTGGTTTATTGGGGTTTTACGCCGTTTTCAACTACTAAGGTTATATCGCGGCGGCTGGAGCACCTAACCATGGCTTCCTGGCGTTTCTCATACCAGTACTACCACAACACCCTTACCGAGCCTCCAGCTGCTCCCCCACATAGGTTCACGATATCAAACCATTGATGGGTGATATTTTTGTCAGTAAGGGTATTTGCCGCGGCCGGGTATCGAACCCGGGACCTCTCGAATGAAAGGCAGATGCGCTACCAACTGTGCCATGGCCGCGGCATTGGCATTCAGAAGGGACAGAATTCTAAGTGACACTTTAGGTCATGGTAAAACGAATAGCATAGTGCGAGGTCACAGTGGGTGTAATGCTGACTGCCTGATGTGCCAAATCATAACAACAGACCCAATCATGGACACGGCAGCAAAACATGAATACAGTGTCTCGTTAAACACAAGTTGTCGGGATAAGAACGCAGTATACGCTTTAAGTTGTGAGCGTTGTAAGAAAGTTATATATGTGGGCGAAACAGAGAGGCAACTGAATGAAAGGATGAAAGAACATCTTAGGGATGTACGGTTGAGACATGAAAAAACCGATAAATTCCCACTTTCATATGGCAGGCCACTCAAGCTCCGATTTAAGATTTACCGTTTTAAAAAAGATGTATTCCGCTGAAACAACTGAGCGTCAGATCAATGAATCAGCATGGATTAGGAAGCTACAAACGGTACAGTCATCTGGCTGCAATGTGAAGGACGCCCATTTCCAGATAACGCTCCTTGGCACCCGATAGCGCGTGCGAGTAGTCCGTTATATATTCGCAATACATTAAAAGAAATATTTTTATTGTTTAATTAAATAAGTAAAATATTCCAAGCTAAATTTTTCACAAACACAATTCGATGACAGATAAGTGAAAACTTCAGTCAGTATGTGGTTTTCCACGCTAAACTGATTCACTTATTTTGTCTTGTAAATTTATAAATACTGTAAATAGTTATGAAATATCCAAGCTAAACCGATTATAAGCACAAAATTGTTGACATACAGGTAATGGTTTCAGTCAGCATGGGATACCAAGCTATACTGATTCACTAATTATGTCTAATGAGTGTCAAATAACCCCTGATTTTAATCAGAGCGTCATTCAATGTATGATAAAGTAAGTCGTCCATTCATGAAAATAAGAATAATAAACTTGTATGATTCGATAGAATTGTCCTTGGTGATCCAAATGATCCGCAGTTACAACAACAACAACAACAACGCAGTTAGACTAAACAATATGGCTGCTAGCAGTAAAAAAAATAATTTTGTGATTTAAAAAAGTGTTTCCATTTATCTTGAAAAAGGCAATTTGCCGAAATTTTGAGTCGCGAGTGATTATATAGTGTGTTTATTACATTCCCTACGGAATAATTTCGTGAAATTGTATCTTTTTTCTCTTCTTGTATTTGTTTTTTCCCAACACATTTCCAATATAGACGATCTAACCATGTGCAGACACCAAAATATCCACAATTTGTGTCGTCTATGTATCCGTTTTAGTCCATTATTGGAGAGCACCGCTCTTTTTGTGTTGTCACCTTCCAATGTGCTGTGCAAACCACACAACTTCGGAACTATACTCTTAGAATATAGTTCCTCCCAAACAAGACAAAATATTTAAATAACAAGTAGATCTAGAATAGTCTACAATCAGACATGTCATTATATGGAATATGGTTTGTATGATTTATGCAAACATTTCATATAAACGAGCCTTAACCCTTTCCCAAACGACAAAATTGTAGGGTGATCCACTTCAAAAACTGCCACATATGACAAAATGGATGTTATTAACGATAGGATTTGTGCAAAATATGGCACAGAAAATATTGAGACAAAAGGAGAAACTGCTGGTTATCAGCAGTTTCTTCTTTTGTCTCATTGTTTTCTCAATCCTTTTCTATTAGGGACGTCAAAACCAGGTTTTGTTTGGGAAAGTGTTAAAAGAGATTGGTGTAGTAGTAGTAATTTGCCTTTCACAATAGGGTCATTCAGGTCATGCCGTCAAGTCATGTGGCCTAAATTTTGGACAAATACAAACGGTCCAAAGAAAAAGAATCAAATTCCAAGGACAGAAATTGAATTCTACTGGCAAAGCGAGTGTGTCTATCTGAGTGTATTTATTGTAATATAAAGCTTGTCCCGTTTAGTGATAGATAGTATGTTTTGTTACGGATAAAAGGGGCATTAGAGTAAACTTCCATATACGTAACACAACTTCTCATACATTTATGAATGGATTGATTTGAGTGTTTCCTTTCTCAAACAAAACCTTATATTGAAGTATCTATAAGAGAAATCTTTGGAAAACTTTAGGACAAAAGAATAAAATGTTTATAGTCATTTTATGATCTATATTGTGCACATTCTAAACATTATTAACATTGTGTTGCCTGCACCAGCTTTTGAATTGAACGACCTTTAAATTGAGGGTTGGGAAAGGGTTAAAATTTCACATAAAGTTTCTAATCATATGACCATTTGCATATTTTTGCGGCTTGGTGTTACTATGCTGTATCACTGACACAGAAAAAAAGATTCAATTTATTGTCAATTGTTTACACTTTCCTCCATTTATGGTTGAATTTGCATGAAACTTTGATGAAGAGTTCCTCAATATGCAGCCTTTTGTATGAAGTCATGTTTTGTTGATGTTTTTGTGAGCTTTCATTAAACCCATTACCAGAGAGTGACTCTTTTTGACTCCCCACAGGAAAAAGACGTTCGAAAGCAATTTCTTCTTTTCCCACAATGTTTTCTATATCAAAAGACAGACACATGTAAAATTTCAATCATTTTTTAAATAGTCGTCTGCAACATCTTTGAATTTGGACCAGTCTAAAATTTTGCTGTTGGGTTAAAATGTCTTGTTAACACAACTCCACCTAAGTTCACGGACGGATCTGCATGAAAATTACACAGAATGTTCCCAATTACGTAAACATGCAATACTTTACAGTCTGATGACTTTATAATGTGTCAAATAATGCTCCCCAATAGTACTTTCAGTACTTTGATTCACATTCACTCATTCCGCCATTAATCACGTAACTATCCCGCATGATTAGAAACATACATTATTGCATACTTTGCATACTTGAAAACAGGATTTCTCTATTCATAAAGTTTCTTAAATGTCATTCATGCTGTTTAAGAAAAGCTTTTTATTAGATGATAATCAAATATCAAAGGACAAACACTGCCGGATTTTGGAAGTTTAACCATTTTCTCAAACGGTTAGAGTTTAGAGTCGTCTACATGTAATATGAAAGTGTCTGTAATAAAAGAATTAGATTTAGAAATAGAGGGGATTTGTATACAATATAGCATACAAAATATTGAGACAAAAGAAGAAAATGATGATTATCAGTATTTTCTTCTTTTTTCAATGTTTCCCAAAGTCTTTTTTTTTATATATGCATGTCTTGTTTGGGAGAGGGATAACTGTGCAGAGTGATTTATAAACCGCTAGTTTAACCTTTATCATACTCCCTTTTACGCCGCTCAAACGTTTATAGTACACATGTACTAAACGATTTCAAATGATAGCGAATCATGACCTCTGCTCGGAGGGTACCTTTATCAAAGCAACGTGTGGTTTTGGCGTCCCTATACACTTAAAGACACTTCCAACGCAACACTTACATTTTTCATCATAATTAAATAAAATATGCAGTATATTTTATGAAATTTTCAGCAAATATGAATCAACCACGTTTACATGTTTTCTGTAAATTTCATCAAAATCGATTGATCCGAACATAGAAAATATTTAGGTTTTTTACTAAGACTCAAATATGAAAAGTCACAAAACCCCAAGCAATTGACCAAACGCCGACTGTCAATCAAAATCATCGCTTAGCCAATGGACGATCAGAGTAATGTCACGCCCCAATTGTTCTTCGTTGCACGTGTTATTGTATCGATTTATCGACTGACAATCAAAACAATCGACATGCCAATGGCAAAGAATTTTGTGCTAACAATAGACTAGGTTTGCCGTTATGTTTTGATAAACCGTCGGTGTTGTTATAAAATCTCGTAACTACGGCTTGAATCAAGCCGTAGTTACGAGATTTTATAACAACACCTACGAAATACTTTTTGTTTGTCCGAATTTACGTCACGATTAACTGGATAAAATCGTTCCCTATTACCGACCACATGCACATTGTTTGCCTTAAATTCTATGTTGGGCGGAGCGATCTGTCAATTGGCGTTTGGTCAATTGCATAAGCAGCGTCACAAAAATTAATCATGCTCATATCTCATACTATATATGCCACTGCTTCATAAGATTTGATAACATGATTTCACGTGCGAAGCAATAATAGAATTCAGTTGCACATAAAACTGAATGAAAATTTACATTTTTTTTGTCTTTTTGTGTAGAAAATATTGTGGGAAATGAAGAAATTGCTTGTCAAAAGCAATTTCTTCATTTTCCAAGATGTTTTCCCAAACCTTTACTTGTGAGAAAGTCAAAAGGCGTCACTGCGCAGTAATGAATTAAAAGGTAATGTTTTGTATGTGTCAGCATTGCACAAAATCATTGAATTTGTTACCAGACATTAGTTTTTCGACCTTTTGCTACAAGAAATTTTCAACAACTGAAACAGCAACTTAAAAGGGACGAGCTAAGAATAATCCAACAAAGATTCATCACCAATTATGCTTTATCAATGAGAAGGGGGGGGAGGGTCTTCGTGTCATTTAGGTCCATGACGGACACACAGAATGTTAGCAGAATGTCATAAACTTTACTGCTGTTACGCGTGCACGAAATTGGAATAACATGAATTTACGTTATCAGCTCGCACAGCTTTTTTGCGACTTTTTGTTTTCTAGTATTATTATTTGACCTGCAAATTTAATAATTTCTACTTAATATTTCTTTATGAAAATTACAGATATTTTTATTTCAGGAAATATGAATGAACCGAATTTGTTAGAAAATTGATGAAATATGGTTCAGTAAATCATAACTTATTTCCAAAAAGGTAAGTGTTGCGTTAGAAGTGTCTTTAAGTGTAGAAGGGTAGTGGGAAATCTGAAAAAAAAATCGGGGAGAACATTTTTGTAAAAAAAAAGAAACATATCGTCGGTGTAAACGCAAAATCTTGTTTGTCGATTTTTTGCGATTTTCAAAGTAAAATATTGCATATTATATAGCGCTTTTATCATACAGGTACAAAATTTTACGTTCAAAAGCGCTTAAATGTCAAATAAATGCTTTCAGGGTTTAGCATATTATGATTTATCAGTTTTATTAACACATTAGGTGAACAATATGTCCTAATTTCAATATTTACCTATCAGTTTTGGAAAAGTCATTAAAATTTTTTCTTCACCCCTAACATTTTCTGGAAAATGAGATACGTGGTTTTTGCAGTAACCCCGACGATATGTAGAATTATTATATGATAAACTGAGAGGCAAAAATAAGTATACACTCTAGTTCTTCCACGTATTCTAAGAAAACGATGTATAGATTATTACGACTAGCAATTTTACCCGTCTGAAAATTTGACCTTTGACCTCGATGACCTTGACCTATCCGGGGCTGACCTTTGACCTCGATGACCTTGACCTATCCGGGGCTGCCCTCCACCTAATCCCGTCCCGTAACCTGTAAGCAATCCCGTCCCGTAACCCGTAAAAACGATACCCGTAACCCGTAAAAACATAAATTTGACCTTTGACCTCGATGACCTTGACCTTTCAAAAAATGAACCCCTCAAGCTAATATCCGGGGCCGCCCTCCACCTTCCCTCCAAGTTTGGTGAAGATCGGCCCAAGGACCTGGGAGGAGTAGGGGAACAAACAGACAAACAGACAAACAGACAAACAGACAAACGGACAAACAGACAAACATTGCTCAAATTATAGTATGATTTCTAAACGCCACTGATGAAGGTCGTTTGTTTTATATATGTACACTTCTTCGCCTTCTCGTCTATCTGTCCTTCCTTCCGTTGCGACTGGTTTTTCCTATCATACAGTGGCATCGAAAATGGGGATTTAAGAAATGAATTAACACAATAATAATTGACATAAACCTACATTTATGAACGGATTAGGATAAACTGTTCACAGAAAGAGCCTAGTTACTTAGAACCATGCGTATATTGTTAGTGCTTTCCATATTATGATGCGTCATGGTAAAAGGGGGCTTGATGCAAACAAGTTATCTGACATAACTCGTTCTATAGACAGAGTTTGATAAAATGTGCACAGGATGTTCCTATGCTACCCGAATAAGTGCATGCGTCACGTTTCTTTCGTATTACGCTGCGTCATAGAAAAATGGGTCTTAATGCCCAAAAGGGGTATGTTGATCGTTTTCTACCAGCCACCGAGAATTGTGTTATGATGTTAGAGAAAATTTAACGTTGTGATTTGTTGTGATAATTGATAAAGAATTCCAATAAGGATTAACAGCAATATTTGATGCTCTACTAAGTCGGACGTGCAAAATTGGCAAGATCGGCATTTAGCAAGAGAGCAGGTAGTCAAGCAATTTCATGTAAACTTTAACAAGACAGCATTATTGGTCTATGAGTAGAAATAAATAGTGCAAAATTTTGAGACGATATGATGGAAATTAAGAGAGATATCGAAAATCAAAAAGTGTATACTTTCTTTTGCCTCTCAGTATATATATCAGGGTCAATTCTAGCCCTGTCTCTTTGTCAAAATCAATGGCGCGAAGGGGATTTATCCAGGTCAAAAATCATTCGATGCATTTTTTACACATGCTTCCTAAAATGCCTCATTACTACTCTACTCATTTATACAGCTAAACAATTGTTTTGGTATCAAAATAAAGCTGATGATATGCTCTTTTACAGCAATAACAAACAACTTTCTGATCGTGTATTTTTATAACTATTCATAAATGTAATAGCAAAACAATGAAAAAAATTGAAAAATAAATTTTGTCTAAAAGTGAACAAAAAGTTTAGAAAATACCAATTGTACGTTTGTGTTGTGGAAATTATACTTAATAACATTGCTTAGGAACCTGTTCTTGTCTTATATATATAATATATATTTTCACAGAATTAGTCTTTAGCTTACGCTATTAGCTTAAAGTGGATGGGAATTTTTTTTCCCAAATTACAAAAATATGCAAACAATGATGTAACGATACGTCTTACACGTTTAAATAGACTGCAAAATGATGACAAATTCATGTTAATTCCTTGTATTAAAACCTTCTCTTCGAAATAGCTCGACATTTTGCAAATTAGTAGAAAATCTCCTCTTTCCAAACATTGTAGTTACTGCGTTAAACTGATAGCCAAATTTTATAGTAATACTTTTAAAACGATCTCCAAAGTGCCTTAATCAGTTGACATTAACACTATGTGGACATATGGTTTTAGATTGTATAAATACGCATTCGTATCGCAACATCTTAATGGATACTATAAGGTCATATTGCTGGGACAAATATGGGACGTGTTCATTTAAAGAGACATTTCAGAATTTTTTGTCATAAATTTTACTTTTATTTTTATCTGAAAGAGCATATTTCCTTATGAAAATTCTGAAAATATCAAGCCAAAATATTGCGCCGTTTACGAGAAATTTATATTTTTGTGTTAAAATTGAACAAATTGTTGTGGACAACAGTTCGGATTTATATGCAATTTATTGATTATGTCTCAACTTTAAATGCGTGTTTTCTCGCTTATTGGCAACAACTTAAAAAAACTAATAGTATTTATACTCATTAGAATAACCAATCTTGGCATCAAGACATACTTTAAAAAAATGAAATTGGAATGAAATGTCCCTTTAATCGAATTATAAAGATAGAATAATTGTTAGTTTAAGCTGTGGTCTTCGGTATATCTATATGCACATAAAACTTCTATTACTCTCTGTTAAATGCTACCTTACCATTACTTATATTTAAAGTAAAACATGGGACGTCTTTAAAGAATGTTAAACTTAAACCCAAATTTCCCAAGGATGATCTAGATGCTTTATATTAGCAATTATTCCTCATTAATGTTTCGTCATTCCTTTTGTCTTCAACCATAACTAATAATGTTGCTGCTGTTACTATTCCCAGTGCTGTCTTTTATCATATGTGACCCGTCGCGCTAAAAGGGACCTTATCGGATGTGTGAAAAATATCGATCCTAGTCAGTCTGCGCAGTCCGCGCAGCCAGACTAGGGCCGACACTTTTCACTTTTATGTAATTTTCTAAATCCGAAATGATTCCCCTATCTTACTATATGTTCATTTCTCGCATATGGGATCTGGTTGACCTGTGCTGGGTCTGACAAGTTTGTCCAAATTTGTATTTTTTGAGTTCGGATAAGGTCCCTTTTAGCGTGACGGGTCACATATTTTCTGTTACCATCTCTCATCATTTGAAGCTTTCCCAAACGAGACCCGATTTTGACACCATGAGAAAATGTTTCGGAAGGTATTGAGACAAGAAGAAAATGCTGATGATCAGTGTTATCTTCCCAATAATGTTCTTAGCTATTTCATACAAAAGAACTATTTTCGTAAGCATGTATTTTGTCGACTGCAATAATTTTCAAATTGGATCGCCAAACGCTTGTTATTGTTCAAAATATGTTCTACAAGATTTGATAGAATAAGTAGTACTGCAATTTTTGCGAAAGCCAATTTGGGAATCTGATATAAAATTGTTCGTTTCAAACCAGGATTCAACTCTCGAGTTAAAATACTTGCACAATTTTCCCCCAGATTACTTGTAAACGTTATTGCCGTTACTAACATTAACTATACTGAACATACACTGCAAGATTTCTTGTTTCTGGAAAAGTATCGAACTAAAAGCCTGAAATATATTTTGACGTTATTTTCCAGGCACTCAGCAATCGTTTTGTCGAAATTTCATTTCCGTGTCTCCTTTATTTCAGAGTTACGGCCCTTAGTGCGTTTAAAGCTTATTTCATCCAATGTCACATACAGTATGCGCTTGAGGAGGAAACGATTCATTTTTTTTTTCGGAATTGACCTATCTTGGTTGCCAAAAAACAACAAAAAAATCTCTCTTATCACTTTTAGCAAGCTCTAAGATAAAGGTATAATCTGTCATTTTTTGTGAATAACCTCCCTTTGACTTAAACTAATAGGGAATTTAAAATGTTTGATATTCACAAATTTATCACGGTTTTCGACTGTTTTTTTTTTTCATGCAGGACTTACAGGAGATTTTTGAACCCTTCTTTCGACTAGGATTGTTCCCAGATGTCCATGCAATAGCGATTTCAATTTCCTATGGAGATTGCATTGTAAAATTTTCAAGCTTTGCAGCATAATGAAAATTCTGCTTTTCTAACATCATTTTGTAAAAGCTCAAACAATGTTATGCACGCTTCTTTATATTTTCTGACTGGTAAGTTCTGAGGTTTAAATTGTGTTAAATTTCCGTTCATGTGTATTACAGATTTCATTTCACATGGCGTAGCTTAAGCTTTTATTGTCATAAATTACACGCCTGTGCTTTTTTAATTAAACAATTCAGAACTTTTTTCTTAAGTACCGGTTATATCTGTGTACTATGATACACGTCTTTTTCAAGAATATTACGCTACATGCGAAATATGAACACATTTTGACTAAAGGTCAGTGTCAGGTCAAATGACACCAGTAATACAAGAATTGTTATTCTATCCCACCCTTTTTTGAGTTATCGCCCTTTGTTGTTTTTAGCTCACATGATCACGAAGTGCTCAAGGTGAGCTATTGTGATCGCTTTTTCTCCGTCGTCCGTCCGTCCGTCCGTATGTCCGTACGCGTCCGTCCGCATGTCAACAATTTGGTGTTTACACTCTAGCATCTACATATATAAGCCAATCTTGACCAAACTTAATCAAAACATGTATGAACATGAGCTATCGGATGAATTCGATTTTGGGTCAGATCGGACCTGAAAGTCTGGAGTTATTTGCTCTTGAATGTGAAAAATAGCTACTTTTGACATTGTTTTCACTCTAGCATCTAAAAATATTGACCAATCAATACAAAAGTTGAACAAAATATTGGCGACTATAACATCTCGGATGAGTTTGATTTTTGGTTTGATTGGATTAGAAATCCCTGAGTTATCTGCCCTTGAAATTGACAATGTTGCTGTTTTTGACTGGTTCCGGCTTTGTTTACACTACAGCATGCTCAATTATTGACCAATCGAGAAAAAAAATTAGACACAATGTTAGTGACCGTAAAATCTTGGATGAGTTTTTGGGTCAGATCGGACCGGAAAGTCCGGAGTTATCTGCCATTGAATGTAAAAAATAGCTACTTTTGACATTGTTTACACTCTAGCATCCCCAAAAAGTTGGACACAATGTTGGTGACCATAAGATCTTATATGAGTTTGATTTTTGGTCTGATCAGACCAGAAAGTCCTGAGTTATCTGCCCTTGAATCTAACAAAATTGCCGTTTTGACCATTTTCGACCTTGTTTACACTCTAGAATCTACAATTATTGGCCAATTAAGATAAAACTTACACACAGTGTTTGGACCATAAGATATTGGATGAGTTAATTTTTCAGTCTGATTTGACCAGAAAGACGAGAGTTATGTGCCCTTGAATTTTACAGAATTGCTATTTTCGGCTGTTTTCAGCCTTGTTTAGACTCTTGAATCTACAATTGTAGACCAATCAAGACAAAACCTGAACACAATGTTGGAGACTGTTAGATCTTGTATAAATTTGATTTTCGATCTAATTGGATCAGAATGTCGAGAGTTATGTGCCCTTGAATTTTACAAAATTGCTATTTTCAACTGTTTTCAACCTTGTTTACACTCTAGAATCTACAATTATGGACCAATCGAGACAAAACTGGGACACAATGTTGGAGACCATAAGATCTGGAATGAGTTTGAATTTTGGTCTGATTGAACACGAAAGTCATGAGTAATGTGCCCTTGAATTAGTCAAAATTGTCGTTTTCGACTATTTTTAACACTGTTTACACTCTAGAATCTACATTTTTTATCAATCAAGACAAAACTTGGACACAATTTTGGAGACCATAAGATCTCAGATGATCTGCCCTTCAAATTTTACTCGGACAACCACAAATAGTGACTTATCGGAACAAAACTTGACACAATGTTATTGACCATAAGTTTGTTTTCAGTTTTAAAGTCATAAATATTAATTGAATCGAACAAAACTGTGCCTAATATAATTTTGGTTCAGGTGAGCGATATAGAACCTTCATGGTCCTCTTGTTATCCTTACATTTTTTGTCTTGAACATATCTCCTAAACTGTTATTACTGCGACTTCAAACTTTGTACACTGATAGATCTCATTAAGGAGAAATGTCATGTACAAGATTCTCTACTCTGCCATGCCTTTTTTAGTTATTGCCCTTTGTTGTTTTAACTCTTAATACGTTTTTGTCTAGAACATGGCTCCTTAATTGTTAATGGTATTAACCTCAAACTTTGTACACTGTTACATCTCATTGTGGAGAAGTGTAATGCACAAGAATTGTTACTGTGCCACGACCATTTTTTGATTTATTGCCCTTTGTTGTTTTTACCCTTATATTTTTGTTCGTGATATAATATGCAAAACCTAAAGTGCTTACAACTTCAAACTTCGTTCACAGTTATAAATCTAGTAAGTAGGAGATATATTATATGAAAGGACTTTTTGTTATCCGGTGAGGGACTCCAGTATTGCATCGCAATACGACATGCACTTGTTCTTATTTTTATTGTCGTGACCCATAACAAATTTCAACACATAAAGTCCATTTTCACGCGATATTTCCAAGTTTTTTTTATTCATTTATATAGAGCCCACTTAAAAACGTCCGCCATAATATGTTCAATCACGTTCGATAATTTCACATTTATACTTACCTTTTTCAGAAAAAGCACAATGCCCTGGCCCGCTTTTTACTATCATAGATTTTTGCAAAAACCTTGTAACAACACATCTGATTTCAAGAAAGAGAAATGATAACAGTAATTATTCGGCCAATCAGATTTGTTGTTGGGTGCGTTCAGGGTTCTCCCATCGGTAGCCATCGGTGCCGTTGGTAACCATCGGTAGCCATCGGTAACCGTCGGCATACCGATGGATATTTTGTTGGTAACCAATTGTCCCGAGAGTAGACAAGTCGGGTAGCATCGGTAGCCTCGTTTTCATTACAGTAAGATGGCGGATAACAATCCAACTACGGCGATCCTAATCATATGTTTTCTTCAATAGCAAGCGAATAGCATCCTAACCGTTCTTGGTAGAATTTATTGTAATAGTTGAAGCTACAGTTATTTCATTTAGCCATTTATTTCTGAAAATATCTTTTTATTCATAATTTTTTAAAACGAACGATCACTCTGCGGGGAGAATACGCTCTTGGTAATTGATTACCCGCCTTTTTTACCGATCGGTACAATTTTCGTTCAGAGTTCGTTGGTTGCCGACGGTGCCATCGGCTACCGATCGTACCATCGGTAGCCGACGGTAAATACACTCGGTTACCGATGGGAGAACCCTGAACGCACCCAATGTTTTAAAAATGTTCGTAAGTTTGTTAGTAAAACGGGCCTCTGGGCCCCGATTTACTAACGAACGTACGATTATTCTTTGCGTAATAACTTGTAACAACAAACCTGATTGGCCTAATCCGATTTCTCGTGTGCAATCAGATGCCTTGTTACACAGTTTACACAACAAAATGATCGTAAGTTCGTTAGTAAAACGGGCCCCAGGGGCCCGTTTTACTAACAAACTTACGAACATTTTTAAAACAACAACAAATCTGATTGGCCGAATAATTACTGTTATTATTTCTCGTTCAATCAGGTGTGTTGTTACAAGGTTTTTGCAAAAATATATGTTAGTAAAACGCGGCCCTGGTCCTTATCAATTAAAGGTTTGGAAAATATTGAAATAAGAGAAGAAATCTGACTAAGATCTGGCATTTCTCTTTTCCTCTCAATACATATATATGCATATGCCTACTTTTCTCTTTGTTGATATAAGAATATGAATTGTTCAGTTATGTCACAATTTAATTTAATTGTATTTTCTTCTATCCTCCACCCGTTCGCACTTTGGATCGATTTGGACAAACACGTGTAGGAAAATATTGACGGAAAAGCAGAGAAAAAAGATAATGAGATTCAGCCTATCAATATCTCATGAGATTAGCAATTACCATATTTTTCTGGTAGCTCCTTTTACTTCCATTTTTAACTATTTCAATCTTTCAGGGTACCATATTTATCAACACCTGTTAAGTTTTAGTTGTTGTCTATGGCGCGCGAATAGGGTCTAAAGTCAAGATAGCACTAGACCGTTAATCAAAATAGGGATAGATCGGTATTTTTAGCGGTCTATCACTATTTTAATTATCGGTCTAGCGCTATCTTGACTTTAGACCCTATTCGCGCGCCATAGTTGTCTGTGGGTTAGACTTAAGTACTCAGTGGAGCTATTATGGCGCAACGGACGTAAAAGTGCTTACTATAACTAAATAATTTTGATATTTATTCGCACAGAACTAAAATGTATATCTAAAATGATATTTTATCGAGACAATTTAATCGTTTTGTAAAAAGAATGTATTAAAGAAAAATGCTTATTTCGATTGTTATAGGATGGTCACAGGCGAAATGGAGCTGAGGGCGACGAAATGAAGATTCATATTGGCTATAACTTGATAATTTTCATGAAAATTCATCCTTAAATTTTGTTTTATTTATCTTTAACTTTATTTGTAGACAATATTCAAAAGAAAATTAGAACTAGAAAGCGGACAAATACCCTCCACTAGCGCCTTGTCACTGAAAAATTGTTATATAGGTCAAAGGGTTCTTTTGTTGGAGCACGGAAACTGATTTTAAACAAAGTAAAATTGTGACCATGACCTCTGACCTTAATGAGACAAAAGCGATAGGGCAACTCCTTGAGTCATGGGCAACAACTATGTAAAGTTTCATAACCTGGGGTCAATGGGTTCTTCATTTGGAGCACGGAAACGGATTTTAAACAAAGCCCGACTGTGACCTTGACCTCTGACCTTCGTGACCCCAAAACAACAGGGCAACAACTATGTGTAAAGTTTCATGATCCTAGGTCAGCCGGTTCTTGACTTAGAGCATGGAAACGAATATTAAACAAAGTCCAAGTGTGGCCTTGACCTTTGTTTTTGTGACCCAAAGATAATAGGGCACCTCTTTGGGACAAGGGCAACAACTGTGTAAAGTTTCAAAATCCTAGGTCAACCGGTTCTTGACTTACATCACGGAAACGGTTTTTAAATAAAGTCCTATTGTGACTTTAATCTTTGACCTTGGGGACCCAAAAACCATTATACATTTTCTTGGGACATGGGTACCAACTGTGTAAAGTTTCATGATCCTGGGTCAACCGGTTCATGACTTAGAGCACGGAAACGGAGTTTAGTTTAAAATCCGTCAGCTGTCCTTCTGTTTACTTTTTCATTTCAAGAAACCTACGTCACTTAATTATGTCATCAGAAATGAATACACTGGGAGATAACTAGTTTACTATTTATCAGGGTGTAAAGGGGGTATTCAAAGGTTTTACAAGCGGAAAGGGGATATGACAAAATTCGAACGGTTTTATTTTCAGTTTTCTGAATTACTCACAACAAATCCCGATCGAGGAGTGCAAAACCAGCCCGAGATCGCATGAGAATCTCCCGATTAACGACCGGTTTTTTTGTGATATCAGCCCGGTTTCTTCTCGTTACTCAATGCTGATGACGGCCGGAAAACACATATTTTATGCAACAATGAGTGATAATCAAAATAGATTTTGTCAACTGTAACCCCTTTCTAATTTTACTTCTGTGGTAAATCAGCGGATGATGAAAATGTTAATAGTATCAAAATTAAATGTAACGTTAGCCTTAACATTAATACAAAAACCGTTGGTTGTAGAGCTAATAGTTTTTGCATTTAAAATACTAATCTTGCATTAACCCCTTTCGAAACGACAACATTTTAGTCTGGTTCAACTTCAAATATGTTGCAGACAACATTTTCAACTGAAGAGAATTTAACATTTTGAATGTTACTGGATATAAACGTTGTGAGAAATGGAGATATAGTTTGTAACAAGTAACATTTCAACATGTTTCACATTGTTTTCCAGGGCCTTTATCTTACATGGTCATCAAAAATCGTCGTTAAGTGGGAATCGATTTATATTTTTCCAAACAAGCACTTGCTTTATGTCAATAATTAGAACTATTATGGAAAGCTTTGTAAGGGAAGAGAATGCTTAGAATGCATTTTCATTTTACCTTATGTTTTTCATGCAAAAATTGGAAAAAAAATCTTATGCTAAAAATACACTGGTTCTTGTCGGTTTATCTGTTAAATCGTCGGTACTGAGGATCGAATTCTGAACCTCTTGGTTACAAGCAAGAATCTCTGCCTCGCGACAACAGGCACAATCGGTGACCAACACCACAGGCTTATCCTGGTCTTTATTGTCACTGAAAAATGGATCTACCACTTTGACGAACCAAATCCTGTGCTGTGGATACTCATTAGAATCGTCTTTTCGACATAGGGCTTGACGAGCAATAAAAGAAATATTGCATTTTGAAGAGCCATCACCCATCTTATCTGTAAATCTAGTTTTGATTTATTTAATTTTAGTTATTTTAAATGTGAAATAAATACTCTGCAATCTGGAAAAGGAGACTTCAAGACACCCATAGGGTTTGGATTTGAAGTAAGACATTAAGAAATCTTCATCTCCTTTTGTTTTATGCTCTTTCGACAAAATACAGGATATGGCAGGTCGTAAAGAAGGCTAAAAAACAAGCAGGATAACGCTGCTTTTCAACGAAAACCTCGTAATTGTAGCTTAAAACAAGCTGCAGTTACGAGGTTTTCGTTGAAAAGCGACGATAAGGAACATACGAGTACAAGTTAAATGCGTGGGTGCGTTAAAACTATAAATGCGGAGTTACTTGTCTTTTTAATCAGTCGCTGTAGAAAGGTTAGATCATAGACTTCTGTAGGAATTTTGAAATATTTGATAGATTAAAAGTGCAAGTTTGAATGCTAATCATAATTGAAAAAAAAGATGAATAAATGAAAATAGGCAAAAAAGATTAGAAAAAACAACAACAACAGCAGCAGCAACAACGACGACAACAACAACAACAGTAGCGTTACCACTATTATCAGCAGCCAAAACAATTCAAACACCAACTTTTAAGGTAAGTTCTTCATACGTAAATATCCATTGTAATGACGTTTTCAACAAAAAGCTAGTAACTGATGCTTCTTTTAAGCTGCAGTTATGAGGTTTTCGTTGAAAAGCAGCGATATGACGTTTTTTAATCATTATTAGTTGTGGGCATTCGTCGATGGTAGTAAATCACGAAAACGAGACAATTATGAAGTAACGAAATTGGGAAAAAAGCAAGGGGTTTACTCACTCGTTTTCAGAATAGAATGCCGATTCGAATTTGCGAATTGAGTAAAAAGAACTTCTTCAAAACGTCTTTTTAATCCCGTAGAACAAACATTTATAACAAATAATGCGAAATATCAGAACTTAAATATAATATTTTTTTTTATTTTTTGCAATACTTTTTTAACTCTGGTATAAATGACGTAAAATCTGCGTTATGAGTATTAAATGATTCACACTATTTGCGGATTATAGCGGTATTACATTTCACTGTAAGAAATGATTTTATCATATCATTTTACTATTCTAACTTAATATATTTTTTGTTTGTAATTCTGAATTCTTATTTTAAATCTTTTTAAAAATATATATTTAGATACATCTGTCGACGGCGAAAATAAGAATTATTTCAAAACTTAAAATAAGAGTAGACTATAGATTATATCCATTATATCCATTACTTATTTGAGCTTAACATAACATAGGGAAGCAAGGAAAATGCTGAACGTAAATATGCTAAGAGTATCTGGCAAGAAGTTTTATGCATGAAAAATTGTCTACATGGAAACTATATTTAATGTAGACTAAAAAGAATAGTAACAACTTTAAGATTATGGACTGGATTTCTCCACACTATTGTTTTTACTTTCCCGATTCTGTACTGGACATCAAAACCTTTTTTTAAAAATAGGTATATTGGTTTGTGAAAAAAATGTTCCTTATAAACTTTCGAAACAATCTTAGTTGTGCACAAGTGAAAAGAAAAAAAGGTACCATACACAAAGAATAAGTAACCCTTTTCTAACAAAAGCAAATTAAAGCAAACACTCAGCCTGGGTGTTGATGTTGAAGGAATTTATGTGAAATATGGCTTAGAATATGATTATGCAAGAGAGAGAGAGAAAACTAATTAGCAGCTTTTTGTCTTTTATTTTAGTGCTTTCACAGACCGTTTCGTAATAAGGCTTCAAAACTGGGAAAGTTTGAGTAAGATTTAATGTATTCAGTGCAAGGTGGCACTTTGAATCTGTAAACTTTGATTTGTAATCTACGTTATCAACTTTGATAATCTAAGTAAAGATTTTGTGTTTAGTTACATATAAACTTCACGTGAAATATCCATACCTTAGCGAGTAGATTAAGAAACTCGGCATCTTAAGCCCATGACAAAAAATGTTAAAAAGCTATGATATCTTAAAGATTCACTGGTAAATCTTTAGAGCAGATATATATCCGTTTTTTGAAAGCTACATTATTCAATTTTGGCGCAATAAGTTTATTCATTTTTTTAAAATAAGATTACAATTCAACAATGTCAGATATTTATTTTTCTTTTAAACTAGAAAGCGTCCCACAATATTTAAAGATTTCATTTAGGCTTCTGTAATAATAGACTATAAATACTAGAGTGTAAGTCAAGAGTTTTCAACTCGAGTTTGTGTTAATAAATGCGCTTTAATAAGGTATACTTCACGATAAATGACCTAGCAGAGCAGTCCATGCTAATCGAACGAGATGCTCAGCCAGGTCATTTATCGTGAGGTATATGTTATTACAAATTGGAAAATATATAATACCGTTTTGGTATTGATATATCCTTCATAGTATTGAAATTTACAAAACAGTCAAGAATTTGTTTAAATTGTTTAAACATATTACTTACTTGGAATTCTATCACCAGTCACAGACTTCTGTCGACACTCCACGAGACTGACACGGTGAACAATTAAGCATGGAATATTTTTCCCCTATTTTTATGTATATTGTATAGTTTAAGAACCAATAAACTATAATTTTGTGACTCGTCACGCTGAAAGGGACATTAACAGAAGTGTAAAAAAATATCGAGCCTTGTCAGTCTGCGCAGTCCGCGCAGCCAGACTTTGGCCGACACTTTCCACTTTTATGTAATTTTCTAAACCCGGAATGTATCCCCTCTCTTACTATATGTTCTTTTTTCGCATACTGGATCTGGTTGACCAGTGATGAGTCTGACAAAATTGTCAAAATTTGGATTTTTTTTTATTTCTATTAAGGTCCCTTTTAGTGTTACGGGTCACATTTACCTGGGTCAAAATAATAGCTTTCGTGTTTTTTTTTTCACTAATGTAGCTCACATGACGTAGATTAAAGAATAGAAAACTTTTCTCAATTGACAATTCGGAAAAGATTTGACCGAGTAATTTATTACCGCTATTTACTCCTCCATATCAATCCGACTTCCCACTGTATTGGCTGTTTTGTCTTTTTCTTCTAGTATGGGAACATTGTACTAACGTAAATTGCAAACTTAAAACAACAGTCGCACCTTGGTTGCATTATTGTGTTTTAAAACATGGAACACATGTACATGTATGTCTATATTGCAGTATGAGTATTCAAGTGCTTACACATGTGATGTGCATTTTGTTGATAACCGTTGTTTTACAGGTGTTCTTGAATTTATTTATTATTTTTGAAATGACGCCTAACGTAGCTTACCTTAATTCGGCGACAAAATATTATTTTAGATATTATTTTCTCTTTACCTTCAGTAGTGAAGTATTATTTATTTCATTGACTGACTTAAAATTGTAACATCTGCAACATCTTTAAATTTGGACTGCTTTTTAAAAAACGTTGTAGTTTGTAAAATGGTTTATCTATTTTTTCAGATGTCGAATATTTTGAAGTCAGTAATTTTGGTTTGTCTATTACTGGGAAGTGCTAACGCCTCGTGTACGTGTCGACATAACACCATCAACGACGTACTTATATGTATGCCGACCTTAGAAAGCAATGAGAGATTGTGTGCGTGTAAATCGGTCTGGATATGGGATAGCTCCGAAAGTGCGGTATGTTGTTGCTTTTAAACTAAAACCTGGCACAATCGTATTACGACTTATTCCGTGACGTCCGTAAGCCCGAGCATTTGTAAAGTACCGATAGATGCAATATCGCGTGTTTTCGTAACAACTGAAATAACTGCAAGTGCTCAGATTTCCGGAAATATTCTAAACAATAAAAAAACAACAAAAGTCAAAAATTTAAAATTTGAGAGCAAAGAAAATTACTTCCCTTGCAATCGCCAATTCGCACCATACAGGTTTCGTTCCATAACTGGTCACATAGCTCATTACACATGTCTTACCTTAAACAGAGCAACAGAAAAGAGAGGATGGAGACATTTTAAATCTATTACTTCAAATCCAAACCCTATGTTACGAGTACTCATAAGAATCGTGTCGGTCTTTTGTTGAAAAGAGTCGTTATACATGTTAGCGCAGTTTTTCTTAGCACAAATTTCATTCCTACTACTAGATCTATCATGTTTTTTTTTTCAGTATCAGCCGCGGGTGTGTGTCGATTTGCCTTCACCTTGACCTTTATGCCAGTAGTGACCTTCACCATGCCGGGAATCAGGTGGCACAACAACAACAACAACAACGACGACGACGACGACGACGACGACGACGACGACGACAACAGTAGCAACAACAACAACAGCAGCACCAGCAACAACAACAACAAGTGCAGTAAATCTTCAATAAATCTTTTAAACTATTACCATTACCAGACATGGACCCTATTGGACTCCCCAAAAGATAAAGTCTTTGGAAAACAGAGTGTAACAAATGTTTTCTACCAAAAGAAATACCAAAAGATTTTGAATTTAATTCACCTTTAATTGTCCTCTGCAACATATCGTCGGTGTAAATGCAAAACCTCGTACATGTATGTCGATTCTTGCGATTTTCAAAGAACAAACTTGTGTGCCCTGTTTAGACAATCCTCGCATGTTTCGAGATATTTTTACTGATCAGTATTAATGACACGTTATTTATGAACAATATGCCAATATTTCAAGTAAAACATTTCAGTTTGGGAAAAGTTCTTGCACTTTTTCCCTCCCCTTTGAAATTTTCCAAAAACGAGATACGAGGTTTTGCATTTACAACGACGATATTTGAATTTGCACAAATCCAAAATTTGACGTTTGGCAATGGGTTAATAAGTGACTGATTTGAAAAATGATTTGAACTAATGTAGACGAATGCGCCTGGATTTTTCTTGATAAAGTACACCTTTTAAACAATACCCGATAAAATGTTATCATAGGCGTAGCAACCCGTACGCAAAACGCAATTGCGTACACAACGCATGTATCTTTTTAAAAATGTGGATTTTTGTTTTTGTTTTTCTTGAAATAAACACCCGACTCGCCATTAAAATAGGCTACATACATGTACCAAATAACCACCAGGAGCCACGAATGACAATGGTCATTGGTCATTCGTGGCACCAGGTGGGCATTTGGTGTGTATTTCATAAGCACCTACATTAAATTTTCAAACATTTTTTTGTGAGATGCCCGCAAGACCCACCCCCAGCAGTATGGAGCCCGCCATCAAACCTCCTCTGATACATATGGCATGTGGAGACACTCCACAACGGGAAATGCTTCCGGGTCGTAGTATACAAACATAGTTCCGTCAAAAATGGATTCGCTCCCTTTGTTGCATTGATTCTGTGTCTATAGAATAGGCAGATGCATGAAATGTGGTTCTGTACACTGGCAGACCATCAGTGTACTGCTAGGATGTGTTTTAATGAATTTGTTGGGAACTAGTTTCTTGCGCGGTCGTGACCTTTCATGGGGGTGTGTCACATGCAGATCCCGAAATAGATGGCAAATTTCAAGGGTGGCTGTGTTCACGGGTGCGTGATTTTAGCTGATGGTGCTATTGATACCACTTTCTTGGTAGTAAATTAAAGACAAAGAAATGGTCTGTCAGGTAGACTAAGTAAAAGGTGCCACAAAGACTTCTGAGAGGAGCTAGAAGCTGCCAAATTGACCCATTTTACTATATATTTAATAGGCCCGTTTCGTTGAGGAGTGACACCTATATGAGCCAAAAGTGAAAATTACGAAATTTCAACTTTGGCCACATTTTTGTGTTTGAAGTTGCTTCAATTGATCTGAAAGTAAAGAATTTGTGAAAAATAGACCATATTTTCGAAATTTACGTCATATTTTAACTTGAATTTAAAAAAATTGAAAAATGTTAAAAAGAACAAAGACAACGTTAGAAACCACATCAAATGGGCTCGATTGCGTGTGTTGTCAACTCCTGTGTATTTTTGGATAGGTAATTCCGTTTAGTACTAGTTCAAAGCGAAACTAGCTTAGAAATATCGTTGGAAAGGCGAAAAACCCTTTATCCCTGAAACACCCCGCCTAAATTTAAAAAGGTGCGTGACATGATTTTTTCATTAAATTTGATTTGAAATGAACCTATTTTGCACAAAATGCCCTTTATTTTGCTTATCGCACAATAGATAAAGCAAATTATTACAAAATTCTGGATTTTAAATCGATTTAATACGTATTTAACCATTTCAATAACAGAAAATGACTTTTTAATGTTCAACATTTAGCCCCCCCCCCCCATTTTTGTATCCCCCCCTCTTCGTGATTTCCTTCTATTTCCCATACAAAATCCTTTTCAAGTAGGAGAAACACGTATGCAGTAATTATGAATTTCAAAGATATTTTGAAAGCATTTTTAAATGAAAATAGACTGCAGAAACCCTTTATCCTATAAAGACTTATTTTACTATTGATTACTGTTTCGTGTGTTTTCCACCTTTGTATTGTCTTTAAAACCTTTGTTTTTCCTTCTCAAAGACACGGTTTTCAGCTAACTTGAATATCTGAAGACGGGAAATAGCACGAAGAATCTTGTGTAAAATATTGCAATCGTTTTTAAGATTTTTCAGGTCCACAAAATAACGAATTTTAGTAGAAAATCGATAATTTTGTCATTTTGGCCCCTTTTTACGTGTCCTGTTTCTGCTAATTTGTCACAGGAGTTACGAGTTTCGTTTTAAATAGTGTTACTAATTGCATAGTAACGATTTGCTGTATTTCCACATTCAAAACATCGTAGGAAAAGGCGAAAAACCCTTAACTCTCCCCAATACTTACTTTGGTCATAATCCGATTTAAGAGGCTTAATTGGCCAGTAGTGGCCATTTCCTGTCCCAAAACAGTCTTTGTTTTTATTCATTTTATTGTAAAAATATATATCTGCACTAAAGTATTGCTTTTACAAAATTCGAGCTTAGTTTTTACAGTTTAAAATGTATATAAATGATGAAAATAAGATTTCAGCCTGAAAAGGGACATTTGTCTTAAAATAGCCCCTTTTTCCGCATTGTTTTATGCAATATTTTCAAGAAATGCATCTTACTGTGAAAGCTTAAGGAAGACAGAGTAAATATCTTTTTATTTTTTGGAAATCTGACCATAAATTCCTGATTTATTCCAATTCAAGTAAGCCAGGGGGGTCTCAACCCAGAATTGCATTAAAGACATCGTTTTGCAGTTAGGGGGGCCCTTTTTAAAATGCCACTTGGTTGTTATTTAGAGACAAATTTTAGACTCTTTTTATGTTTTCTCTTTGGAAACAACATAAAGCACTGACCTGAGACAGATTTGGTATTTTTTTTTGTAAAATCCTTCATTATATAGGAGACACTCCACAACGGGAAATGCTTCCGGGTCGTAGTATACAAACATAGTTCCGTCAAAAATGGATTCGCTCCCTTTGTTGCATTGATTCTGTGTCTATAGAATAGGCAGATGCATGAAATGTGGTTCTGTACACTGGCAGACCATCAGTGTACTGCTAGGATGTGTTTTAATGAATTTGTTGGGAACTAGTTTCTTGCGCGGTCGTGACCTTTCATGGGGGTGTGTCACATGCAGATCCCGAAATAGATGGCAAATTTCAAGGGTGGCTGTGTTCACGGGTGCGTGATTTTAGCTGATGGTGCTATTGATACCACTTTCTTGGTAGTAAATTAAAGACAAAGAAATGGTCTGTCAGGTAGACTAAGTAAAAGGTGCCACAAAGACTTCTGAGAGGAGCTAGAAGCTGCCAAATTGACCCATTTTACTATATATTTAATAGGCCCGTTTCGTTGAGGAGTGACACCATGTGTATTACGTACACTTTATTTTCGGCTAGCTTTGCTAGTGGTTATTAACGATCTGGAACCATAATGGATTTCGGTTATTATCGCCGATGATCGGGTATTTACGGCACTCGGTTATTTCCGTGAAACGCACTTCGGAAAGATTCGATTTTGTTCTCACCTCGGTTTTGTTTCTCGTAAATATTAATATATATCGGCCGTGTAAGCTATTTAAAGTGTATTTTTCTGCATAGATAGAGATAATGCTCGTATTTCTCGTTGTTAGTAGCATGAAAAATGCTTAAATATTATCGTTCCGAACACTCTGGCGCTTAAACGTATATTAAACGTACATTCATTCCATTAGAATAGGAAATACACGCAAAATACTTTTTCATGCTGTATTCTATAAATAGCAACAAAAAAGAAAGTGAAAGTACAGCGAAATAGGGAACGATTTTATCCAGTTCATCGTGACGTTATTTCGGACATACAATAGTAATTCGTTGGAGTTGTTATGAAATCTCGTAGCTACGGCTTAAATCAGGCCGTAGTTACGATATTTTATGACAACACTGACGGTTTATCAAAACATAACTTTAAACCCAGTCTATTGTTAGCACAAAATCCATTGCTACTCACATGAATTTTCCGTGGTTTGTTCAATTTCAACATTTCCTTTCATAGATATTTTGATATTTTCAGTAATTTTGGGGTTATCAAGGCTTTAAACGGTAAATTTAGGCATCGACAGTGGTGACGAACAGATTTACGTCAACTATTTTGATCGTAAAGTTACGGAAAAAACTTAGGAAATTCTAATCTTAGCTGCGAACATGTTTTGTAAAACGCACTTACGCAAAAAATTTGAGCTTCCGTTCAAATCTACGAAAATAATGTGCGTAATTAAGTTGATAAAACGGGGCCCATATATCACTGGTAGAAATGACAGAAAAACACTAAGAGAAATGAAGAAATAACTTTTTCAATAGGCCTACAATTGTAACGAATTTACTGATTTGGTTATAAAGAGCAAAACACTGATGTATCCTTCTCTTAACAAGTCTGGTTTTGACGTCCATTGTAGAAATAATTTGAGAAAACATTGAGAGAAAAGAAGAGGTTGTTGATTATCATCAATGTGTTATCATCAATATGTCCCTTTCCCTCAGTGTTTTCTGTTCTTTTGGACTGATACAGTTTTTTTTTTTTTTTTTTTTGTTTTTTTTTGTTTTTTTTTGGTGGGGGGGGGGGGACTGGGTTATGTATGCACCAATACATTTGATTGATTCAAGATCTATACGAATAAATGCTTAAGACCAGGATTTGATATGCGTCTTCTGCCTTGATTTTTTTTATTATAGTCCAGTCACAATATAATGACACATGTTTACAAATTTTACACTAATAAACAAAAGGTAATCCTTGTTAATTTTCAGTTCAACGTTGCATGTCTTGGTTCATATCTTGAAGGTGTAAGGGACCTGCAAGATTCGAACCATCACATGCAAATTTACAGTAGTTATGACTTTGCTATTGCGTTTTTACAAGGGTAAATTTTGTAAACATATGCCATAATATCGTTAATTAAAGGACTATAGTTATGTAAAGACCCGGTAATCAAAGATACATGTTCGTGTAGGCATCAATTTCCGGTTCCGGTAATGGAAACATAAACAAATCGAGCTGCGGTTTGAAAATTAGTTTTTTGTAAGTTATACAGCGTATATACAGACTTTGTATATATAAAGGACCAGCGGAACATCCCCTGTATCCATTCTGACATTGCTTTTGCTCGCGAAGATTTGTATTTGTGGACTTTGTGGACCTCTTGGTGGCCAAATTCAAAAAATAATTGTGTATTGACTCCATTAATCGATTTCCCGTCACGCATGATTGAGTATTAAAGGGTCAGTCTATATCACGTTATGAGCACAGATCAAACTCCTTCAAAGACGGAAAATAGTAAAAAGAGATTTCTGACATCTCCAATTGATCTGTCTGACACAAAGAAGAGTAAGCAATCAATGGCAGAACCTCAACCAATGGAAGGGCAAGCTTCAGGAGATGCCGTAGCCAATGTTACATTAACAGACGAATGTGTGGCGCAAATAACTGAAGTGGTTTCTAGTAGTCTTCAGAAGCAAATCGCGGTTATGGTAACCAACATAGTGGATGGCGTACTTAAAGGGCTCCACGACAAAATCAAATCTCTGGAAACCGAAAACTCTGATCTCAAAAGACGTGTCACCACCTTAGAAGATCGTCTAGATAAGGCTGAGCAGTACAGTCGCAGAAACTGTCTCCGTGTTTCTGGTATTCGCGAAACAGAGAGCGAAGATCTCGATCTGAAAATAATGGAGATATCAGACGCCATAGAAGCTGACATTAAACTAGACGAAGTTGACAGGTTACATCGCTTAGGTAACCCTAAAACAGAAGGGCACAGACCTCGTGACATTATTGTGAAATTTACTAGTTACAGGTCTAGGCAAAAACTAATGAAAAACAAACAAAAACTCAAAGACAATGGATACGTGAACGTGTACCTTAATGAGGATCTAACTCGCACCAGAGACAAACTATATTACTACTGCAGAAAAATGGTAAAAGACAAAGTGATCACTGGTACCTGGGTAAAAGATGGTGTGATACTCGTGAAGGATAATGACTTGAAAGTGATCAGAATAGAAACCCCAGACCAGCTTCACGAGCTTAAACTCAAATATAATTACGGGGTTGAGAAAAACAGTGAGTGATCGAACCTCGATCCTCCATATCTTTGGTTTTCAGCAAAAACCTCGTATCTACAGCTTGCTTAAAACTGTGGATACGGGCTTTTTGTTGCAAAGCGACAATATATCAGTATAGTGGACATGATAAGAATTATTTTCCCCGTAACTTGATCACTGTTAGTCCTCTCCCAAAAAGGCCTGGTTTTGACCCCCGTCAAAGTAATAGTGTAGGGAAAGCGCTGACAGAAAGGCAGAAACTGATTAAAAATGTCATTTTCTTCTTTTCTCTCAGCGTTTCCAATTTTTATACACCATCGCATTCTTTTTACTTTAATCATCCTGTGCTAAATCTCTCTTAACTTAAACGATACACGAATTGCATTGTTTGTGAAAGAGTTAATGTCTAACAATTATGAATATGTACCTTTAAACATAAACTGACCTACTGCACATTAATTTTACCTTTGTATTCACAAGGTTGCAATACGTGTGCACTAGTTTACTGCCATTAGTGCTATTTAACCCTTTTCCTAAACACTGAATTGTCCGACGTCCCTAGTGGAGGTGATATGGACGAATATTTGGAGAACGAGAGAAATTGACGAGCGTTGTTAAATTCTCCCATTCCCCAGATATTTGCCTCGGTGTTGTACGCGCATTCATCGTTTTTTTACAACAAAGTCTTTTCATTGTTGTAATCTATTTTCGAACAAGACCATGCTTAAAATCACTGTTGGGAAAGGGTTAACCTATGTCTTACGTTGGGTTCGTTTCATACTGTTACTTGCGAGCTTTCTATTATTACTCGTTTGTTACGATACAATTTTGTTTATCTATTAGATTTTGGCGTCTTCATTTGTGTTATGAATAATAAAATATTCAACAATTTTATTTCTAACATTGAACAAAACGTATTCATGTTGGAATTGATGAAAACTACAAACGACAAAACTACACCATTTAATTTTGTCGCGTCAACAATATCTCAAACAATATAGCGCTTGGACGTCCCATACACAAATGTTTTGTAAAACATTGTGACAGAAGAATGAACTGCTAATAAGTAGCGGTTTCTCCTCTTGTCTCAATGTTTTCCTTGCTCGATTGTGCACTTGTCCATTCTCTGTCAATGTCCATTTGTCGTCTGCTCTAGCTTTCAAAAGATGATATCCCAGGTGAAAGTGTTAATCCATCGTCGCATTTTTATTACAAATCTGTTTGAAAATATCTCACTTTTTCAATTATCAAATGTCTCTAGATGTCTCTAGATGTCTCTAGATATTCTTCGCTACTTTCTCACATGTTGTAAAAAATTAATATGAAAACCAGTCTGATATTTGTCTTGTATCTATAGTTTCTAATATCTCTAGTTCCTGTGTAATTGTTAAAAAATTTGTAAGACAACAATGTGAAAATCTGTTCAAGTTAGTATTTATTGTTTCAATCGTATCTATGTATATCTGTTTACTCTATTGCCGTTCTCAAATGCTGTAATACAACAATATGAAAAAGCAGTCTAAAGTTCTGCTTTTATCAATTGTCTCTAACTGCATGTACATTCTGTAAATGTTGTAAGACAACACTTTGACTGGGATTCTAAAGTTTTGTTTCTATCAAATGTCTCTCAATGTATATACAGTCTGTATAAGTATTCTTAAAAGTTTAAGGACGACATTGTGAAAATCAGTCTAATGCTTTGTTTCTATCAACGTCTCTAAATGTACATGTATCTACATTCTGTTTAAGTATTCCTAAATGGTTTGAGACAACAATGGATAAACCAGTCCAAGTTTTGCCTCTATCAAATGTCTCTAGATATATCTATATTCCGTTTAACCCATTAACACACAACGACTCTCCTTGACTCCACATAAGATAAAGGCTTTAGAAAACATCATGGAAAATGAAGAATTTGCTTGTGACAAGCAATTTCCTCATTTCCCACAATTTTTTCTTCCCAGAAAGAACAAAAAACGTAAATATTTATCAACTAAGTTGTCATCTGCAATATCTTGAATTTGGTCCTCCCTAAAATTGTGCCGTTTGGTAAAGTATTCTTAAAGGTTTGAGACAACAATGTGAAAAGCAGTCTAAAATTTTGCTTCTATCAATTGTCTCTACATGTATCTACATTCTGTATAAGTGTTTTAAATATTTTGAGAAAGCAATAAGAAAAGCAGTCTAATATTTTGCCATTATCAATTGTCTCTAGATATCTTTATATTCTGTGTAATTTGTTCTTACATATAGTAAGACATCTATGTAAAATACAGTCTAATGTTTTGCTATTATCAATTGTCTCCAAGCATGTCTATATTTCTACATTTTGTGCAATTGCCCTCATATGCCGTAAAACAACTTTGAGAAAATCAGTCTAAAGTTTTGCATGTATCAATTGTTTTCCCTTCCTTTATAACTATATCTACGCTAAATATTTAATATATCAATAACAAGTTTAAAAGATGTTTTCATTAACAACTCTTGTATGCAAGTTGATTGGTTGGTGGACAAGTGTTGTAAGCACACATGGAATCCTTGTGCGCTTGCGATAGTTTGACACCAATACCTCTTCTTAAACTTTTTAAATAATCACAACTATTTTCAAACCGCAGATCGCCTACTATAATTACAATGCTAATATTTAATCAATTTCAACCATTTATTCATTTCTTCTCAACTGTTTTTCATGTTTTTCTCATGTTTTTCTCGTGTTTTTATTTATTTCTCCAAATATTCAATAGAGCTATTACAGTCAGCTGGGGGATGTTGAATTGGTATGCTAGAAACATGCATAAATATCTACAGCTTCCGATACTCGCGTGTCAATCGGTTTGTTACTTCTTTTATCCACCATAGGTATTGAAACTTGCGCTTGGCGCGCGACTATCGGAATGTTCTACTCAAAAACGCATGGCTGCAAAATGCGCATACGTTTCATGATTGATATAATCGGAATTCTATTAAACTACTTTGATTTTGTCTTTAAATCATGCAAATGTCTTCTTAAGTACATAGCAGGAGGGTTATTACGAAACTTGATTAGCTCGTCAATTTTGGTCTTTATGCATCTTCTATTGATTCTATCAGGGGATATCGAGACTAATCCTGGTCCTGGTCGCGACCCAGTATCATCCGTTGTTCTTAACAGTATTTCCATTGTTCATCTTAACATACGCAGTGTACGCAACAAGTTAGATTTTATTTCAAATTCTCTTTCTGATTTCGATATTATGTGCTTTACTGAATGTCATTTAGATAACAATGTACCTGACGCAGACTTGACTGTGGACACACACGACGGTGTAATGTATAGACAGGACCTCACTGCACATTCTGGTGGTCTAATTACCTATATTTCTGATTGTCTTTATTCTACGAGAAGACGTGATTTGGAATGTTGCTCCATTCATTCTATCTGGGTCGAGGTTAAGCATAGAGCAACATCCTTCCTACTTTGCAATGTCTATAGATCACCAAACATACCAGTTGCTTTCTGGGACAACTTTAACACTTCAATTGAAAGAGCCCTCGAGTCAAATAAAAATATTATCATTGTAGGAGACTTAAATCAAGACCTGTTAAACCCGAACGAAAGACATTTAAATAGTTCAATGTCTCTCAATAACCTGACTAACGTGATCACTAGACCGACCCGAGTGACAGCACAGACAGCAACCTTGATTGACCCAATCCTAGTATCAGATACGATTAATGCAATCCTATCAGACACAATTGACATCGATAATGACATCAGTGATCACAAAGCTACTACTGTTATGATTAAATTCAATAGTTCATCATCGACATGCACTAAAAGAAAAATATGGTATTATGACCGTGCTGACTTTGCAGAACTTAACAGATTGATAGAAGCTGAAAATTGGGACTTCATCGATTTAGAGTCGGTTAATGACGGATGCGACAGATTTACATGTAGGTTACAAGAAATGATGTCCCAATGTATTCCTTCTAAAGAAGTCACTATTAGGCCCAATGACAGACCATGGTACGACTCTGAAATACGACGCCTCAGTAGACAACGAGACAGACAAAAGAAGATTGTGACTAAACATGGACTGAGATCAGACTGGGACAGATACAAGACACTTCGTAATCGCGTTAATAATTTGAAAAAAAATTGCAAAACAACGATATTTTAGCAGTCTAGATGAATGTCTATCTGATTTTCGATTTCAAAATCCCACAAAATACTGGAGACATATCAAAACACTGATTAACATGAACAAAAAGTCTGAAAAAATACCAATTCTAAAAAGTACTGACAACGATTTGGAGACTTTTCATTTTACGGATGTTGAAAAGGCAGAATGTTTAAATTCCTACTTTTCTTCAATTTCGAATGTTGATGATTCGAATGTACGCCTACCCAATTTCGTTTTAAAAACTAATAGCAGTCTTGACAACATTAATATCTCTGTCGATGAAATTGAAAATTTAATAAGCACTCTCAATATTAACAAAGCTGTAGGTTCAGATCTTTTAAGCCACAGGCTCCTTAAGAATATCAAAGCGCTGAAAGCGCTGAAGGCCTTGAAGAATTCGAACACATGCAGATTATTGGTATGAGAAAGTTTAAATATTCTTTAACTTCAGCAATAATCAAAGTGCTGAAAGTGCTGAAGGCCTGGAAAGTGTACGAAAAATAACAAGAGTAATATTTTTTATCTTTTATTTTTTTTTTTGAAGAAGTTTCGAACAAATTTGAACACATGCAGATTTTTGGTATAAAACAAAAGTAAGATGAACAGAAATCATCTGTATGGTATGAAACATAAGTAAAATGAACAGAAATCATCTGTACTGGATGGCCACTAGAATCATGGGGGCCAAATTATCAAGGATCAGGTAAGAAGGATTTCGATTATTAAATGAAGTTAAATCATTGCCGACAAATCGTGATGTTATTTCTATATATCTTCACAATATATCATTTAGAACCTTATTAAATCATGAATCTGCCTATTAAAACATAACTATCTAACACATGTATACAAATACATAGATATATAAATAACAAAGTTTTAAAACAGATTAAAGAATAACAAATCGTTACTATTACCTACGGTATTGGAAAACCAAATATTTCAAGTGTGTATCGGTAATCACTGACGCGTTCCGTGTGTTCCGGTAATTACTATGCGTTCCATGGTGGTCCGGTATTTCTATGGACCCAATAGTTCTTTCGCGGTGGAAAAAAACGAACATTTACGGAAAATTTTGCAATGAACAAGTTTCTTTAAATATTAGAGGAACGTCGGGTACTTTCGGACAGTTAAGCGATCGTCAGCCATTATTTAGATAGGTGATTGAAGACAAAAACTGTATCTTATGTCACAATCAGAAAATTCTAAGCCTTTTCCCCGGCATCGGTAATGAGAAGTATGTATTAACCCTTTCCCAAACGACGAAATTTCATGGCGGTTCAATTTGTAAGATGCTGCAGACGACAAAAATGACGATAAAAACGACATAATTTAAGTAAAAGGACAATATTGAGACAAAAGGAGAAACTGCTGGTTATCAGCAGTTTCTTCTTTTGTTTAAATGTTTTCCCAAGCCTTTTCTTTTAGGGACGTCAAAACCAGGTCTTGTTTGGGAAAGGGTTAAGCGTATAAAACCGGGTACCATAAGGAAAACGAAATGAGTCATCAACGACAGGTTATTTCGGACACATCGGGTCTGATCGGACAGGCCGATAATCGAGCTAGATTTATTTCAAATAATTATGTTTGCACTTTTACGTAATTAATTTGGAACAATCTAAAATTTTGTTTGGAAAGGTTTTAGGTATGATAAAATACAAATGAACGATCTAAGATATTTATTTGCATCGAGTATTTCATAAAAAAAAATAAAAAAAGTTTACGCTGATAGCTGGAATTGAACGTCGGTTCCCCGAGTTCTGAGACTTCGACATTACCACTCGACCACTGAACTTGCTGTTTCATATGTGACATAATTAATATATAAAATCATTATTTGTCCGGTTAGACCCGACGTATCAATTTTCCTTCGGGTCAGATCGGACACCATTTTATTTCCGAAAATAACTAAAATTTCTATCATCGACAGGTAAAAACCTCTCGAAAACCTTTTAATCTTCTTTTTAAACCAGACTAAAAAAGATTTAATCGCAATAATACATCGTCATAATCAAGTGCGTCTGCAGGGTATCTATATTTAGATATTGCTTACGATATTGATTCGGGGGAAAACCCACTAAACGTTGAGTTTTGGCGGCGAATGGATCCGCGCATAATATGTTGCAATCGATTTCTTGATTGTAAATATTTTACGATTTTAAATGCCTTTACTACTATCAACGTATGTATTTACTTCTTTTGTAATGTACATGGGTCAAAAATCTGCATAAAGTAGTATAGATCTAATCCAGTTCCGATTTACTTTTCATCGCGCAAGAACACTATCTATCTGCGTTCAACGTTTTCACAAGATAACGATTCAGCACGCCCTGGGAAAAATGACATGCTAAATTTGGCCTTCTTCAAGGCCAATAAAACAAAGTGTAGCTACACCACTATCAAAACTTTTCAACAAATCTCTTAAAGATAGGGTTTTTCCGACAAAATGGAAAGAATCAATTGTCAATCCTTTGTTCAAAAAAGGTGATAAATCTTGTGCTTCAAACTATCGTCCAATTTCTCTTCTGAGTTGCATCGGTAAGCTTATGGAGAGATGTGTGTACAAACATGTGTATAATTATTTTCACTCTAATAGGTTAATATACAGAAACCAGTCAGGGTTTTTATCTGGTCATTCTACTGTCCATCAATTGCTTGAGATATACCACCAAATTGTTTCGTCTTTAGATTCAAAACAGAACTTGTGTATGGTATTTTGTGATATATCAAAAGCTTTTGATAGAGTCTGGCACAAGGGACTTCTGTTTAAATTAAAACAATTAGGTATACAAGACCCATTACTCGAATGGTTTAGAGACTACTTGACGGGTCGGCAACAGTCAGTCATAGTCAACTCGTCAAGGTCAAGTCTAAGGTCAATAAATGCGGGCGTTCCTCAAGGCTCTGTTCTCGGTCCACTGCTCTTTCTAGTCTACGTGAATGACATTTCCGAAAATCTCATAAGCATCTCCCGATTATTCGCCGACGACACTTCTTTGGCATGTTCTGCGACACATTTAGCCGATATTGAAGGTATTCTAAACCATGATCTACTTATCATATCGCAATGGGCTAAACAATGGCTTGTAACTTTTAATCCGTCTAAAACCGTGGCAATGAACTTTTCCAATAGACGCAACATTCAAAACCCAAATCTTTATTTCGATAATGTAAAACTCAACTTTGTTGAAAGCCATAAACATCTAGGACTAACTTTAAGTAATAATGGTAAGTGGCACGAACACACGAAAAACATATTAAATTCTGCTTATAAACTATTAGGAATGATGAGATGTCTAAAATTTAGACTTAAAAGAGATTCTTTGAATCAAATCTATGTCTCGTTCGTACGCCCAGTTTTAGAATATTCATCTGTAATTTGGGATAATTGTACCATTCACGAAAAGGATACCCTTGAAAAACTCCAAATTGAGGCTGCTAGAATTGTTACAGGACTCACGAGATCGGCGTCATTAAATAACATTTACAAAGAAATTGGATGGCTTACTTTAGATAAAAGACGAAAATATCAAAAACTTGTCTTAATTTTTAAAATTCTTAATGGTTTAACTCCCTCTTATCTTCAAGATATTTTTCCAGGAAACGTACATAATAGAACCCAATATAGATTACGGAATGCAGACCAAATCGATTTAATTGCTTGTCGAACCGAACTATTTGCCTCTTCGTTTATTCCATCTGCAGTTACCATGTGGAATGACCTTCCAGCAGACGTTAAATCAATACAATCTCTTTCATTATTTAAATCGCGCATTTTACAAATGTATACCGTTCCTAGTGTTCCAAAATATTTTCATGTAGGTGAGCGAAAGCTATCAGTTTATCACACTCGGATAAGGAACAAATGCAGCGATTTAAAAAATGATTTGTTTCTTAATCATATATCTCCGAATGCAAAATGCAACTGTGGACATATTACTGAAGACGCCGAACACTTTTTATTTCGATGTCCTTTATATACTAATTCAAGATTACGACTCTTCCATTCACTTCGCAGATTCCATCCCTTAAACGAAAAATTATTACTTTTTGGATCAGAAAATTTAACATTTGACGAAAACTCTTTCATCTTCAGAACAATTCAAAATTATATCAAGGAAACAAACAGATTTGGATAAGTTCGTTTTGCAGCCTGATCAACGTCTAGTAAACCTCCATCACATCCCAGCTGACAAGAAATACATCTATTCTTTTCTAATTTTCTATAGAGAGATAATACATATTTTATACCATCTATTAATATGTTTCATTGCCGGAATGTCATTGTCATATATAATCTAAGAGAATTTTCGTCCATGTCAACATTCATGTATAGCTGTCAAACTGTACGCACAAGCCCGTACATTTTAGCAGGTATACAATGCGTGTATAATTTAAGGACAGATCCTCCATTTATTTCCAACGGTAAGAATTTTTTTATTTTTTCTGTACTGATATTTAAATATATGAGAAGTAAAAAAATGACTTAAAAACTATAGGTCACCAAGCGAATTAAAAAGTTATTGAATTTCAAGGGAGACTACTCTTGTCTAAACTTGCAAAAATGAGGTGTCACTTAAATACCCACAAAAAGGTGTTCGAAATGACTAGGATTACATAAATAAGTCTTTATTGTGTTCAATATGTTTTATTCTGTCTAAATGAGTATAGATTTGGGAAAATTCAGTGATGATTTTGAAATTTTTAGTAAAACATTCTTTCAAAAGTAGCTGAAATTGCTCTTTTTTCGCAACGTTTCTAATAATAAAAAATATTCCAGCGGTAAGAATTTTTTTCTTTTTTGGTATAGACATAGTGCTTGGTCATACCTACAAAAACAAAAAAAGAAAAATATATCAAACCAAGCGTTTTTCTTAGTTATAAGTATAATTTTGTTTACTTTTTACAGCTCTGTCCGAAATTGTTTCACTACTTTTATCCATTTTCTTCCTTATTACCAACTTAAGATAATAAAACGTGTCATCTTTTGTGTCCATCTGAAGCGGACTATCTCATAAAGACACCACGTTGCTTTTGATGCTCCGTTTCCTATCGCTAACGCCACATTTTGAACGCGTAACAGAAAGCGAAATGTACCATCCGAGTACTATTACACTTTAATTGACGAAACAGAGAAAATTGAAAAAAACCGAAAAGGGTATTGTCATTTATCAACCAAACATTAACTAAATGTAAGAAATACATTTGCTGAAAAAGGCCAATTACTGAAATAGCTTTATTTCGTTATTTAGGATATGCGCAGTAAGTTGCGCAGTAACAACTGGAGGATCTGTCCTTAAGACTCTAATCCATGTATGTTAAAAGGGAATGGCCGTACCTAAGTTGTTAGAACTTGTGGCCAGACCCATTTGCCAAATGTTAATTTCCATTGTTGTAAATTTCCTCATGTATGTATCATTTTTCGATGGCAATAAAATATGTTTAAACCACATGTTCGTGTAAGATTAGCTTAATTTTATTAAAAAAAAAGGCGTTCTTATACAGTAGTACATGAAACCAATTTCAACCCTCTTCCAACCCACGAATCTTATATCACGGTGGGGAATCACCTGACATCATATTTTCGATATTTTCCAACAATTCTGTCAATAGATGACCGATTTGAAAAGAAGAATTTTAAGCAGAGACAGCAGAAACACTCCATGACTTTGCTGAATGCCAAGGATAATCTTTGAAAAATCAGCTGATATGAAAGTTATTGACGACCAACCAAAACTTAATCTGGTCGTCAATAACGTTTTTATCACTTGATTTGTAAAAGAGTTACCACCCATCTGATATCGGGCGTTTTGCACTTTTTTTCTGTTTCAAATCGATTTCAAATTGGTCAAGTATTTACAAAATTATTGACGATTTTTTTTTAAATTTAGTGTCACATGATTCCCCACCGATGTATATAATGCCCTTGTTTTGTTAACAATAGTTTATGTAGTAACTACAGGGAAATCTGGCAATGAATATTTGATAAAAATAAGTTCTATAAAAAATAATATGTTGTTACATTTGACCTTACAATGAATATTGGATGGAATTGAATGACCTATTTTGGATAATTTTGTCCTTGTTTTATGCGCCCCTACTAAGTTTGAATTCATAAAAAACCAAAATTTAACGGTAACTTTTTCCCATTCTTGTTTTATTTGCACAAGTATAAATTAGAGATAATTTTGGTGTAGGTCTCATACCCTGCCAGTCAATATTACAAAAAATACAGATCAAACAAAAATGTTCATTTTTCTTAAACATGGAAAAATTCAGTCGCAAAATCATAAACCTTATGTATAATCAAGTGTTTTTTTCTCAATTTTGTTTTTCATAGTTTTGTATTTAGATTATTTATGTTACATACATATCTGTTGTAGCATACAAGCTGAAAAATGTCAGATATTATCATCTGGGAAAAAATATGAGATTTACGGAGTTGGTGTTTCCCCTTTTCCCGCCTTTTTTTTTGTAAAAGGGGGTCAATAACTAAAAAATATATAAAATTCCAACATATCGGTAAAAATTGTTTTAAGTTTTATTTTTACCTCCGTCTTATATCATAGAAATAATATATAACAATACCTTTTGTGTTTTCAAAAGTGTCTATTATGGTCCAGATCGTTAACTAAACGAGCAAATAAGTTTTTGCTTAATTAAAAGCTGTTTAAAAGATCTACCACATTCAAAAAACGTGGCATTTTGACACATTCTCCGCTTCAAACAAAATTCAAATCGGCGACGAATTAACGGAATGATTGAAAATGTTTCGTAGTTGTTGTTGTTCTTGTTGTTGTTTTTATGATGTTGATGTGTCACATGCTTCCCTACCGTGTCAGTATCAAAAGTGACAATCGGAGACTATTTAGATGACATTTCACCAACAATACCTTCTATTCATTTATTAAATTATTATTATTTAAGTCAAATAAATTATCAGTTTTACGGAAAATGATTATTTTATGTCCTGTGACCTAAATGTAACCAATCCAGCGGTGCTATGTACAGATAAGAAGGGAGATAGCATTCCAAAAATAAATACTGCATTAATTTTATTGTTGATCAAACCCTATGTTGGGGGTACCCATTAGAATCGTCTCGTCGAGACGATTCAAATGAGCAACGACAACATGGGGTCTGGATTGAAAATAACATTTTTAAAATGATTTTACACTCTTTTTCTCTAGCTCTGGATCCGTCAGTGTTGCACAATGCAGTCTGATCAAGACCCATACACTATCCCTTCATACATAAAATGGGGTGAAGACATTCTATTTTTTATTTCAAATCCAAACCCTCTGTTGTGGGTACTCATTAAAATCCTCTCTTTCGAATCGTCTTGCTGATTAATCAGATATGACCGAACAGAAATCAATCATATATTGTATTTGAAAATATGATTATAAAGCAAGATAGGTAAACCAATCCAGATCCAGAAAAGTATCTTAGACTAGCTAGGATGATCGATCTATACTTTTCAAACTTCCTGAAGGTCGCATTTAACGCGACGCCCTATTACAAATTTATAGTTGAAAGTATTGTCCGAATACCGTCTTGCTTTGGTCTCCCATACCAAAAAATCAACTCGCAGAGGTACCGGTGTTGAGAAAATAAATACAGATAATCAGCATTGTTTCTTTTCTTTTCGCTGCATGTTTTCATTTAGACTAGCCCTAGTCGTTTCTGTTTGCGTTATTTGTAAATGGGTGCATTATTCTGATTGAGACTTGCCTCTATAATCCAAGCCAAAGGCATTTATTGCTAACAGAAACCTAGTATTCTAGACTAGGATGTCATTAAAAAAGGGTCTTCCATTTATACTATAACCTTAATACTAGGGTCTGGGCCAGACTAGTTTTCATTTTGCGATCGTCGAAATAGAGGGTGGGGGATTGATAAGACCAAGGGAGCAAACAGGGTTTTACCAGTCGAGTGTGTGGCAAGTATGTATTACTTCCCTGGCTTTATAATAAATACGTGTCTCCTTATTGAAAAACTCCTCTGTCCCAAATCGACAAAGGTAATCCAGTTAAAAAAAGTTGCAAATGGCAAAATTAATGCTAACTGATATAGCAAATATCCATGTAATAGAATAAAAAGTAGAAAATGGCGGTTTTCATATCCTTCATTCCTACATTCATAGTGGTTTTCAACGGACTGTTTTGGAATGGCCATTATGGATGGAAGATCTTAGAAGCAGCATAGACTGGCACCATCTTACGAGAGTTGGCTTGACACGAACCGAACTTCATGTATCTGATTTTGGCATTCTGAGTAGTTTTACTTACAACAACTGCTGTCAAAACATCAACGCCTAGAGTAGTAGTATTATTTTAATCATAATGTTGCTTTTCAACAAAAGTCTCGTAACTACAGCTTTAAACAAGCTGTAGTTACGAGGTTTTTTTGTTGAAAAGCGACGATAATCTGGATAAAGTAATGAGTGAAAGTAGACAGTCGATATCCCATAGGAATAGAGCGCGATCAGCCTGTTTAGACCTACAGTCTATGCGTTGTCTGTTGCTGGTCAAATCCTATGGAATATCGACTGTCTATTTTGACTCATTTTTTATCCATAGTCTGCAGATCAAGACCGGCTACATTGTAATCTTGCTCTTCGTCGGTTGCCAATGAGGCTGGAATATCATGGGATTATCGTCATAATGGTAAATAACTAAATACCGCCATCTTCGTGTGGGCATTACCTTTTCTCCTAACAGTTCAAATTGGGACTGTGCCACTTTGAAATCCGTTCCAGACTTTAAAGTGGTTTTGATAAAAATATTAGATCTTGTAGGCCTAAAACATAGCCAAGAAGATATTGTGGCAAAAAAGAGGAAAATGCACAGTTCTTCTTTTACCTCAATGTTTTCCCAAGTCTATTCCCTTACAGACGTCGAACTCAGATCTTGTTTGGGAATAATTTAAAAGCTATATAAACATCGTTTGAATTTTCTTATAACTAGGGAGTTTAATTTCCGAACGATTGTGATTCGGTTATAAACCCGAGTCGGACATTAAACCCTTCCCTGACAACATACGACTTTGACGTTAAAGGAGAAAGCTATTGCAAAAATTTAGAGAAAAGATGGAAATGCCAATAGCCGGTATTTTCTTCTTTAACGTCAATATCTTATAGAATTTTATGTACAAATCTCATTTTTGTCAACTTTCATCTAGACCTATTTGTGTTTTTTTGCGAAATCTTTCAAACATTGCCTGTCTTTACCCTTACCCAAACGACCATAATTTAGACTGGTCCGACTTGAAATCTGTTGCATTCGACAAAATGGATATTAATAAGTTTGAAATATTTGAACATCATAGAATAGGAAATATTGCGGCAAAATGGGAAAATGCTGGTAATCAGCATTTTCTCTTTTTTAGTCCCCTACCGGTGTTCACACCGGAGGGGACTATAGGTTTGCCCTCCGTCTGTCCGTCCGTCCGTCAGTCTGTCCGTCCGTCCGTCTGTCCGTCCGTCTGTCCGTCAGTCTGTCCGCTCAAATCTGGATCCCGCGATAACTTAATAACTAAGCAAGCGTTTTTGATGAAAGTTGGTATATGACTAGATGGCAATGTGTAGATTATGCACATCATTTTATTTTTGTTTTTCGACTTAAATTGAGGTTGCTATGGTTACAGAAATAGTGACAATAAGGCCAAAAATGGGATCCTGCGATAAGATAATAACTAAGCAAGCTAGTTTGATGAGACTTGGTATATGACTATATGGCAATGTGTAGATTATGCACATCATTTTATTTTTGTTTTTAGACTAAAATTGTTGTTGCTATGGTTACGGAAATAGTGAAAATATGGCAAAAAATATTGGATCCTGCAATAAGTTATAAGTAAGCAAGCTAATTTGATGAGACTTGGTATATGACTAGATTGCAATGTGTAGATTATGCACATCATTTTATCTTTGTTCTTTGACGAAAAGTGCGGTTGCTATGGTAACGGAAATAGTGAAAATATGGCAAAAAATGGATCCTGCAACTTAATCTATTTTTGATTACCATATTGAGTCAATGTGAAGCCGGTAGGGGACTTTATGTTTTGCATACAACACCAGATACTTGTTTCTCAATGTTTCCCAGGTCTTTTCTCTTAGCCATTGACGTCTATTTTGGGAAAGTGTTACAATTATTGTCGTTTAGAAAAAATATTTATACACTTTTTAGAGGTTTTCAAATAGTATGTCCATTTAGATGAAAAGATACATAATGATACATAAATTATATTGACAAATCAGATTCTATTTTTTACGCTTGTCATTGAAAACTATCACGAACATTGTACATGTGCAGTTAGCATTCTACCGTCCAGTCATATTATGATACATATTTAAACATTTTACCAAAGTAAACAAACGAAAAAGCGTTCATAATCTCAATGAAATTTTGCATGTGTTGGTTTAAATCTTGCAGGTGACAGACACATGCAAGATTCAAACCAACGCTTAAAAAATACAGAAGTTTGGAGTTTGATAACGCGTTGTTAACATACGAGGGTTGATTGATAAGTAGTGAACCTCACATAGTCTAAAAAAGGTTTGAGTTTTAACTGTCAAACGATTTTATTTTTCAACATTATCCCCTTCTTTCTCTATACACTTTTGCCAGCAATGTTTTAAGCCCTCAATGCCACTTTTGTAGAACTCCTTCTCCTGATCGTTCAGAAAGGCCCTCACTGCATCTATGACGTCATCATTTGGCTGAAAGTGGGTACCAGCAATTGCTCTTTTCAACTGTGGAAACAGGTGAAAGTCTGATGGGGCCCCAGGTGAATAAGGCGGATGTTCTACTACGAGGGACGGTCGGAAAGTAGTTGGACTTTTCGTGCTGCTGTCTCTCCATTTGCAAGTGCATAAACACATTATATATTTGTGGAATCTACATCCATTTGCAAATAATGTGGTCGGTTTATTTTCAAAGATAGTTGTATATATACAATATTCTGTCCACTTATATGTGATAGGTGTTTTATGTATCATGAGGTATTTATTAAAGGAACAACAAGGGTAACCAAAACAAAAGAACATTCTAGTCATTTTTTAAATCGTGAAGGAGTTAAGTTTTTGAACCTTATTATTACTTGAGATTAAATAAGGGTTCATAATTCCAAACTTGGGATAAAAAAAATAGTCAAAGCATTCATGGAAACGAGCTGGTTCCCCACACCTGAAAAGATTAAGGTTTAACCTTCGGTTAGCAGCCATGTTTTTTGCTTTTGGGAATTCTTGAGGATTGATAGTCACTCGTTTCATGTCAAATGGTAAAAACTGTCATTGCCAAGTACAATTCTGAAGTAATTCTGAAAAATCTAAGAATAAATGCTGAAGTTTACGGGTCCCAGATTAGCAAAGAAAATGTTTTCTACTTCATGATTACGCACGCTCCCATACTAGTGCATCTACAGTGGAAATTATCAACCATTAAACATAGCAATAGTTGTTTTACCCTTCTTATAGCCCAGACCTCGCTCCATGTGACATGTTTTTGTGTCTAGAACTGAAAAAATGCTTGCTGGAAAGAAATATAAGACCAGGGCGCCTTTGATACCAGCTGTTACACGGTACCTAATACAGTGGGTCTACGTCATGGTTAATAGTGGGAATAGTAAAGCTGCTACGAAGATGGCAAAAATGCATAGACATAGATGGACAATTTGGTCAAACAGTGTAAAAAGAATTTTGTTAAAAAGTTAAACGGTTTTAGAGAACTAGTCAAAAGTCCAACTACTTTCCGACCGTCCCTCGTAGTTCAAACCCACAGTCATTGATAGCAGCCATGGCAATGGCAGATTTGTGAACAGGGGCATTGTCCTGGTGGAACAGTACACCTGTGCTGAGTTTTCCACGGCGTTTGAGCTTGACGGTTTCTCACAGTTGCGTTAAAAAGTGATGCATAACACTGTCCATTAATTGTTTGGCCCTTTTGTAGATAATCTACCATCAAGATACCATCAGCATCCCAGAAAACCGAAGCTATAACCTTCCCTGTTGATGAGAAGTCTTTGCCTTTTTGGGTGGGGGTGAGCCAGGGTGCTTCCATTGTTTGGACTGTAGCATATGAAGGGGCATCATCCCCTAGTGTTGAAACCATATATGCATGGATGGTCTTCGAAATTAGACCCATTTTATACAGATATTGAATAACTGCTCTTTCAGCAACCTTAAGACCATTTTGCAAAAGCCACTTGCCCTGTTTACTCTAGAGTGCTACATGTTCAATATAAACTTACCAAATGACACCAGTTTTCGGCTGCACACCTTCATATAGCCAGAGAATACAGGGGCTGAAAATGGAATGCTTGCTTGACACCTTCGATGAGGGGCTCACTACTTATCAATCAACCCTCGTAGGAAAGATTTGTATACGTGCGCCATGATATCGCGATAAAACTATAAAATTCACTGAAGGCTTTTTTAAGGATTATTATTTTCATTTTTTTTCACACACTAAAGTTAAATTCCTGACTGGAATGAACTAATGACTACTACAAATCTATTTACCGTCGGAACTATCACATTCATTAAACCCATTACCACACTTTTGACTCCCCATAAGATAAAGGCTTTGGAAAAAATCGTGGAAAATGAAGAAATTGCTAGTAACAAGCAATTTCTTCATTTCCCACAATATTTTCTACTCAAAAAGACCAAACAAATTACATTTCACTCACTTGTAATTGTCGTCTGCATCATCTTTGAATTTGGACCAGTCTAAATATTTCCGGTAATAAGTTAACCCTTTCCTAATCGACAAAAATTGTCTTTTAAATCTAAAGCTGCTGCGAACAGGAAAATATAATTATGTTGATAAAGATATGATATGATTTGTGTATAACACGACAGGGTTAATGTTGAGGCAAAAGAAAAAGAAGTTGTTTTTAATATAACTGTCTTTTGTCCAAATTATTGTCCAAGTCTTTTTACTATAAGGAACCCCCCAAACCCGGTCATGGTAGGGCCTATAGGAAAGGGTTAAAACAGATACATCAATTGTCGACAAGGAAATGTTGGTTAAACTGAAAAAAGTCGGAATTTGATATACTAGTAGTTCGACAAAGATTCTGATGGAAGCACATTAGAAAAAAAACTCGAAGAAAAAAAAAAGAAGAAAATACTGCTAACCAGCGCCAAATTTTCGTATCTATACTGTAATCAATGCCTAATTTTATCATTATCCATTTTGTCATCTGCGGAGGCATTCAAATAGAAACATTTGTCGTATGGAAATGAACCTAATACGGATTACAATTTTCAAAATTCAACATTACGAGTACTTAGGACCATCTAAAGACTTGGTGAAAAAATTTTCTATTTGCTTTTTTCAAATTCAAACCCTATGTTGTGGGTTCTCATTTGAATCGCCTGGATGAGACTATTCCAATGAATACCCACAACATAGGGTTTGGTGAACTATGAATTAGACTTTGCATTTTAAAAAAGCCAAAATACGAATTTTCCCTCAACGGTTTCTTCTGGAAATCTGTTATTTTCGTTAGAAGTTTTTCGACCTATATTAGAGGATGAATGAGGTTATACATCAAAATTACTGTCAGAGCAAAAGTAGATCAAAACTGATATTGTGTATGGGAACTGTATATAAATTAGACCATAAATTATAGCCTTGTCGAAACATTATTACCAAGTTTAAAGAATTCCCTGCTTTTTTATGAAAATTATATTTGACTGCCCCCAGTTGCCCTGATGCTTAAAATATCTAGCACCGAACCCTTTAACCGATGGGGAAAGTTTTCGTATCTTCTGTTCTCTAGTACCGTATTGCATACATGCATGTCGCTGCTTTTCAACGAAACCTCGTAACTGCAGCTTGTTTTAAGCTGCAGTTACGAGGTTTCGTTGAAAAGCAACAATGTGCTGTATTAACTATATATCAATTAAATTGCTCGTTTCTAGCACATTCTTTCCTTTTCCAACTATGTATATTTAATTATGTACATACTTGATCAGCAACAGAAATTGTGGCACACCATTTCAATGGAAACGCAACGAATATAGTATGATCCTACTCCGGATATATCTGTGTATAATTACGACCTTGACACAATTAATTTCAACTGCCAGAAAAAAATATTTCCTAGATTCTGTTCCGAACCTACAACCCTTGGATCTATAATCGCTTTGTTGTTACATTGGTCAAAGAGTAAAATCTGAAATCAAAGTTCTCATAGTTCTATTATTTATCATTTCCGCATTTTTGACGTATCTATGATATGCATCTAAATAAAGTCCAATTTGTTGCTTTTGATGTGAAATTACTGGAATTATTTAGGTCAATGATAAAGTACATTGACTATAATGGTTTGAATAACAATAGGGTGTAGGGTGTAGGGATGTAGGCCTATATTATCTTATTCGTTTTAGCCGGATTCTTGGAGAAGGGTCATTATGGCATTTTAGACAGATATGGATCTAGAACAGCCGTTGCCCGATGAACTCTGACGTCGCATCAATTTCAATAGGAATAATCTGCCTTTATTCAGATCCCGGCTCATATTATGTGTCTCCACATGGTATATTTATCGTTATGCGATAACCTACACCCACTCTAAATAGCATTTCCTCCTGTTTTTTTTTGTTGTTGTTTTTGTTTTTTGTTGTTTTTTTGTATGTTTTTATGTGAGTATTGGATCTGACCAAACTCGATCTACAAGCAGGACAGGAAAGGGCGATAATGAGTGTTTTGCTTATTGTTTTTTAAGTCCACAAGAATTGTTTCCCATAGAAGGCGAAAGGAGAACTGAAGTATTTAAAACAAAAGTCTATCTATTTCACAGATAACAATGTGTCCGTATTGAAAGTATTTCGTTGGTTTTATTACAAAACCTCATAATTCCAGCTTTAATCAAGGTGGAGTTACGAGGTTTTGCAATAACACCGGCGATTTCCTGAACATTCGATACGTGCTACTAAATGCACCAAACGTGTTTATTATAGCACCTTAGACCAAGATCAGCAGGTGTCTACGTATAGTTTGTTTGATCATATCCTCTCCCTAACAGTTTCTAAAATTAACTCCATTCAATAATGCAAATCTTTGGATTCTTCCAAGATTTTTGAAAAATACTGTACAGAAAATATTGTGGTAAAGAGATAAATTATCGGTAATTCCCTCATTCGTCAAATGTTTCCTTAACCTTTTCTATTTGGAACATCAAAAGTTGGTCTTGTTTGAGAAAGGGTTAATGGAAGCGATATAAAAGAACGGTATTGCTCTTGATCAGACTCCTCTTAAAGGGACACAACATTCTGATTTCACTTTTTCAAAGTATGTCTTGATGCAAAGATTGTTTATTCTAATGAGTAAAAATGCTATCATTTTTTAAAAGTTGTTATTTATGAGCGGAAAATGTGCCTTTAAATTCAGTCAGAAATGGCAAATTACATATAAATCCAAACTGTTGTGGACAACAGTTTGATTAATTTTCGCACAAAAACATACATTTCTCGAAAACGGCGCAACATTTGGCTTGAAATTCCCTTGACAGCCAGAATAGAAGTGGCTATCAGCAGTTAAATTTTAACTGCTGATAGCCACTTCTGGCTGTCAAGGGACGCTATGCTCTTTCAGATAAAAATAAAAGTATAATTTATGAAAAAAATATCACTTTAATGACCAGCCTGTGACTGTGCTACATGCTATAACGATCATTTTACCCGACCTAAGCCCATATTTCAACCCCGAAATATTATGAGAAGAATGTGGAGATGTTACAAGAGGAAAGATGGAAAGTAGACGACAAAACACTACAGAAACTATTGATGAAAAAGAAGAGAATGCTGATTATCAGCATTCTCTTCTTTTGATTCAATGGTTTCCTAAACTTTTTTACCCATTCGATTGGTCAAAATCAGTTTATCTTGTTTGGGCTGCGCGTATGGACATACTGAAAATCTTTTTCACCCATATTCCATAACGTCAAATTTCAAGAATTTTGGATGTCTTTTATCGGAAAGATTACGAGAAGAATGCGGTTAAAAAAGGTTGGTAGACAGACAAACAAAAAATCGCCAGGTGACGCAAAACACTTAACAATGTGACAAGTTACGTTGTCAGGTACAAATTACGTTTGATGTCACCGCTTAACCGCCATTGTCATTTACATGGACGGCTGTGTTTGTTCCATTTACATTACTGACAGTTTTTGTCATGTGAATTGCAGCCGTGAGAACCGCGAAATTGACACAGTTTTATCCTTTCCAAAAAAAAAAAAAAACCTGATCCCACCTGAAAGCTGTTGGTGATAGATATAAAAGTTCTGCATATTAGATCTATATCATTGAAAAAATGTTGATGCAACAGGAGCAAATGCTAATTAACAGCATTTTCTTATAATAATAATAATAATAATATCTTTATTTAACGAAGGTGACTTATTAAGACATCACTACAATACACAATATCATAATGATTAACTTATTTACAATAAGGCCTTCAAACAACATTCATACAAAAGTCAGTATTGACAATCACACAAAATTATCAATAATAATAGTTATCTGACAGATACTCGTAGGATCTAAATTATTGCATGTTATTGATTAAATAGTGTTTGATTTTTCCTTTGAAATTGGTCAGCTTTGGTTCGTTTCTTATTTGGATTGGAATTGAATTCCATACATTAACGCTGAAATAACTGAAGCTACTTTTGTATATATTCGTTCGAGGTCTTTTAGTCAGGATTAGATCGCTTTTTGTCTCTGAGCGTAAATGATAGTTTTCGCTCTTCTTTTGTGCCAATATTGTCAGAGCTGTTAGGGTCGTCAAAATTAAGTCTAATTTGGGAAAGGGTCACTGGACGATTTGTTTTCAAGTAGTAACGATAATTATACTTCATTAAAATTCATTCGTTGGGTGTAAAGAAAAAAAGCATGAATTGAAAATCTATGAACATCGATGTTGAAAACAAAATCGCTGCTTATAGCTGCTTTTCAACAAAAAACCAAGTTGCAGTTACGAGGTTTTTGTTGAAAAGCGACATTATGCGTAACACTTGAAAATGACGATACCCTTTGAAGTTGCCAAAATTGTGAAAAGAGAGGAAAAAGGAAAATGACGGTTAGAATATTTTCTTTTTGCTCTCAAAGTTATCTGAAGTATTTTCTCTGTAAGGGGTGATAAAACCAGAGCTTTATTCGGAAAGGGTCCTAAATCCAAAATAACAAAACATGTTAGGCTAATCCTTGTATATAAACAAACTTTCCTATGAAATGACTGTTATAACTAAAGAGTAGTGTTTTGAAGCATTGAACACTTTAAGATACACGGAGAAAATGCAATCTCTTCTGTTGTCTTTATATTTTCCAAATGCATTTGAACCAGCATCTGGAAAAGGGCCCTTTTAAGAATTTGAGATAGTCATGCTTCAAATAAAGTCTGTGCATTGGTGCCCCAGACCGTTATTCGTGCTACTCTCACAAAGCGGCCACAGATAATGAAGAAGTTTTTTGAGAACAACATTGATCTAGATCAGACTGCGTGTACGTATATACACAGGCTGATCTGGAATAATGTTTGGCTCAAACGCTTTACGAAATCTTTTTAAAGATTCTGCTTTTTTTGGCATGTAAACGAGGACTTATTTCGGAAATAGTTAAGAATGGAATCAAGACGTTCGACCATTTTCACAAGAAAAGTGTTGGTGTGAGACGACAGAATGTTTGCACGTAATCAATCATTTTGGTGTGGCAGTAAAGACAAATAACAAGGTGAAAACACGCCACTTACTATAGTTATAAAAACTGAAACGAACCCTCTTCCTCATTGATCAAGAAATTTAGTGAACAGCTTGTACAGCCACAGAAGAGTAAACAGGGTCGTACTTGGATGAATAACTTCGTTTTAAGTGTGGGGTGCATCGAACTTTTCAATCCAATCAAGTATCTTTGGGCACTCGTAAAACATTAAACTAATTGCAGTTAATAAAAATACCCTATCGCAAAATCGAAATGCGTTTGTTTAGTTTCTTCAATAAAGTCTGGTATCTTTAAAGAAGTAATTTAATCTTTCATATCCGTTATTCTTTAAGGAAAGAAAACATTGTTGGAAACGAAGAAGTTAGTCGCAACAAGCATTTTCTTCTTTGTCTACAATACTTTCAAAGTCATCATCAATTTACGTAGGAACCCGGTCCCACTCACCCCGATTTATCCCCTATCATCGGGAGAATCGTAGTTCACCCAGATTCAAATCGGCACCAAATCGGGATCAAAAATAAATCTGGACAAAAATTTCAACGTGCGCAATTTTTTCTGCCGATCTTGAAAGTCATGGTAAAATCGACGTACCTCGTACTAAGTCGTAGTTGTTCGGGTTAGTAAATCGGGGTTATTCTGCGACAGATTTGACCTATTTGGTCTTACATGTAATTCTCGCGATGAACCACGACGGAACAAATACGCCCTATCCATAGATGAACGGATAAAATCGGCTCAAATTCGCAGTAAATCGCCACAATGCGCTCTCCCGAGGCACTACGAATATTTAGAAAATCGGGCTTAGTGGGACCGGTGTTATTACGATATTATGTTCATGTTGCATACCAATCTCCGAGCAGAGTTGTCGTTCGTTACACTCACCATACATCTCTGCAACGGGCTGGGCGGCTGAATGACAAGAATCTTGTCAAACCGAGGAAAACGGGTATTATTACTGTTTAACTGTTTCATGTGTAACATAATAAAGTGGACAAAGAATTGATGACTCTGGGTACATTTGAAAGTTATTATAACTGATGAATTTACCCATATAAAATGGAACTATTTTCTCAAGCCTCCTTACCAATGGCAGGAATTTTGTGCTAAAAATAGACTAGGTTTACTGTTTTGTTTTGATAAATCGTCGGTGTTGTTATATAATATCGAATCTATGGCTTGAATCAAGTCGTAGTTGCGAGATTTTATAACAATACTTACAAAATACAATTGTTTGTCCGAAATACGCCATGGTTAGCTGGATAAAATCGTTCCCTATCAGAATGAAACGTACAGAAAATTTGAATGAATGACATCAGTTTAAAAAAAATCAAATTATTATCGTTGGAAAATGATATTAAATTTTAAGCAACGTGAAGTATGATATATTATGGACTTCGGAAAAGAAAAATTATTTCGTTATTACCATTTTGATGTGATAGAAAGTGACGTAATCTAGCAGATGATGACGCAATACTCTCTGAGGCAACCACAGAGGTGAATGTAATGAATGAACCGTGTGCAAGAGAGTGGTTGCATACCCGTAATGTGGCCATTTTGAGATTCACGAAACATCTGATTTTTTAGAGTCGTCGTTACTTTCCCGAACTTATTTGGGCGCGGCCGTAAACATTCGGAGCGGTGGAACTTTATTAGGCGGTGGAAAGTTCCATCGCCCAATGTTTTCGACGTCGCCCGAATAATTCCGAGGTCGCGCGAATCTCATTAGTGGTGGACTTCCTTAAGAGGGTCTTAGCCATGGTTACATTCTCAACAGAAAACATAATTAGAGTTGTACAGTTTGATAGGGCTTGTAGAGGACAAAATTAGGATTGGTGGCTCAGATTGTGTATAATGTTTTTTCTACGCAATAAAGTATTGAATTGAAAATTTGAAATTGCAAGAAATACCAAAAGCATGTGGTTAGAAGAACTAGATGTCGCACAATGACTGGAAAATTGTTGAAAGCAGTGTGTAACCCAATTTAATCAAGCGAACACGTGACATTGACTTTGACATTGTTAATACACCAGACTATGATTCTACCAGAACATATACATTCAAAGGAAAAGAGTTCTGTCACTGATAATTCGTACTGCACATACAAGCACAGGGCGAAATACTACAATGTACCAGAAAGACGCACGTATGGAGTCTATGGACACACTTTCTAAATGCCTAGCACATGAACAGTGTTGTATGGTCAATATCTTATCGTACAACACAACCAAAATCGATTGAGTGTTGAAGTAATCTTAAATTGATTGATTGGTTGAGTAAAATCCACATTCAGTAATTTTGTCCTAATATAGTGACGCCAGCTTTACCCAGGTTTCGTACCAGATTACCAGTACTAACCTTGCAATTAAGCCACCATTAAAATTTTATCACTCAACAACCTACAATACATAAACGTATTCCACCCATCATAAGATACTAAATACCTCGTGCAACTTCTACGCCATCTTCGACGTTATTCGTGACAACAGAAATTGGCGAGGTTATCCGGATTTTAAAAATCCGGATAACTTCGTCATTCTCCGTTGCCACGGATGTTGGCGAAGTTGTATCTTATGATGCATGGACTGCCTTAAATCAGGTTCTATCATAATTAAAAAGTCTTAGAAATTACTTAAAGACGTTTGGTATTGTTAAGTCATCTTTTTTAAACTTCGTATTATTGACCTATTTCACACAGATTGCTATTTTTTTTAACATAATCCTTATACATGTCTTGAAATTACGTTTGCAAAAAATGAAATAAACTGACAGATTGCATAAATCAGCAATGGTGTAAGGAGACAGCTCTTATTGTTCCAATGTAGACCTACCATAACAATGTCGTGGCTTTATACCCGACTGTCTATTATGCAGGATTATTTCGATAGATATTGTCAATAATTTATGACCTGTCACACTGAAAGGGACCTCATGAGAAGTCCAATAACTTTTGAGAAACGAATCAGACTTAGCAGAAGTCAACCAGATTTTGCTCCGTGAAAATGAGCATAATTGCAGATATAGGGAAAGACATCTAAATCTATACAATCTTACTATCTCTTGGTGTATAATCACGTGACTCAGAATTTCAGATAATATTCGATATCTTTTTTTTTACTCGACCAATTTGAATTCGGTTTGAAGCAGAGAAGGTTGGAAAATGCCAGGAATAAGCTGGACGTGTTGGGTTTTTGAAAAAATCAACTGATAAAAAAGTAATTGAAGATAAACCAAAATTTTGGTTTATCTTCAATAACTTTTTTATCAGTTGATTTTTCAAAAATGAACCACGTCCATCTAATGCGTGACGTATGTCCACATTCTCTGCTTCAAACCGAATTCAAATCGGTCCAGTATTAACAAAATTATTGAAGATTTTCTTAAATTGTTGCATCACGTGATTATCTACCGTGTATCTGCGCTGACTGCGTAGATAGATTAGGGTGGATACTTTCACCCTTCACAGAATGTCCCTTTCACTATTTGGCTTACGAAATGATGTGAAGATGGGTATACTCTCCCAAACTAAATCTGGTTTTCACCTCTCTTTCAAATCTAATTAGCTTACATTTTGCCGTTTTGGAATGGGTAAATCGTGGAACGCCCCAAGAATGCGGTAGGTGACAGGACACTGACAATGAATGATCTACTGACCGGAAAACGCATCATTATGCAAGGTAAATGCACATCTTTTTTTAAAGTGACATTTCAGAATTTTTTGTCATAAATTTCACTTCTATTTTTATCTAAAAGAGCATATTTCCTTATGAAAATTCTGAAAATTTCAAGCCAAAATATTGCGCCGTTTACGAGAAATTTATATTTTTGTGTTAAAATTGAACAAATTGTTGTGGACAACAGTTCGGATTTATATGCAATTTATCGATTATGTCTCAACTTTAAATGCGTGTTTCTCTGTTCTCGCTTATTGGCAAAAACTTCAAAAAACTAATAGTAGTTATACTCATTAGAATAACCAATCTTGGCATCAAGACATACTTTAAAAAATTGAAATTGGAATGAAATGTCCCTTTAAAATTTATAGTATCGTAAATTTTACCCTTTCAAAAACAAGACCTGGTTTAGAAGTTCCTTATGGAAACGGTTTTGAAAACATTAAGACAAAAGAAGAAATGCTGACACGAATAAATTCTATACGCATATATCTACTAGTACTTAAATAAATATACACAATGTATTCTTTAAGAATCCCAGAGAAAGGGTCAGAAAAAGCGTTAACTGTGGTGTAATCAGTATAATAACGAAATAGGGAGAGTACTGATCACATCATAGACATAGATTTTATTGACAACTTACAAAAAGTTTCTGGTCATTTACACTTTATCTCGTTAGAATTCGTAGAGTATAAGCTGAGAAATTAGACAAAACGTACCTTGAAGCGAGCGTTTTTTTTTCAGTGAGAACGCATCCAAAGAGTCACCTGGTTTATCCAACGTGATTTTGATGGCTATCGAAGTTAATAAAAGAGCCAAGATGGCCACCATATCGCTCATCTGAACAAAGATGACATACGCAAGAGTAGCGATTTTGTCAAAGTCAAGGGCATAAAATATGGCCTTTCTGTTCCGAAACAATTTAGAAACAATTTTGTTCAAATCGATCCTGTAAAGCTAGCATATTTTTTTGGCATATTTTTTTTTTAAAAAGAATTATTTCATGATTTCGTCAGGTTGAAAATGCCAAAACCCTGTCACGCTCGTGTTTTTAGTTGTTGTTTTTATTCTTTGTTTCTTGAAATATTGAAAGAGTCATCAAACGAACATTCCTGCCAAGTTATTCAAATTGAACCAATGTTTAATTTAAAAGATTTTTTTTTCAAAAAAAAAAAAAAAAAAAAAAAAAAAAAAAAAAAAAAATCAAGTCGGATAAATCATGCCCTGCCACGCCCACATTTTTTGAGAATCAAAATTTTGCGAACACATTTTAAAATTGGTCACAAAAGAAACATTCATGCAAAGTTTGGTAAAACTATCCAATAGTTTAGGTGAAGAAGGGTTTTGAAGAATTATCTAACAATTTTTCAAAGGTAAACCCCGCCCTGCCACACCCACATTTTTTGACGAATCTAAAAGTTTTGAACAAATGTAACAAAAAATGAGTTACTCAAGGAACATCCCTACCAAGTTTGGCTCAAATAAGCCTAATGTTTGATTTTAAAAGGATGTTCTTATGATTTCTCTTGAGTCCGATAAGCCCCACGCTGCCACATCCAAACTTTTAGACGAGTCAAAAATGTGCGGAAAAATTTTGAAAAAAGTCACACAAGTAACATTCCTGCTAACTTTAGTTCAAATTAGTCCAAAGGTTGATTAAAAAAGTTCTTATGATTTTAGTCTGATTAGCCGCGTCCTGTCACGCCCATGCCTTTAAGTTTTTGACGAATCTAAAATCCCTTATCAAAGGTCACCCAATGAACATTCTGCTAAGTTTTATTAAAATTGGTCCAATGGAGGAGAAGGTGTTTAAGACATTGAGGATGGACAGACAGACGGTGAGTACCATGACCACAATGGCTCTCCTTGAGCACTTTGCGTTCAAGTGAGCTAAAAATGACATGGCAGCAACGTTATTTAAAAACATATGATGCTAAAATTGATAGCAATGTCAATGAAAAATGGTCTGGGTGGTCGTCACTCATCCTGTGTTTATGACTGTTTATAATATTACTCTAGCCCACTCCTGCTTCTCAACGTAGATCCTTATCGGTGTTGCTAGAATGTGCCAGATGACATCAAATTTAGCACGTGACTCACGGAGTCTAACGGTGCAGCTGAACTTTGCTGATTTTCAACGAAAACCTCGTAACTGCAGTTTAACCCTTTCCCAAACGACAAAATATTAGAGTAATCCACCTCAAAAGCTGCTGCAGACGACAAAATGGGTGTTAATAAAGATTGAAATTGTGTGTGATATAGCCAAGAAAATATTGAGACAAAAGGAGAAACTGCTGGTTATCAGCAGTTTCTTCTTTTGTTTCAATGTTTTCCCAAGCCATTTCTATTAGGGACGTCAAAACCAGGTCTTGTTTGGGAAAGGGTTAAAACAAGCTGCAGTTATGAGGCTTTTGTTGAAAAGCTACGTTAGGTACCTTTAGCAGAGCAACATAAACATTACAATACATTGTAAGAGGGGAGAATACATTTTTATTCTGATATTGTACTTTTAAACCATATGTTGTGGGTACTCATTGAATCGTCTCGAGGAGACGATTCCAATGAATACTCACAACACAGGATTTAATAATTAGTATGTTGTTATTTTTATGTTGATGTGTCACGTGACTCCCAATCGTGAAGAAGTTTAGCCATACGCATACGCATATCCGTCTGCCTTTCCGTCTATCTGCCAGCAAAGCATTACTTGAATAATGACATAACATATCACTATAATATAATTTATTAAGATATTGTTTTAAGGTACAAGGCTTATAATACAAGTTGATGTAAATCTCAGTGTGAGTAATGATTGGTCGATGTTGGACCATATGTCGCCAGTTTCATGTTAGCATTATTTTACAATAAACAATGATCTTGTCTGTCCCTATCATAATATGTAGATCAGTGGTAAAGAAAACATCGAGATTAAACGATGAAAATGCTAATCATCAGCATTTTCCTTTTTTTCTCTCTATGTTTCAAACAATTTAAACTGATGTTGTATCATGTCTTCAGTTCCGTATTAGCTTTCGGACCTATCAACACTAAACACTTTTCTTGTCTATACGTATTACAATGCTATTAATTATACATGCAGAAAACAGGGAGATAACAGGAAAAAATGCTGGTTGTCAGCATTTTCTTCTTTTTTCTATATATTTCCAAACTTTTCATACTAGATCTACTGACTGGCCGATGTGGTGCCATATGTCGTCAATTCTGTGTTACCATTATCCAACAAACACAGATCTTGTCTGTCTGTCTCTCTGTACACCCTGGGTTTAGCCACAAACATCGTGTACATCGTTACAGAGGTGACGATCAGACCGCCAGCAGCGATACACCCCATCCCGCTCAATATACACACATCGAGATAGAACGACAAATTTTGAAAATGGCGCTCAATATCCTCCATCTGGCGTGCCGGAAGTGACGCATCAAAGTCATAGTCACGTGGTATGACGTAACCTAAACATATGGCAACGAGTCCAATTGAGAGTAAAATGATGGCAATAAGCATACAGAACTCCTCCGTGTTCTTGACAGGGTGGTATGTTTGTAAACAACTCTGTATTTCATCATTGATGTCTTCATTTTCGCTCTCGTGATCGGCGGTATTTGATGTATCTGTGGCGATATCTTCGCTCATTTTGGGCGATTAGATTTACTATTTCCACCGAATATATTTACAATCATTATGCAGATGGTAATTTTCTGGCATGAAAATGTGAAGACAATCGAGTTCATTTCCTATTATAAAGACATAATCTCCAAGAACACCATTTTATTCGAATCACTGTATGTATCATTTCAAAAGTTAGCAATGTTAGCAAACATAACCACAAGCGAGTTTCAGCTTATTTCTGTCTAAACATGTGCTCTTGTTATATCTTTGTCCATCTCAATACAATTGCATAAACAATTCCCATGTACACGTCTTGGTTGTTTATCGGCTTGGCCAAGATATTTCCTACCCAAATGTTGCACTAGGGTCAAATTTTCATACTTTCTGGATGTCAAATATTCTTATACATTATGAAAGATAAACATTTTATGCAACCATGGCTAAAAGGATTTTGATTTTCTATGAACAGTAAAAAATATACAAATAAATGTTTAATATCACCCCTAGGGGCCTACGGACACTACATCTTTAAGCATAACATGCTTTGCAAAGCATCTTAAAATAACTATTGTATTGAACAAAGTATGTGAAATGTATCATCAACATCTAGTGTCAATATTCAAATGATGTCATACTGTTAATACCGTCAATAATATTAACAAACTTCATGAAATTGTCAATATATACTGAATTATACTTGAACCACTAAGTTGTCTTTAATGTATTTTTCATAAAAATTCGAAAAAAAGTAATTTGTTGTGGCCTGTATGATAGGTTCAAGGTCTTCTCCGCATGAATCAAAAGCTTTTATCAGAATATTCCTATTTATACGTTTACAGTGCAGATAGTGCGATACAGGGCTACGGACACTACACATTTCAAACTATAGTTAGTATTGGCATACAGAATAAATATGGCATAAATCTTACATATGTCATGAATTTTTATATTTAAGTAAAATTGGATTATCATATAAAATCATTTTGTATACAAATATTTGGATTTTCTACTTTCTTTTATTTTGTATAGAAAGCTGATAAACACCATTGACATTGCTGGTATAAACGGGAAAGAAATGACATATGATGGTGTTTCTATTATTTGTGAAGTAAATTTGTAGCAGTATTATCAAGTTTTTAATCACTACAAACATTACTTAAAAATACCCTAGCTGTTTTAATGTGATTTGCACTAGATCTAATACTTGAAAGGCCTACGGACACTACATAAATATCCAATGGTGACTATGGTCGATAAATCAAACATGATGCCAGTTGTTAGCATGAACTGATTGTCAAACAAGAGTTGTCCGCGGACAATGTAGCTCGCCTATACAAGAGCTTGTCGCAATAAATTGAGGTCAGGATCAAAGGTCAAAGTCACTAGGTCAAAGGTCTTGGGGTCAAAGTCATAGCATGAGGTATCCATATTTGTAATATCAAGGCTCTATCTGTAAAAGTGCATGAGATATAGGCCAGGTTAAAGTTTTTTTAAAAGTAGGTCAAATGTCAAGGTCACTAGGTCAAAGGCCATGGTCCCAAATAAAAGGTCTTGGCAGGAGGTATCTATGTGTGAAGTATCAAGGCCGTATCTCTAAAAGTGCCCGAGATATAGACCAGGTTAAAGTTTTTGAAGACGCGATGCTGACGCCGACACTAGGGCTGTGACATTAGCTTCCCGGACATAAAGCCCCGGCTCGCTAAAAAGCATGTTCTTGACAAATTCAGTGAATACTGAAACAAGGTGCTACAATAAGCATTGGAAATTCTTGCTATATTGCAACCAATATACATGTATATAGACATCAAAGTCATTGTGAGCACAAAACGATGGCACTAGCAAACATGTTCGAAGTCAGCACTTTCTCCATACTGGCAGTCTGCATTCATGAAGTGGTTGACTTAAATTGTATATGAAGTCAATCATCACAGTTCAACATTTCTTCATCAGTATCTTACGTTGTGTATGAAATTCTGGATGTCACTCAAATAGTTGAAATTTATTTTGCCTTATTTATACATCATTAGGCAGCTGCAGATGTGAGCATTAAACCCAGTTCCATCTTAAAGGCAGACTAAATTGAACATGTAAATCCCGAACGTAGCAATAAATTTTGAAACAAATACTTTCAGAATTACAGCTTTAAACACCTTGGGCCTGCACTTTAACAAAATTTGAGACATGAGCTAGTTGTAGTTGTCTAAAACAAGCAGAAAATGTTCTAGAGCATTGTTTCCAAATATTGCAAATTGTTTAATTATGCCTACTAATTTCCCTTGTCATGAGTGAGGCTAAAATGGTTAAAGGGAAAGTCCTAATTAATTTTGTGATTTATTAAAGGAGAAAAAAACTATTCCTCAGTTTAAGCGAGCCGGAACTGTATGTCTGGGGAGCTAATGCCACAGCTCTAGTGTCGGTGTCACATTGCGTCACGTCGGCATTGCGTTTTGCCTTCAAAAAATCTTTAACCTGGTCTATTTATCAGGCACTATTAGAGATACAGCTTTAATATTTCACACATGGATACATTTTGCCACGACCTTTCATTTGAGACCATGACAATCGACCCAGTGACCTTGTAGATTGACCTACTTTAAAAAACTTTAACCTTGCCTTTATCTTGTCAATATTAGAGGTAGAGCCTATATTTTACAAACAATGCCTCCTATCAAGGCTTTTTATTTTGGCATATGAACTTTGACCTCTGGACCTTGACCTTGGAGTTGACCTTTTTTTAAGACAAGCTCCTGTATAGGCAAGCTATGTTGTCGGCAGACAACTCTTGCTGAATTTACCTGACAAAACTATGAAGGGTAATTCAGACATCAAAGTAGCCTTTATTGGATACTATAGTCTGTATCAATTTCGTTAGGTTCTTCTATGCCAAAAAGTGGCCATCTTTAAAAGTACTGTAGTAGCAATTTTGAATTTCTAGTTTGGATTTGCTTCTATATTTTTGACTTCCCATGTTTGCCATTATACTCATGGACATAAATATCAACAGTATTGGGAACTGTAGTGATATTATCTGGTACAGTATGAAATTCATAAGTCGAAACAGCAGCCATCTTGAAAAATGGCAGCCATTTTGAATTTCTGGTTGCCAACATATTTGTTTTTATATCAGTAACCTTAAAGGAGTATGTGTGTCAACTTTGGAGCTTGTACTTCAAATAGATTTTAAAAGCTTTTGACAAAATCGGTAGTTATGCTTTTTCTGTAGTGTCCGTAGCCCTTCTTGATTACATGGTTATATGGGAAAATGATAGATACTATTTTTATTTTTATGCTTGTTTTAGTACAAAAACACTTGGTCCTTATTTAAAAAGATTTAATAGACTCTGTGCTGACCTTATAAAGAACTGTTTTGGGTGGATTTTATTGATTTTTTTAGAATTATTCTCAATTATTGTAATTAAAAACTACAAGAATTTTGAAAGAGGCCGAAAATGTGTTTAATGACAAAAAAGATACCATAATTAGGCTGATTGGCCATAATCTAAATGTTATTTGTGACTTCTTGCAGCTAGAAATGTCCCAAATTATAGGGGCTACGGACACTACAGGCCCACAGTCTCCATTCTACTCTCACAGTTACTTGTTGTCTTTACATAATTCAGACAAAACTACCTATGAACTGTCGGATGAAGTCACCGTAAAATATAAAATATCTATCATTCAGAAATCATTATCCACTTTTTCTCTACAGGGTTATGCAATAAGGGGCTACGGACACTACAAAAAAGGGTGACTTTCTTTATGAAACTACGAAAAACCCATTAGTTGTTGTAACACTTGCCTATGGTATATGTAATTAGTAATGACTGCACAATATTTACAGCAGCTTAAACTATCTTTGACACAAACGGCATATGATTCCTGACACTCACACCAGGAAGGGGGTAAAAACATTAAAAAATCCAGCCACATAGGATTTCATTTTTAAGCATAAAATGAAAAATACTAGTTTAAATCACTTGTGGTAAAAATTTAATTTTATAGGAATGATTATCGCTTTGACATGACAAAACATATTCCAACTTTGAATGAACAATTTTTAATTGCACACTTTTCAAAAATACCATTTTTGTGGTGCAACAGCATAACATGCGAAAAATGTCATTTTTGAGCTATTAAAAGTCATCTCTGGCCAATATAATCCATTTTAGATATGCAAAAGTATACATCTACGGAAAGGTCTTAACATTTTCTTTCTTGTAGCATCATTTGCTTTAAGGCTAGTTTCACATGTGCATAAATATTGGAGCATAACAATGAAAATCCCAAAAGTTAGGGATTACCTTGGCCAAGCCGTTATTCGAAAACAAAAATATCCATATCAAAATTTGTCAGACATCCTTCTAAACTGGAAATCGCAATAGGCTTTTTAAAAATCCATCTCTTATTGTGTTAGCTACATTCAGAATACGATCTTTATATGGATATTTACTTGTATATGTCATTGCAGTATGTTTATGAGTTCTGCCAATGATGAAACGACACAAAATTGTTAAGGGAATATCTGATTTGTCAACTTGCATTCATTTACAAGATGGTCATTGATCGTGTAAGACTTGACCACTTTTTAAATAATCAAGTACGTATTCTGAAAATCTCTGATGTATTTCCGCTATCTTTGCTTAAAACACAACGCATTTTGGGTATACATAAAATCGATTACAAACTTGTTACACAAAAAATAGATTTTCCATGCGCCTTTTGAGAGCAAATGATGAAATATCTCACATAATAAAATATTCGTTGAAAACTTGTGACTAGTATATCATCGGTTTTCTATCCTATCAAGGCACACATGTGGTTGTATTGTTGTCTATATAGATTATGCAGCAGCTGGTAGTATTAGCAAGTTGTATTGAATTGGTATGATTCAATGTGTCATGCTTGTAAGCGGTTGACTGAAACTTCTTAAGCTAGAATACCCGTAATATGGCCATTTTGAGATTCATAAAAATCGGGGTTTTCCGAGCGGCGACGCTACGTATCCGAACCTATTCGGGCACGGTCGTAAACATTCAGCGGTGGAAAGTTTCATCGCCAGTAGTAAAGGAGGCTAGAATAGCTACGCCGAAAACGTAGCTATTCTAGCCTCCCAGGATGCCCCTCCGTAGGGCAGTATAGCTACACGTAGGGCAGTCTAGCTACATCTGGTTTTGGGGTCTTTTAGGGTTTGAACTTAGTCGTTTTTACGCGTATTGGACCTAGGTTTGGTTTATTTGGGTTTTTAGACTTTGACTTTTTTTAACCAATGTTTTGGACTTAGTCTTTTTAACAATGAGGGTGTGACATTGTGTCAAATTTCGAAAAGGAAATACTCTTTCTAGTTATTGGATGGTCCTGAAAAGGACCGTTTGGTTCTAGGTGTTAATACCTAGACATGACTGCACCCGAATCGAGCACGGCATATCGGACATGGTCGTCTTGTTCGTCTCTGTATGGTGAGTGATTCACCATTGAATCTTATCACCCGTCGTCTTTCCGTCCCAAGATATATAACATCTGGAGTGTCGTCATTTTCTGCTTCTCTAATCATTTCCTCTACTCGAGCAAGTCTTTCACAGACGTTCAACAACTGACTGGCTATTTCGATGAATTCTTGCCGAATGTGTGCCATCTTGTAGAGTGATGAATTCTGGAATAATGAATTCTGGAATAATGATTTCTGGAAGTGTACAGCTCTTTTTATACGTTTCTGGAGGATTGACCTACTTTCGGGGATGGCTTGCTTTTCATTGGTTAGGATGTCTTGATTTTCATTGGTCAAGTTTTGGACCAATCAGGTGTCGTCTTACATAATTTCGCAAAAATGAATTTTGACATTTTTTTCACTCTGAAAGGAAATACTCTTCTTGATACTTTGTGGTCCTTAAAAGGACCGTTGTTATGGATGTTAAATAAGGAATGTTCTCATTTCCTCATTTCTTTTTCTTTCTTTTTCTTGATGTTTGGAATCTGGTAGTTCTCCATGTTTTTCCCGTAGCCGCCTAGACCTGAAGAACCGTGGTGTTGTCTTTCCATGCATTGTTTCTTAGCCTGCTGATGACTCTCCGGTGTAGATGATGATGATGATGATGACCGTTTCATTGATGATGAGTTGTCATGTTTTCTTTTCATCGTGGAAATAACACTTTCAACGACATGTTCAATGTTTTTCTGATCGAAAGTGAACTCTACTGGTACCTTTAACGTTGATGGTTTAAACGTTACTGGAATTGTCTGTTTTGATATCTTTTCATCCAATGTTTTCCACGACGCTGGATGTTGGTTAAACGAGCGAAGTTCTAACATCATCCTCTTCACAGCTGCTTCTTGACGCATATTCATGGTTCTTAATTCATTTAAAATGCTCTGTGAAACTGAATCGTTGGTACTTGCCAGTTGAACATTTTGTGGATGATAGGTCTGGTTCAATGGTGGTTGATTTTCTTGCTGCATATTTGTACATGTCTGTGGTCCAAGTGTTGAATTTATCGCTGATGACAATAAATCTTCATTCGATTGAACGAATAAATCTTTTAAGTCGAAATCCATGATCCGCTGCGGTTAATTTCTATCTGCGAAGTGACCCTAGTCAATATTTTTTCCTATATTATACTTTTTTCATTGGACGAATTCGCGCGGACCTCGCCGTAAGCATCAATATTGATTTTTGATAATGGCGTCTTTCTGACGTTGAATTGTGTTTTCTTCAACTCGCTTTATTTGAAATATCTGACATTTCCTGAGAGAAATGTTATAACTTTTAACACGAAACGATGCATTGAGCTTGTCACTATCTAATTCTGTGTTTTATTTCTTGGTCGAATCAAACGTAAAAGAAATAATAAAGGAAAAGTAGCGAAATGACTTGCTTTTTTCACTGTGTTTCTTACTTTTTACAATGATATAACTATATACTGCTTTATTTCCGTTCTTTAAATATTCTATGTTTTAAATATACGTAATTTGACTTATTTGTAACTACTTTTTACATGAAACATTGAAACAAAATATGATTTTTACAATTTTATACGGGAAAGAATTTGAGTCAAGAAGCACAGCGTTACAAGTTTAAACCTTTAATTTTACATCAGTGTATTGGTATCTCGATAAGTTTAAAGTGTGTATTGATTTTTTCTTATCGGTAGATCTAGGTGTATTAGGACTGGGTAGTACGATATAGGGCTTAAAACCTTTTCCAGACAATTAGCTAACTAATAATACTTTCTAGTGAATTGGTGGTTCTGAAAAAACCCGTTTTTTTTTGTTTTTGTTTGAAAGACTTGTTTATCCCCAGTATTCTTCCTCTCTGTAAATGCCTGGGATATTTGGGTGGATTCTTTCCTTAAGTGGCTGCCCGATCGGAGAGAGCCACTCATTTATGAGCCAGTCTAGCCTCATCTCTTCTGTCATCCCACAACCTTCTCTTTTCTTATACTTCTCCTTTACCCATTTTATTTGTTGTTGGCTCGGAGGAGGATGTGTCATATAAATAACCGTAAAAGATTTGACGTAGTTGTCGGAATTCATATTGATTTTGTAATAAGACAACGGAATCATTTCGAGGTTTTTATACTCCCCCACTGAGATGGGTTCTCTTGAAGCTTATGCTCTGAAAGTAGGTCAGTAGGTCAGTAGGTCAATTCAACTCATCAGAAATCTTATTTCTGAAAGTAGGTCAGTAGGTCAAAGCGTCTTCGCGCTGGTCCGCGTTCATATAGAATTAAAGAACGATTCCTTAAATAATTGGGGGTATAAAAACATCGAAGTGATTCTTTTTTTCTCATACTGAAAAATGAAATTCATTTCAAAATTGTTGCGGCGTCTTTTTCGAAAGGAACAGGCTTTGAACAGTGATACTGATATCGGGAAACAGGATGAGTTCATCAATGAGAAGCAAGCTCGGGATCAGGCATTAAACGAGTTTTGTCAGAGAAGAGGCTTCGAATTCCGGCGTGGAAAGTTCGATATGAAGATGGGGAAATTATACCCCAATCTATCCACATTCAACCCTCCGACAGAGAATTATAGGTGGAAAAAGAGAATGGACGATGTTTATCCTTCGCTAACATACCAGTTGGTTTCAAAGGGTTGTTTATACCCAGATCTCCGTTTTTTCTCACCGCCGACTGAGGATGAACAGTGGAAGCAAATGATTTCCAGCTTATATCCGAATCTAACAGCATTTCAATGAAATGTTGTTGGAAATGGATATAAGAAAAAGGTCCTTTTCAGGACCATCAATTCAACCCGAAAGTTATTCCTATTGAGAAAAAAGAAACAAAAGACGGTCTGAAATTTTTTCAATCTTTAATGAAAAACATTGAATGAAAACAAGTCAAACACATGTAAACATAGCATGTAAACATTGAACACATGTACATTACAAAGTTTTACATGTAAATCTGTGAATATCGATTTTATTTCACTAACTTCGTTTCGCTTTCACGGGTCCTAAGATTCAAGTTTTTGTTTCTTGGTCGGAACCGGCGAAATGTTTTTTGTTTTCCTTTTTCTTGCTGTTTTCTTTGGTTGAACAAGTTTTGGACAAATTTCTTTGCCATGATCGCTGGTTTTACAGAAGAAGCAATCCTTCCCCTGGTTATTTCCTTCGTCAGCTTTTTTCACCGATGAACTCTGCACCGATTCTTGTGAAATATTTGATTGTTCAGCGACGGTTTGAGTCTCAACAGTTTGTGTCTCGATAGTTGGTGTATCGAGAGTTGATGTTTTGACTGGACATTTCAGATTTTCACTGGTTGATGTGAGCTCCTCATTCGTTTCGTCGTAGTAGAAATTTTCCATTCCACGGCGTGTTTTCAAGCTGTACCTACTGTAATCATTACAGTACGACATTGTTGTCCCAACATACTGTAATCCGATAGTTTCTGCAGAACGTTCAATTACATTTGAAATCCAAACCTCATGAGTTGTTGGGTTCACGAAGACAAAGATGAAATGTGACCGTTGTCTTTCTTTCTCTGGACATTTCTTTGCCCAGTGGTCATTTTTATGACAAATGAAGCAGAACCCTGCTCTCTTCTTTGCCATGCCATACTCGTCATTTCCATACATCTCATCTATTGTGAGTGTGTCGAACACTCTCCGTTTCGTGATGTGATATTCATCCTTATCCATCTGTTCTGATATGAATGTCCCGACATAGTTACCAATGTGGCTGATCTTGTAACTATATGGAATGTTTGTTATCTCGTACAGTCCGTACTCATGTGTATGTGGGTTCACATACACCTGCATTTGTCTTCTGCTCTTTATTTCAGCAATATGAGATGAAGTAACTTCAGAACCACTGCTTGCGTTTTTACTGTTCATGACTTCTTTCAAGTTTTGCAACTGAATGCTGATTTGTAGCGAAATTGCACCCTATTTATACAGATTTCCCAGCTCGAGCTTGACGATTGCTATATAAGCCCCTATCCTTTGCCAGTTCAATATCATTTCCTAACTGGAAAGCAAAGTGAAAACAATGCCTAAACGAAAGAAACCAGACGATGATATTTGGATTCCACTTCACAAAAGAAAGTGGAAAAGAATCAGACTTAATAGCAGTGATTCAGAAGATGAAATAGGTTATAAAAAGAAACCAGTGAAACCTATCGTGGAAAGTGATTCAGAAAATGAAGAATCGAACTCTGGGAAATCAAATTCTGGAGAACAATTCAATGAAGATCCAGCGAATGAAGAAAAAATTGATGAAGATCCAGTGAATGAAGAATCACTTGATGAAGAAGAGAAGAAAGCATCATTGAGACAAAGGTATGAACTTGTCTCTTTGACAAACAAAAAATCGAGAATCTTCAGGACGGTATCACATGTAATGAATGTGATTTTCAAGAAATTTGATGAATTACAACCACAGGAACTTGTTTCATTGTTTGACGATATTACAAAACAAGTCAATGAAACGTTGAAAGCTGAACCTAGAGATAAGATCAGATTGACAATCACTCATCCATCTCTGGATATGGGGATACATATCCCGTTCATCGATGTGATTAATCTGAACGGAGAAGTTATATTGGATGAGATACAGAAAGTGATGCAATCCAACAGTGAATTCAAAGTAGATGATGGAGAAATGAGATTCATCATCACACATACACAACCACCATATGGATCCGGAAACGTGAAACTTTGGTCTTCCGAACTTGATACCAAGGTCTTTGCAAAAAAGAAACATTCTGTCGTTGAAATTAAGAATTCAGAGGATAGTATGTGTTTTGCCCGATCTATCGTGGTATCGATGTGTTATGCTGAGAAGGAGGACACAAATGAATGGAAAAGAAGGTGGAAACACATAACAAACTCAGACAGGCCGTTTCAAGAACGAGAAGCTAAACGGTTATTGGAGGAAGTCGGTATCTCACCGAACCAACCATGTGGTGTTGATGAATACAAAATCATACAGACACATTTGTATTCAAAGAACTATGTGATCAAAGTTCACCAGCAACACTCATCGGTAGATATGACATTTCAACATCCAGTTGTGAACTCTGACAGTAAAGTTATACATCTTTACTACCACCAAGGACATTTTGACAGTATCACGAGTATTACAGGATTCCTAAGTTGTAGTTATTACTGTGAATTCTGTGATGTTGCATATCAGAATCGTGAGAATCATATTTGTAAGTACATATTTTCAGCTTGTTTCTGTAAACCAACATGTATCAAAGAGTTTGGAGAAATCTATTGTTCAGATTGTAACAGAAGTTTCTACGGAAATGACTGTTTTGCAAATCACAAGTTAGCTCATGGTAAACAAGAGAAAACTATTTGTGAATTGGTTAAACGCTGCAGTCAATGCAATGAAATGTACAATGTGAGACGAAAGAACCATGTCTGTGCTGGTAAAAAGAAGTGTCATATCTGCAAGAAGATAACATCTTTCGATCACCGTTGTCATATTCAACCTTACGAAAGTAAGATGTTGAAAAATGACAAAGGTGAGACGAAGAAAAGTGAGAAATCGGAGGAGAAGAAACCTTTGTTTATTTTCTACGATTTTGAATGTAAGCAAGATACTGGTGTTCATATTCCGAATTACTGTATTGCACAGAGAGCTTGCAATGAATGCATATCCAAACAACTTGACTATCACTGTTCACTCTGTAGTGAATTTTATGAAGGTCGAGAAATTATATTTCAAGGTGAAAACACACTCAATGACTTCTGCACATGGCTCTTTTCTGACAAACACAAGGGGATGACAGCTATTGCACATAATTTCAAGGGATATGATGGGCAGTTCATACTGAATGAAATAATAAGAATAGGAAATAAACCTCCAGAACTTATTATGAATGGGAACAGTATAATATCACTCCACATGAATGGAGTCAGACTGATAGATTCCTATAACTTCATGAGCTTTAGATTGGGGAGTTTTCCTGACACATTTGGACTTGAAGAGATGAAAAAGGGGTTTTTCCCACATCTTGCAAACACTGATCAGTTTTGGGAATACAATGGTCCTTATCTTGACAGTTCATATTACATGGTTGATTCAATGAAACCTGATATAAGACAAGAGTTCATGGAATGGTATAATAACAAAGTTGAAAAGAAGGAAAATTTCAACTTTCAAAAGGAAATGGAGTCCTACTGTCGTTCAGATGTTGATATTCTCAGACGGGGTTGTGGTCATTTCAGACAGGTCTTTCTTGAACATGGAGGGATTGATCCTTTTCTTGAAGCTATTACTATAGCTGATGCTTGTAACAAGATTTGGAGAAGTAGATATTTGCCGAAGAATCAAATAGCAATTATATCAAGCAAAGATTCGTCCAAACGTCGGTTCTCAATGAAAGCAATTCGTTGGATTAAGAGCATTGCAAATGAGAAACAGATTCACATTCAGCATGCTAGGAATGGGGGTGAATATGAAATTGGAGGTTACAGTGTAGACGGATTCCATGCCCCGTCAAACACTGTGTATGAATTCTTAGGCGATCTATATCATGGTTGCCCTGTTTGCTACCTAAACCGTTCAGAAAAAGCCCGATCAATGGTTCAACTATGGAGAGCTTGTATGAAGACACAATGAAAAGGTTAGAGTATTTGAGACAGAGAGGTTATAAAGTTGTTTTCATTTGGGAGCATGAATTCGATGCAAAGGTTAAGACAAACAAGGAGTATGCTCGAATCATTCATGATTTGTTTCCATACTCTGACCCCATTGATCCTAGGGAAGGATTGTATGGGGGTCGGTGTAATGCAGTTAAACTCTCGCATGAGGTAAATGAATCAAGCGAGACAGAAATAAAGTACATTGATATCTGCTCTTTGTACCCATACGTATGCAAATACAAATCCTATCCTGTTGGACACCCTAAAGTGTTAACTAGTGAAAGCATTGACATTCAGAACATAAGACAGTATGAGGGTCTTGTCAAATGTAAAGTTCTTCCTCCAGATGATCTCCTCCACCCCGTTCTACCTGTGCATTGCAACCACAAAATGATGTTTCCTCTGTGTAGAACATGTGCAGAGAATAGTTCAGAAACGTGCACTCATAATGAAAATGAAAGAGCTCTCATTGGGACATGGGTAACGGTTGAACTTTTTAAAGCATTGGATAAAGGTTATCGTGTACTACATGTCTTTGAGATATGGCATTTCAATTCTCTCTCTGACAAATTCTTCAAGGGATATGTTGACAACTTCTTGAAAATCAAACAGGAAGCAAGTGGTTATCCTACTTGGTGTTGTACTCAATCTGACAGAGATCAATTCATTCAGGATTATGAGAGAGATGAAGGTATCAAACTTGATCCAACCATGATTAAGAAAAACAAAGGTAGAAGATCTTTTGCCAAGATCGTTTTGAATTGTCTCTGGGGAAAACTAGCTCAAAGAGAAGTGCAGACACAAACAGAATACATTGCATCCCCCTCCAAGTACTTTGAATTGATCAACAATCCATCAATCAAAGTAAAACATGTGGAAATATTCAGTGAAGAGTGTCCCTTTATTCTGGTCAATTATGAAAACATGCTTGATCATATTCAAACTCATGCTACAGCTAACGTTATAGTTGGGTCTTATGTAACAGCCTATGCAAGGTTGGAGTTATACAGTGTGCTTGAGAAGGTGAATGATAGATGTCTTTACTTTGACACTGACAGTTGTATGTATATTCATGATCCAAAGCTTTGGAACCCACCCATCATTAACAGTAGACTTGGGAAATGGACTGATGAAGAACCAACCTCAAGAATTGTAAAGTTCAGAGGTTTGGGACCAAAGAACTATGCATATCAATTGATATCAGATAAAGGGGAAATATCAAGCAAATGTAAAGTGAAAGGAGTCACATTAGACTACAAAACATGTCAGTTGGTCAACTTTGACACTTTCACGAAATGCATGAACGACCCTTCTACGGAAATCAAGATTACCTATGACTGTAGAATAAAAAGACATAAAGACAGAACAGTGACAAGTGAGCCTCAAACGAAAACATTCAGATCTGTATATACAAAGAGGGTTATTGTCAATGGTACAGACACGGTGCCTTTTGGACATAGAAGTCTAAAGGTATATAAATAAGAAAAAAAAGTGAACAATGAACATCAGTATCTAAGATCAAGCTGAACAGTGTACATAATAGAAAATAATGATATTAATGATAACAGTGTTTCTTATGGAATATTTCTATGGACGAACAACATGGAAAAACATTGTGAAAGAACTTTGTGAACATTGTGATAGAATTCTGTGAAAATATCATTGTGAAATATCATTGTGAAAGAATTCTGTGGAAGAACTTGAAGTGATAATGTTAACATTTATCGTATCTATCATTGCATCTATTAACTTCAAGATGATACCATATCAGCTTCCACTCCCGATTGAGATACGAGAGAAAATATATCGTATATTCGTTGGTGAACATACATTAAGTAAGACAATGCAGATGATGTTAAAATACACAGCTTTGAACATTTGGTTGAATAAAATGTCAAAAGGGTTTAAGAACGGACAACCTTCTACAGAGTTATTTCAAATGTATGCTTTCATTTTGGACATGCTTGAAAGTTCGGGATATGACGGTTTCAAAAAACAATCATTTGAGTGTCGAATACATAGAATATTCACATTTCGTGACAGAGACACATATCAGTGGGCATTTCGTACCAAGATGATACATGGTAAAACGTATGACAGTTTCATAAGAAATCTCTATAAGAAGGCTAATCAGTTCAACTTTCATGTAGCTCATAGAAAGTGTAAAGGTATACATATCATTTATTCAACATCTCCTGCAACTCACGAAGATGTTGATACAGTCGAGGGGCTAATCACGTTCGATAGAGATGTATCGGAAAAAGTTGTTAAGTCAACTGTGTCTTCATGTGTTGTTTTTCCTGTAACTGATCTATTATATCACGAATCAGTCAGAAGAATGAGGGAAGTGTATCCTATTGAACATGGAAATTCCAAATTGTTGGATGCAGTATATGGATCAGAAAAAGACATGAAAAGATTGTGGGAATCTCGTCAGATTTATTGCAATGGATATAAACATAGCTGAACTAGTTGTGAAAATATGTTTCTGTAAATAAATGTTTAAAAAAGTGTTTGTAAATAAAATGTATATAAATGTTTGTAAATATGTTTATGGAATATTGTTCATAAAACATTGTTCATGAAACATTGTTAATGGAAATGTTAAATAAAGGTTAGAAAATAACTTTGTGTCATTTCATTTCTGTCCTTTGAAGAGACAATATCGTCAACAGAAAAAAAACACGAATGAAAAATGGATGTAGACGTGTTTTCAATCTTATTTCGCCATCCAAGCAATTTCTACATATCAGGTCCAAGTGGATCAGGAAAAACAGAGTTCGTTCATAAACTTCTAGATTATAACGAAGATCTGTTTGATATTCCACCAAAGAAAGTTGTTTGGTGTTATAAAGAATGGCAAAACACGTACAGTATCATGAAAGAAAAATTTGATTTTATCAAATTTATTGATGGAATTCCCGAAGATGAAAATGAAATAGTGAGCGATGTATCAATTCCACATTTGGTCGTTTTCGATGATATGCTGGGTGAAAAAGATGAAGAAAAAATAAAGTTATGGTTTACAAGAAAAGGTCATCATCGTAATGCAAGTGTGGTTTATATCACACAGAATATGTTTTCACAGTCAAAGTCCAGCAGAACCATCAGCTTGAATTCACGATACATGATTCTTTTTCGTAATGAACGTGATAAGAATCAAATAAAAACACTTGCAAGTCAAATGCAAGCCCCACATTTGATTCCTGCATACAATGACGCAACTTCAATGGATCATGGATACTTGGTCATTGATTTCCATTCACGAACCAAACGTGAATTGAGATTAAGGACTGATATTTTTCATCGGTGGTATACAGAGAATGCTGATCAAGGTCCAATTGTATATTCACCTGTATAAATATTTGTAATACAAATTATAAATATTGTTCAGATGAAAATACAGTCATTTCTTCGCCGAATCTCATTGAGTAAACATGGCTTTACCACGGACATCATCCTCGGTGCTTCATGCTTTGCAGAATTTAAGTAATCAAACCAACAAATATGAAAGAGAGGCATTATTGAATGCAGGATTAAAGGAAATCTTGAAATGGTTTTCTTTAGCAGCTCGCAATATCATTGAAGATAAGATTAAACTTCCAAAACAAACCGTTAGCTATATGAACAAACATAAAGAAGATGTTGTGAAATTAGCAGATCCGAATATCGATGAACAAACAAAACGAAAAATCATTCTGAAACCTGGTGGTGGTGGATTCCTTGGAGGGGTTATTATCAGAAGTTTATTACGTTGGGATGGTAATAAAACTGTAAGAAAGTTCGGTACGGAAAGCAAACGTTCACAAAAGAAGCAAAAGAAGGGGTCTCCTGTTAAACTCTCAAAGAACAAACGTTCAAAGAACAAAGGCCAAAAGAAAAGTTCAAAGAAATCTGCTAAGAAGAAAAGTTCAAAGAAAAGTACTCCTATTGTAATCAATGAGGAATTCATTACAATGCGAAGGTCAAGATCCCCAAGATCAGTGCACTCTGCTCATAACTCTGTTCATAACTCTCCTCATAACTCAACTCCAAACACAAGTCTGAATAGAAGCCTGAACACCGGTCTGAACTTGTCTCCAATCAGAAGTCTGAACAGAAGTTCGGACAGGAGTCTAAATAGGAGTCTCAATAGGAGTCAAAACAGAAGTATTGATGACTTTATTGTCCCACAACATGCACAACAGCGTACCCCACAGCGTAGCCCACAGTATGTAGCACAACGCATACCGAACTCTAGGAAAGATATTCTGAGAAAACGTCTTTTCGACTTTCAGAGTACAAATCTTTTCTGCCTCCTGGAAAAAGACAGATAAATTTCCAACCTATATCTTCACTATCATTATCTCCAAACTCGAAAAGACTATATCAAAAGGGTGTAAAGGAAAGACAAATGCTGATCGATGATCTGTTTTCATACTACGACGGCTTGCATCCGAACAGTCCATTAAGACGGGGTAATAAACCAAACAAGGAATCGAGAAAAGAAACACTCCCTGTTGCACCATTTTCACCGCTTTTGAGTATGGATACGAGTACACTATCATCTCCTGCTAGAATTGCACTCAATACATTACGATCACAGTTCTCCTGATTGATTGTCGGAAATGTTTAAAAAACATAAATAAAAAACTTTTTTTTATTTTTTGAAAAAATAAAAAAAATAATTTTTGCAAAAAAAAAAATAAAAAAATATTTTTGCAAAAAATAAAAAATAAAAAAATAAAAATAAAAAATAAAAAATAAAAATAAAAATAAAAAATATTTTTTTATTTTTTTTTTGCAAAAATTATTTTTCTTATTTTTTCAAAAAATAAAAAAAAAGTTTTTTATTTATGTTTTTTGAAACGAATCATTCAAAAAGGATAAATTAATTTGGAAACAATCGATTGATTCATTTGCATTTCAACATAAGACGCGATAACATGGGAAAGGCAAAGAAGAAATCCCCTTTGATAAGAAAACACGGACATATGGTCCTAGCTATGTTGAAATCATCACCAAAATTAAGGAAAAAGATAATTAGAAATTTGTCTCCACCGGTAGTTAAATGCATTTCGGAATGTTGTCACAATGTTTTAAAAGGGAATGTTCATTTGACAGAAGCTCAGAAGAAGAAGTTGTATCCAAACCGACAACATCTTCGTAATATTGCATCTAAGTCAGTTTCTGTTAAGAAAAAGAAACGTATTCTGAATCAGAGAGGAGGGTTTCTTCCTTTGTTAGGACCTGCATTAATCCCATTATTAGGAAAAGCTGTCATAGGTGGTATCGGAGGGGCATTGAAAGCTTTGTAGATTTCGGGATATTATTGAAATAATGTCAGTCAGAAAAATGGTTGTTGTTCCATATCAAGTATTAGAAGATATGAAGCAATGGAAAGAAGAAAAAAGTAGGAAACCACATCTTCCACAAGATCCTCAAGTGGCAAATGTTGCACATCTTCATACAGATATGAAAAAGACCTTAGATAGATATGATATCTCAGAAACAGACAAGGCTCAGAAATATGGAGAAACTTTATTCAAATTGCAATCATCGTTTGATAAAGTTAAGAATCCAAAGAACATTCCTCCATCTGTTAACGAATTCTTAAATGAAACAGTGAATAAAAGGGTTGGGTCTGTGTTACATGAACGTATTCTCGAAAGCGTTCCTACAACAATGCAAAGAAAAGCGAAGCTCCTTTTGAATATTCTTAAAGACAATGAAAACATAGCATGGGATAATCAGGGGGTGGTAACATATAAAGGCAAAGCTATTCCAGGTTCTAATATTATTGATCTAATCAATGATTCATTACGTAAAAGAAAAGGAGTAGAACCAAGAGGATGGCAAACATTCTCTAAAGCTTTACATGAAAGCCATGTTCCACAAGAGGTCATTGGAAACTTAGCAAGATGGCAATGGATGCAAAAACATGAAGATGATTCTAGCGAAAGTGAAATAAGTTTCACCACACCTCAAATATCAACTCCGAAACGTACACGAAAAACCCCAAAGGGTACACCATCTCTATCCCAACTTCGGAAAATGTCACCCTATACGAATCCAAAGGAAAAAGAGAAATTGAAACGGTTCTATACAGACGAACTTAGAAAACCTATAAGAAAAGAATTATCATCTCCAAGTCTTCAGACATGGGAACCATACGAGTGAAAGCAGTTAGGAAATCTGCTAAGAAATCTGCAAAGAAATCTGTTAAGAAATCTGTTAAGAAATCTGTTAAGAAAGGTTCAAAGAAGAAATCGGACCAAAAACTTGATTCTGTTTTACGAAAACTATATTATGATCCATCCAGTCAAGGCTCCTATTCGAGCATATATCACTTGTATCACTCTACGAAATCTATTTTGAAAAATGTCAAATATAGAGATGTTAGGGAATGGTTGCAAGGAGAATCCACGTATACACTGCATAAATCGATACGGCGTAAATTCAAAAGAAGAAAAACAATCGTTGGAGGCATAGATCATCAGTGGCAAGCTGATTTGGCCGACATGCAATCATTTGCAAAGTTCAATAACAACTTCAATTATTTGCTCTGTGTTATTGATGTTTTCTCAAAGTATGCATGGGTAATACCTATCAAGAATAAGATGGGGAAAACATTGATAACGGCATTTCAAACCATTCTGAAACAGCGAACACCTTTGTCATTGCAAACAGATAAGGGAAGCGAATTCCGAAATAAAGATTTTCAGAATTTCCTTAAAAAGGAAAATATCCATTTCTTCACAACTGAAAATCCAGAAACAAAAGCAAGTATTGTTGAAAGGTTTCAAAGAACATTGAAAACCAGAATGTGGAAATATTTCACACATGAGAAAACAAGACGATACACCAATGTAATTCAGAAATTAGTTGATAATTACAACAACACTTTCCATCGAAGTATTCAAGAAAAACCATCGAATGTTGTCCCAGCAAATGAAGCAGAAATTTCAGAGAACTTGTATCCATCATACAAGAAAGTTGTGAAAGTTAAGACAAAAGTTGTTCCAAAACTAAGGAAAGGAGATCGTGTCCGAATCAATAAAACGAAACACACTTTCGAAAAAGGCTATTTACCAAACTGGACACAAGAATTGTTTGAAATTACACATGTAAATTCAGCAACATCTCCAATCACTTATAAATTAAAGGACTTAGAGGGTGAACCTGTTGCAACTTATAAAAGATAATGAAATATATGAAATAGATTCAGTTCTCGACAAACGAACAAGACGTAAGGGTAAAAAAGTCATTAAGGAAATTAAAGTTAATTGGAAAGGATATCCAAAGAAATTCCAAAGTTGGATTCCTGAATCATACCTTGTTTAAACATCTTGTTTAAAACAATATAAAACATTGCACATCAACAATGCATCCTCATTCCAACATTGAATCCGGCGGTGATAGTATTAGTAATAATACTCAACCATTTACATGTTTTGGGAATCGTGTGCCTAAGAATCAGTTCACTTACATTTCACAGATCATAATCATTTATGCAATAATTGCAACCTCAATAATTCATTTGAGTCTTCAAAGTCAAGATCGGGAGTTGTGGTTAATCCTTCTGAGTAGTTCTTTGGGTTATATATTACCTTCACCCGGACTTAAATTCTCGAAACAAAGTAGTCAACCAACATTTGATTTCATTGACGGTAAAAAATGAATTCCTTTTACATTACATTGCCAAGCGATAGTTCTTTGAATTATCATCGTAATAACACACAATGTTGTTTCAAAGTACAACTTCCAAGAACTGTTCATATTGATAAAGAAACATGGGAAGTAGCTCTAGCACAATTGGTAACACCAACTCAGTTTCTTAATATCAGTGAAAATGAATCTTATTTCGACATAATCACAGCTGATAGTGCTTTACAAAAGGAAATTGCAGCAGAAAATAAAAGAAAAGAAAAGCCATTAGAAATCAATGAACTAACCCATGACTCGCATGGCAGACCAACAAGATGGGGAATTCGATTCAGGTTTCCAGATGGATCATACATTTCTCCATCTCATGTGTTAGAAGTTGTCAATGAATGTATTGACAATGAAATTGGAAAAATACTTCACAAAAAAAATGCTTTGATTGAAGTTGGATATTCCACTTCATCCAGAAGACCAAAGTTATTATTCACAAATGTAATTAAAACAGGGATAAAGTTCAGTAATTCCTTGTTTCTGAAACTAGGCGGAGACCCACTTCTTAAAAAGAAAACGTTTTTCAAAGACTGTAGCGTTTTCGAATTCTTCAAATATACCCCAAACATCGATGCAGGATATAATCACTTGTTTGTTTATTCAGACATAGTTGAATATTCTATCGTTGGAGATACATTAGCACCGCTACTTCGCGTCGTTCCATTTAAAACATCCAACTAAGTTGAAAATGAAAATGGAAGCCAACATATTAATCACGATATAACCATTCCTCACTATTTCCCTGTTTCGAAATCGGATTTCGATAGTATCCACATTAATATAACAGGTGATTCAGGTCACCCTGTTCACTTCGTCATTGGCAAGACAATTGTAAAGTTGCATTTCCGTAAACGTAAGCAGAAATAAAAAAATGATTCCAGTTTATAGAGGAGTAAGACACCAGTATGGATATGGGTTAGGATCTTTATTCAAATCAGCAATAAGATCAGTTACACCTTTGATTAAACCCATGGTTAAAACAGGAATCAATGCTTTGAAAAAAGAAGGGATTAAACAAGGTCTTGGGATAGCTAAAGATATCCTATTACATCGTAAGAATCCAAAAAAGGTTCTTCTTTCACGTGGAAAGCAATCTTTAAAAAACTTGCGTGAAGAATTCGCATCAAATATAAATGGAAAAAAATCCAATAGACAGCATCAGTCTCATTCACGCTCTCGTCGTGGAAAGATCGTTAGCAAGAAACACCGAATCCATCATAAATCTGCAAGACCTTTAGATATATTTGATTAACATTTCCGAAAAAAGTTTCAGAAAATAAAAAATATTTCTTCCATCTAAAAAAAATATTTTTCTCCAAAAATATTTCCACAAATAATTTCAACTTGATGCAAAGTGGATCTTGTGAATGCAGTAAATCAGAATTAGATGTTCTCTCTGTACCACCAACAATGACAAGTATGCAGGAATCCCAATGGGTTGAACATTTCCCAATTGCTTCGATTGCAAATGAATCACCAATCGAGTTCAATATCCCACCACAAACAGAGTTGTGGACAGATCTATCCCAATCCTTTCTGTACGTGAAATTCAAAGTCACGAAAGAGGATGGAAATAACCTAGAAGCTGGCGATAACATTGGTCCAGTCAACAATTTCCTCCACAGTATGTTCAGCAGTATTGATCTGTACCTGAACAACAAACTGATTACAAATGGTTCAGACATATACCCATACAGAGCATACATTGAAAACCTTCTGTCATACAGTTCTGGTAGTAAGGCAACTCATTTGAAAGCAGGAGAAATGTGGATAAAGGATACAGCAGGTCATATGAACGCACATGAAATAACAGGAGATAATGAAGGTTTCAAAGCAAGAAACGCTATCATCAGTCAAAGCAAAACTGTCGAACTGTTTGGTCGATTGCATCTTGATCTTTTTCTCCAAGAAAAATATCTACCAAATGGAGTTGAAATTCGATTGAGATTAAACAAAGCCCCGACCACTTTCTGTCTAGCTGCCCACACTGGTGCAGATAAAGCAAAGATTCACTTTGAATCAGTCAGTTTCCACGTTCGGAATGTAGAACTATCACCAGTGGTTGCAAACAACTTGAATCAGTTGATTGCTCAACAAAACATGAAAATTCCTATCCGAAGAGTAGAAGTCAAAACATTTTCCATCACTGATAGTACACGGTCCAAAGTTGAAGACCATCTATTCCAAGGTCAGTTACCAAAACGTATTTTCATCGGAATGGTAACAAACAGAGCTTTCAACGGAAATTACACATCAAACCCATTCAACTTCAGACATTTCAATGTCTCTAAAATAGATGTGTCGTACAACGGGCATAGAATCCACAACAAACCGTTTGAGCCTGATTTCACCAACGGTCTTACATTGAGATCATATCTATCTCTGTTTAATGCCACGAAATCCATCGGTGCAGATAAATCATTCGACATAACGAAAGATGAATACGGAGATGGATTCACTCTGTGGGGGTTTGATCTTACACCAGATCAAGGTAGTGAAGAAGGTCAACTCCACCCTATAAAAACTGGAGGTTTAAGAATTGAACTTCAGTTCAAAGTCAACCTCGCAGCAGTCATCAACGTGGTTGTGTTTGCAGAATTCGATAATCAAATAGAAATCAACGGACTCAGAGAAGTCATCACAGATTATTAAACATGCTTGGTCACGAGTATGCAATTAAATTGAGAGAAGACGCTGAAAAAGTGAAATATTCCTCATCATGTGAACCATCAGATCGCACATATGACATTCAGAAAAGTTTTCAGTCGTGTATGGTGAATGAACTGCAGAACCTTATCATCGAAGAAGTACATAACAGTTGTAACGGATGTCAAATAGATCATCCTAGTCAAATTGAACACCCTATCTGTCTATACATGGACAGAGCAGAACATACAGACTTGTTTATTGAACGAGCGATGTTGAATCTCAATCCATACAAAGTAATGGAAGTATGGTACCCAATGCTGACAGAAATGAAACTCAACGAACAGGAATCAGTAGAAGCCTACAGATTATGGCAAAGTATAAAAAGGAACATTCTCCATGGATTCACTAGTTCGTGGATAAATCAGTGGTGTGAAAAGGTGAAACAGTCGTGGAAGTAAACATGTACGCAAACGAAATACAATATATCTTAGACAATGGTATGTGGATTAAAAACCTTCATGCAAATGTTTGTGCAAAAGATAAGTTACCAAAACAAAAACCACGACATGTCAATGCATATATCATCAACACCGAGAAATCCCATAAGTCGGGAGAACATTGGGTAGCAGTGATATTTACCAGAAATGGTGAAACGTTATACTTCGATTCGTATGGTTTACCACCTCTGGAAATGGAAATAATCAGTTTCATTCGGAATAATTCACTATCATGGACTTTCAACAATCAAATGTTACAAAGTGTGTTTGGAAAAGTGTGTGGTCACTATTGTGTATTCGCATTGGATGCTGTTTCAAAAGGATACGATCTACAGAAATTACTCCAGAAAACATTCACCACAAAGAACCTTCACAGAAATGATCGTTTAGTATCATCGTGGTTTATGCAAAACTTTAATCATCTCTTCTAAAATTGTTGTAAATAGTGTTATATTGTTCATAATTCCTTGTTCATAGTTCTAGTTCAATAAAATAACAGAAATAAATATATCCTCTTTGTCCATTATTTCTTCCCTTATTGCGAATAAGCGAAACGTTCATGATGATTGGCCACATCTTGAAAGTTACGCTATACATAAAACTGATTCTCACAATCATAACAACGGGGCAGATTCAACCCTCGGATCGAATTCTCCGTAGAATTCCTTGTTATCCGAGTGAGAATACCCCTCGTTGTTAAAGCGACTAAGTCCAAAACCCTGGAGGTCACTCTGGCTACGCGGCAAAACGTAGCCAGAATCCCCTCCAAAACCCTGATTTGTCAAAACGACTAAGTCCAAAACCTAAAAGACCCCCAAAACCAGATGTAGCTAGACTGCCCTACGTGTAGCTATACTGCCCTACGGAGGGCATCCTGGGAGGCTAGAATAGCTACGTTTTCGGCGTAGCTATTCTAGCCTCCTTTACTACTATCGCCGATGGTTTTCGACCGCGCCCGAATAATTCCGACGTCACGCGAATCTCATTAGAGGTGGACTACCTTAAGGTATTCCATCCTTTATTAGATATCAAACGCTTCGTGAAACTTCGCCGTCATCCGTTGAAACAGAAATTGATGATACTATGTGGATTTTTTAAAATTACAAGAAGTTTGGCATCTAATGAATAGTGGTAGGCCTATACATTAACTACAATTTCCAAAAAAATAAAATTAAACAAATCCGCACGCTTTATATGGTCGTTACGTTTCAGCATAACTACTTGTCATGGCTATCCCATTTATTTAGACGTGATTCAATTGCTCAATAAGTAAATCTTAACAAAAATTAATTTCAAAACTTATTAATCTTAATTTTTGACCACATTTCATAGAGGTATAAACGATTTTCTGAAGAAAAAAAGTTAAACATGAATACAAAAGGTTAAAAGATGTTGTTTATAACATCATAGGCTATTTTTTACATGCACCTCTTACTATAAAACATAACATGTTGATTTGGTTGTGTTTTAACCCTGTCTTAAATGGAAAATATCTAGTAGACATTTTCAATTGAAAAGCTGTTATAGACAACAAAATTGATGTTGCCAATGGTAAAATCTGGGTACTAAGTAGCACAGAAAATATTTGGTCAAGAGGACAAATACTGGTTATAAGCATTCTATTCATCGTTTTTATGTCCTCCCAATCCGTTAAAATTAGGTAGGACAGAATGTTGTTGTATGGAAAAGTTTTATGGTGTGTATCCAGACAATGAAAGACCTTGAAGTTATAAATAATCTTAGATGCATCTAGGATAATAAAAATACGTTTTGAAGGATATGTTTTCAAATTCTCAGAAATTCCAATTATTCTAATCTTGCAGTTCGGAAAACAGGTGTATCTGGAGAAGTTGATACTCCACACACAAACAAGCGTAAGAATCGGTGCATTTGAACTCATCCGTTTACATTTTTAGCTCAAAGAGGTTTTAAAGGAAAGTTGGCGAAGAGGCAACATATTGGAATTCTGGGGAAGATGGTTTGATACAGATGCCGAGACAGACATATAGACAGACAGACCGTTTTCGGACATGCGGACGGATAGAAAATCAAAGACGGGTAATATGGGAGTAAAAGGAAGAAATAAGGAGAAAATTCGTAGCAAGGTGGAAAAAGTCAAACCAGACATATGTCAGAGAAACAGCGAAATAGCTAGAGAAAACTTTGAGACAAAAGGAGAAAATGTTGATAACCAACATTTTCTCCCTTTGTCTCAATATTTTCTCAATAAATTAAGACAACTTTCATCTGTCGAAGACTTTTGAATTATTTTCCAGTTAATACGCAAAAGTTCATCTTAATGGCTACGGCCTTGAAAAGTCTAGGTAAATAACCAATGATATTAACATAATTAGACAAAACTATGCTTGTCATTTCATCGAGCATGTTGTAACAAAATATGCCTTATCAAAAGTAGGCAAAATATCAACTCTAGTCTGCATGTGTGAAATGGATAAAAGAAGATAATGGTAGATTCAGTTAATCATCCAATGAAATCGCATTTTAGGAGTAAGAGGTTTCAGCCAATGAAAATATGTATCATATTTTTTAAATGTATATGCCATTTACAACCAGCTATTAGATAATGGTATCCCGCCAAGGCCCCGCCCGAGATTAGTCGAGATATGCTATTGTAATGACAGAGTTCATTTGTTTCGTAGTAAAACTATGAGCGATGGAAAAAACTATGACCATGAATGATGATTATAGCCATCATTTACATCTATCTTTCTTCGCACCTGCAATTTTGTGCAGGAATAATAAGCCCTCTTTTCTCGCGATATGACCCATTTGTTATTCATTAGTGTCTAATTCAAACCTGCTATTATGCCTTAATTTTACAGCTCGTTTAGAATGGGATACCTAACCCTTTCCCAAACAGGATTTGAGTACTATATACCAATGTATAGAGCTTTGGAAAACATTGAGGCAAAAGAAGAAAATGCTGGTGACCAGCGTTTTCTTCATTTGCCTCAATATGTTCTCCACTATAAAAGATGCATATCCATTTTTGTCAACATCTATTTCGTTGTCTGCAGCAGCTTGAGATTCGGACACGTCTAAAAACGAATTGTTTTGGAAAGTGTTAATTGCTTTATTCCGAAAATTCTATGGCCTGGACATCTATTCCAGGAATGTGAATCTCGTGCCAATGACCTCTGACCTATTTATCTGAATGCAGGAAAATTTCACATTTTATGTCGAAACTAACATCGCAAATGACTGCGAAATACTCTAGGACTAACCCCCAAATATTTAGCCCTTTCTCAAAAAATAAAAGTGTAGACCAGTTTGGATTGAAAGCAAATGCATGCGACAGAATGAGACAGCACAACGGGGGCTCATGTGACACAACAATAGTAGAAACTCTTCAGTAATTAGGCTATGTTATGCGACAGACCTGAAAATGATTTGAGACAGAGAAAGCAAAATAGGCCAGGGATTGGCTTGATGTGGTAGATCTGTTAAACATCAATGAATACAAAAGTTATTTAAAGTGACATTTCACAATCATTTTTACATAAATTTTACTTTTATTCTATCTGACAGAGCATGTTTTCTTATGAAAATTCTGAAAATTTCAAGACAAAATATTGAACCGTTTACGAGAAATGAATATTTTGTGCTAAAATTAAACAAATTGTTGTGGACGACAGTTCAGATTTACATATATAGACTTTGTCATTTCTGTCTGAACTTTAAAGGCATATTTTTCGCTTATAAATAACAACTTCAAAAACTGATAGCATTTCTATCCATTACAATAAACAATCTTTGCATCAAGGTATACTTTTAAAAAATGAAAAAAAATGTGAAATGTCACTTTAAGACCAAGTAAAACTTTCGGCTAGTTATTAATTGGTCGCTACTTATCTGTTATTAGCTGATTTTCAAAAGAATTACCACATACAGCTGATCCCTGACATATTCCGCCTTCTCCGGTTCAAGCTATTATCAAATCTGTCCTATATGAACACAATTATTGCACATTTTCTACAATTGTTTATGTCATGTGATGATTCACTGTCGTGCAATGAATATAATGAGCACGTATATTTGCTGGACAGAAATGACCAACCCATACAAGTTGTTTGTATGTTCGACAATCTGGCATGGACCCCTTTAATAGGGTAAAGTACAACACAACTTTCGCAAACAATTTGACATTTTGATAGAAAATGCATGGAAAAGCATTGATGCCAAAGAAATCTCGCTGGCAGCCAGCATTTTTCCTTTGCCTCAGAATTTTCTGTGTCAAATCGTAAAAATAACATTTTTAAGTCAACACCAATTTTGTCTTTTGCGGATGTTTTCAAGTTTTTATATTCAAAATAATTATATTTCGGGAAAGACTTTAACACATTTTGACACAAATCAAAGGAAAGCACTTAGAGCGTCTGCGAAGAATTCCGCATCAAAGAACTGCATAGCTGCACTTGTGACAAGAAGCATCTAAATTTGACAGATTTAACGACGACAGCGACGTTTACTGTCTTATTCTGGTCGGGTTTTATAACTTCTCTTCTACAGATGTGAACATTTACTAGTCTGGTTCCCGTACCTAAAATCTACTACGGATTTAAGTACGGTAATAGCTAATATCTGACGGTCACTCAGACGGCCTGGACAGGTGACGCTTTCCATACACCGAGCCGTTTCATTGGTCTATCGATTATATCGATTGACCAATCAAAAGACAGAATGCAGTACCTGTTCCCAGTCGTAAATTCAGTTATTTACACGAATGGGTACCAGTCTAAACATTTACTTGTCGTATAGCTAGGTATGCTCTGCCAGGTTATTCATCGTGAACTATACTCCTAACGAAATAGCAACACGGTTGAGAATCACGTGACACAAAATGAAAAACAATAGCAAATTTTTTTATCCAGTAAACCGTGACGTAAATTCGGACAAACAATAGTAGCCTATTTCGGAGGTGTTTGCTCCAGTTTTTCGGAACACTCGGTCATTACTGTAGTAAATTAAATGTTTCGTACCAATATGTTTCGCTACCGTATTTTCAATAATATAACGCATCATTACAATTAACCATTTTCGACGGTAAAAGTGTATTTATTATGCGAAACTGATTTCCTCAAGATGGAAATCGATTATTTAGAGCAAGACATTCGTAAGTAAGTATGCAGTTACCTCTGTTTTGTGTCATTTTATTCATGTGTAGCCGATAAAAAAATTTTCTGTAATTCACTAATAAGTGCGCTGACCTATACATTTTCTTTTTGAATTATTGCCAGGGCATGTTGCTTAATACAATGAGTGAGTTTTATCAAATTCTATTATCTAGAACTTGAAATATTTCCAAAAATATGCAAATTTTGACATAAAACACTCCAGCTTCGTTGATCTAACCGAACACGTGAGCATGCTGTTTTATACATTTACGCATTTATAATAGCACATATTTTGGGTTTTCTGTTCTTATTAAATGTAAGACGTTACTTTAAATCCGTTTTCGGGACCAAACAATGAATATACAGCATTTTATTAGCATTTTAGTGACCTTGGACAGGTGTAAGAAATTGTGCATTTTTTCGATGTAGGGGTATGTGATACGAATGCCTATAAAATTCAAACAAGATCGCTGACCATCCATTTTTATTTTATTTTTCAATTGGTAATAACATGTAATTTCAACATACAAAATATAAATAAATTCTATTATTGGGAAAAAATTTAGGAAACTGGAGCATTCCCCTTAAGTGATATCGTTTACACAATTGCAAAGAAAAAACCCATGAGCACAAAATTGCAATATCGAAAATGCCGACTGAAATCTTAGGGATCAAAATGTGATTAGGCTTCTGAAATATCTAGTGTCAATAACTCTTTGAATTATTAATACGGACGAAAAGGCTGCGAAGCAGCCTTCGTCCGTCTATAGATTGAAATTTAAACGGAAACAAAAATGTCGGAAACCCTCTGTTTTTTTCAATGTTAATTGAATGGAAAAATCAGAGGGTTTCCGTGAAATTTCGGGCGGGGGGGGGGAAGGGTAATTTCGCATTTTTGGACAAGTGCGCCCCTTGCTTTTAACGTCATTTTTACAGCAATAACCTGATAATCCCCTTCCTAAACGCTATTAAAAAGACCTGTCAGACGCAGTGGATCAATAAATATCGATATTAACAATGCTCTTGAATTGTGTGTGAATTTAAGAAATACAACAACAAAGCTAAATTTTAACTAAAGACCTAAGCGAAGTCGACCTATGCTAGCTCACGTGTTTTCGTTCTCGGCTCAATGGATAATTCATGACAGATCAGCGGCCATCTTGTTTCGTCTGCACTACTCGACAAATATACCTCCAACAATTTTGGCTACATTCACCATGGAGTAACACACTGCGCGATAATATGAAGTGGTGTGACACCAACAGGGCGGAAGTTGTGAAGATATTGCCGGAAGTATGCATAATCAACAGAAATTATACCAGACAGCAAAAAAGACCGAATTGGTGCAAACGGCTTCGAGAACTATGTGAACTATGTGTAAGTGTCAAAATCTATGGATTTTCAATATCTCAGTTATATTTCAAACCTGTCATATTGGTTTCCAGTAGCAAATGAGTTTCGTACCAAATAAATTTCGACCCATCAAGTTATAGTCTGGACATACCTAGCTGCGATATCGTAGCCACAAACTTGATGATGGGTATTGGTTTGTGGCTACGAGTCCACCCTATTCCTACTTGTGGAGCAAGACAAAAGAGTGGAAAACACATTTTCTTGCATAAATTTTTGAATACTAACATATCTAATCAGATGTGTATCCCATAAAAAGATATTCCATGGCACAAATTCAGTTAAAAAGTATCAACAAGAATTATTATCAATTATTTCCTCCAACGGAAAATTCAAGTCTCAGTAGAATACAATGGGTGGGTACTCCGCTTCAAAATTGAATTGAACTTTATTTGAATCTTATTTCAACATAAAACTACCCTGGATTGACAGAAAAATAGTTAAACTGTTGTCAGGTAACATTCTTACTTCATTCCATAGCTTTATGTTGAAGTTCGACTATGCTAAACTTGCTGGAATGAATCATTCCAGCACTTGCTCCATTGAAATGAATAGGAAGGAATTGTAACCGAAACCCAGATCAAAAAGGTTTCGGTTACATTATTGCAACTAGGACATACCGGGTCTTTTACGGTACCGCGGTATTCGATAAAGTATTCATTTGCAAACGAAGCATCACCTGTCAATTGCGTGCATTAGCAAAACTAGAGGGAAATTTAGTTACTATAATTTTCGGTGATTATTCTTTACATTATTTTGTCTGCATTGGATTTCTGTAGAAAAAGAAAACATGGAATGTTTTCATGTCTCCATTCATCATTTATTTTTTAAGGACGCCATTAACTACCGTGGTACCCAAGAGAACCACCCTTACAATAACAATGATAACAGAATACCTGTTCCTTGAAGCCGTTAATAGGCTTTCGCCTCTATGGCCTTAGCAATTTTAATTGTATACATGAATCAGATCAAATTCTACATAGTCATTACTACGATATGTATATATGTTGATGTCACTCATTTGCATCAGAGCGCATTACATTTAAAAAACAACAGGAAGTTCGACACATGTTGTGGCGCTTTGTTCACTGTCCGATCTTGAACGCTATCCTTATGACGTAACGGTTTGGAATTTAAAAGAAAAAGGGATAACAACATTCTATTTTTCAAAGTGAGGAGCGTTTTGGACATAATAGAACAATAACGAGTTTAAAAACTCTGATAATATTAATAAGCAAATAAATGAAATATATCAGAAACATTCGGTAAAAGTTCCAAGTTAGAATTCGCACCAATGATGTTTGCTACTAAGTTGGGTAAATTCCATAACAACCATGAAGTACAAAATAAACAGAATTTTACAGGAAAAGCAATACATTTTCAAGTGGCGAACTTGATAGATCGACATAAATTGATCTCCGCAACAAGAATTGACCAAACGCCAATCGACAGATCGCTCCGCCCAACATAGAATTTCAGGCAAACAATGGGGATGTGATCGTTAATAGGGAAAGATTTTATCCAGATAATTGTGACGTAAATTCGGACAAACAAAATAGTATTTCGTAGGTGTTGTTATAAAATCTCGTAACTACGGCATGATTTAAGCCGTAGTTACGAGATTTTATAACCACACCGACGGTTTATCAAAACATAACGTTAAACCTAGTCTATTGTTAGCACAAAATTCTTTGCCATTGGCATGTCGATTGTTTTGATTGTCAGTCGGTAAATCGATACAATAACACGTGCAACGAAGAACAATTGGGGCATGACATTTTTGTGATCGTCCATTGGCTAATCGATGTTTTTGATTGACAGTCGGCATTTGGTCAATACTCTATAATTTCTAAACAAAGGCGGTCACGTGACTGGAAAGAAATTCAAAACAAAGCCGGTCTTGTGACAGTAACTGAGTGATTATCTAACTTTCGTTCTATTTTCAAACAAGATCTGGTCACATGATCTACAATAACAATGCGGACGTAATTGGGGGTTGTTGTGTTTCGGAAGGTTATTCTCTTCCAGCAGGCCAATTTGATTCAGAATTTTTGGTCAGGTATGACAAAAAATGATTAATTGATCTATACCCTACAGTGTTTTACCAGGGGTTCTTTTTATGGTTAGGAGAAGGGGCCCTTAATTTGGGGAAAAATGCGTCAAATGAGCTGATTTAGGGGGAAAAATTTCAAGCATGCTTTTTGCTTGAATACTGAAAATGCTTTAAAGTGACATTTCAGAATTTTTTGTCATAAATTTTACTTATATTTTTATCTGAAAGAGCATATTTCCTTATGAAAATTCTGAAAATTTCAAGCCAAAATATTGCGCCGTTTACGAGAAATTTATGTTTTTGTGTTAAAATTGAACAAATTGTTGTGGACAACAGTTTGGATTTATATGCAATTTATCGATTATGTCTCAACTTTAAATGCGTGTTTCTCGCTTATTGGCAACAACTTCAAAAAACTAATAGTATTTATATTCATAAGAATAACCAATCTTGGCATCAAGACATACTTTAAAAAATTGAAATTGGAATGAAATGTCCCTTTAAAATATGTTACAAGACACAAAGAAAACAGATTTTGAAAGCAATTTAAAGGCTTATAAACTAAAGATCTTTGATTGTTAACATAAATACTCCCATGGGAGAACATTATAAAGGTTTGAACATTGATTTATGGGGGGAAAATTACAATTTAGGGGAAAAATGCCCAGAGGGGAAGGGGCCAAAATTCGGCCCCAATTTCTTAGTAAAAAAAAAACCTGTTTACTGAGTGATTGGATATAATAAACAAAAACAAAGGGCCACAACTTGTGTCAGACTTTCCCGTTGTTTTTGAAGCGTAATGCACTCTAATGTAAATAGCAAAATATCAAAGAGTGTATTTTACATCAGAGAAGACTTTGATTAAATGGTCATTGATTCTTTCCCAAATTGTATGACATGGTTTTGTCGTTCCCAAACTGAAAATCTTTGGTAAACATTAATTTTGTATCCAGCATCTAGAACTCTGTTCAAATGATCATAATGCCAAGATGTTTATTAATAAATGTTAATCTATAGCCAATAGCACAGAGTATATTGAGGACAGATCTGAGAAATTGCATTTGTATTTGTAAATGTATTGAATTACCATGACTTAAAATGATTTCTATATTCATTTCAGATATAAAACAAGAATCTACATGGGTTCAAGTTATTTAATACTCATTGTGAGTAGGCCTAATTGTGAGGCCAAGCACCAGACACATTTCAAGTGAGTTTAAGTTTATTTTAGTAAACGAGTACAAAACATGGCAAAGTAAAAACACATTACAGCAATATTGCACATAGTTAGTTATCATATGGGAAAAAAAGACTCCCTTATCTAAATGATTTAGTGAGTTTGTATATGTATAGATTCTGATAATTCTGATAAAATAGCACTAGTCTATGTCTGTTCAATCACTGTTACAGGACTGTCCGTTAATAAATTGCTGAGTGTAACGCTGCACGCCTAGGAGGAAATAGTGTTTGAAATGAGATATCATGTTACATAAATATGTTAAAATGGCAGGTCTGTTGCTACCCACTGCAAATGCTGATCAGGAAACACTTCAGTTGTAGATACTTACTCATATAATAATAATATTTTGGATAAGACATTATTTAGCTGAATCTATTTATATAGAAATTTAATTTCGAGGGCTTAGCACATTTAAAACTACATATTTTTTTTGTATTTCTGAATCTTTAGAAAATAATATGTCATGAGTTCTGATAATGAGTTTCATTTCTGTATTTATTAAAAAAAGATATAAAAGAATTCAAAGATGTTTTATCTCTTAAAATTTTAGAAAGTTCTAAGTTTTTCCCTCTCCTGTAAAATTTTACAAAATTTGATTACAATAGTTTTGTACTAAGCCCTCAATTTGCCTTATGACCATCATAAGTGTTGAAATATTATATATGAGCCAGGATCTGGAAAAAAGGCCCTTAAAGCATTTTTGACAATCCTGTTTTAAGATTGTCCTATAGTTAAAGGCAACCTCGTAAGGATCCATCCTGCTATCTTAAGTTTATACATGTCATCATGAACCTTTCAGAGAATGACATGGGTTCTGATCAGACTGTGCGTATGCACAGGCTGATCTGGATCCAGGTTGTTCTCAAATGCCATAAAGGACGTTTTTCCAGATCTTGCCTCATATGTATTTGACAATTTTGTCCATTTTCATGTTATGAATTTAATATGCATATAATTGTGTACATGTTTATCAATAATCATTTTGCAGACATGGTGAAATCAGAAAACAGTGGTATGTTGAACAGCTGTATAAAGTCTGGTGGAATGGAATGTGTTTCAGAAAGGCCTTCAATGGTATGCATTTATTCTTTATCCATGAAACAAGCCTGATTTCATTGTATCCAGTGGGGGATCCACAGGGGGTTCGGGGGTTTGACCCCCCTCTGTAGCCTGATTATTTCATTTTCATGCAAAAATTCAGTCAAAATTGCATAACACTAGGAAAACGAACCCCCCCCCCCCCTTTCAATGTCCGAACCCCCTTCACATAAATCCTGGATCTGCCACTGGTATCATGTACAAAGGTAGATCTATTTTTCCTGAATTACAAAGTATGATGAAAAACATTACTTTCTAAATAAACTATACCTTACCATAAAGTACAAATTGTCTGCAACCTGTTTCAGCATGGATCAGTTTGAAATATTGTTGTTTAGAAAAGGTTGCATACATAAATATTTACATGTCTAGATCTATGCTTGATTGGAATGTGACAATTTTAATTACGAATTCACAGTTTACATGTTGAATTACCCAGGTAGGTAATTAAGCAGCAGGGGTGCAGTATTTTTGTTAATAAAATGTTCTGTTCTGTATATATTTAAGGGCACATCCCCTGCCGCTTAATGAAACCCACCCTGCATTAAAAGGGATGATTTAAATGGGTAATTACGGCTTTTTAAAGTAATTACAAACTTTTCCAAAGAACAAGAAGAATTTTACATTCTTCAGTAAAAACAATGTAGGATATATCAATAATCAACATTTTCTACTTTTCATTCAATGTTTTGATTTTGAAAATATGCAAATCCTTTTTCCTTTTGCAATACATATTGCAGAAAATTTTGTAAAAATACATTGAACATTTTTTGATGATTTAACAACTGATCTTGTCATCTCATCAGCATCACCTTTGAAATTTTTGATTGTATTTTTCATTGCATGTATTGTTGCATTTTGACAAGGCTTCAAATATTGTTAGAAAAGTAGAAAATGCCAGGATGCCAGGAGTTGTGATTTTTAGGGGTCAGTATAAAGCTGAAATGTTACATTTGTTACTTTTGTATAATTGCAGGTTCATAAATCAGGTGCATAGATGAATAAAGATGATGCTGACAATGATGATTATCGGTGTTATAACAGACAAATTGACAATTTGTGGACATTGTTTGGTCCATACAGTGATTTGTGTACAATATCCATGTATAAACGTTCAAATTTTAAATCTGACAAAACTCCATCCTGTTTTAGCCAATTCCAACATAATGACGTCTTTTGACAACCTACATGATGAAAGGTTTTGAAAACATTCAGGAAAATGAAGAAATGGTTTTGTGAAAAGCAATTTTATCATTTCCCACGATGTTAGATAAAAAAATATGAAATTTTATTCTCTTAAGATTGTCATCTGCAACATCTTTCAATTTGGGACAGTCTTAAAAAAATCTGTCTGGTAATTAGTTACTAATGATATAGTGCAGATAACCAAATACAATAGAATATCATGTTGTGACTTGTAAAAAACCAGCCAAAGTGTCATTCGTGTTTATGAAAATTAGAATAGATTTTTAACGTTTTATTTGATTTTTGTTCTGGCTATCAGAAAACATACACATTAACCCAAGTAAGTCCTGATTTTGTCAACCCTGGAAGAAAAAGCTTAAGAAAACATTGAGACAAAAGAAGAAAATGCTGATATCCAGCGTTTTCTCCTTTTGCCTAAATATTTTCTATGCTAAATTGTACCTAAATTCTATCTTTATCATTATCAACATTCATTTGACATTTGCAGGATGTTTCTTATTGGATCACTCTAAATTTTAGAGTTTGGGAAAGGGTTAAATCAGAGTAATAACTAGTATGGAGATTTGATAGACACAAGGATGTTATGCCTTCCAATAGCATATCTTCTGTCCTCTTTATTTCAAGTTGTGCACCGGTCCATCAGAAAACCTTCAACCAAAGTAAATACAGTTTACACTCGTTAAGTCAGCATCTGATATGTAAAACTTCTGCTTAAGTCGAAATGAAAATGTGGTCCTTGCATCATCTATGGTCATAGGGTATCAACCAGGTTAGACAAATTTAATTATTTTATAGTGAATAAATCAATTGAAATATAGTAGGAAAAGGAGATTATTTGTTCTTTTAGAGCAATTTTCCATTTCCTGCTATATTTCAATAATGCACGCACTTGCCCAACGAAAATGAATAAATATTATTAATCAAAGACGAAAAGAATTGGTATAAGTCGAATTCATGATATCTCGAGCTAAAATGATGTTCCCTAAGACTTCGACACAACAAATATTACGAAACGCATTGGAAAACGGCTTACTGTCATTTGAAGGCAATGCTGAAAACTGTTGAGATGAAGCGAAACATGCTAGTGATAATGAACTTTCCGAGCGTCTTCAATATATGGGAACTTTGAAAACCATTGACTTGATGAGAGAAAATGTTGAAAAACTACTATGCCTGTTTGCGGTTTTTAGCTCACCTGAGCAGAAAGTGCTTAAGGTGAGCTATTGTGGTCACTCAATGTCTGTCCGTCCGTCTGTCAACAATTTGGTGTTTACACCATAAGAATTTGCATGGGTTCGAATCATTCCCATTGGATCAGAAAGTTGAGAGTTATGTGCCCTTGAATCTGACCAAATTGCCTTTTATTGCCAAATATTGAACAAAACTTGGTCATAATGTTAGATATCAAGTATTGTTCGGGAAAGGTTTAAGGTAGTCCACCCCCTAATGAGATTTGCACGACGTCGGAATTATTCGGGTTAGGTCAAAATCAGTCTGCTGAGGAACCTTCCACCGCTAAATGATTACAATCGCGTCCGGATATGTTCAGATACGTAACGACGACACTCGGAAAAACAGATGTTTTATGAATCTCAAAATGGCCACATTACGGGTATTCTACCTTAATTTAAGACAAATAACTCGTAATCTTTCCACCCAAAAAAGACAACAATATGTATACATATATATTCCAATGATTCATTTAAAATTATTGTGTGCAACATCTTTGTATTTGGACCAAACTCAACTTTTAACGTTTGGGAATGGGTTAATGGTGTGGATTTCAAAATTCATACAATTCGTTATTATGTCTGTGTGACAAGTCTGTAAGGTCATTGTTCTTGGTCAAAGACACATCTCAAGGTCATAATTACAGAACCTCATAGACCTATAGACTCTACTCCAAGTTCCAACAGGCATTTGTGCTTCACATGCACGTCTTTTAGTCTAAAACCCTTTGGATTTTGACGAGATAGATCTAGTTTTCTGGGAAACGTTAAGGTTGACGTCGACATCCTTTCGTCCGTTTCTAGGCTTTGCCTACTTTCATATTAGAGTTTGTTATCGTTGATATATTGCGCTAAAACAGGACGGTTTATGTATGTGAAGATTATTGCGTTTGTCCGAATACGTCCGTCAATGCCTGGGCGTCATTCGTAGCAACGGAAATTGACGAGTGATATCCTCGTCAATTTCTGTTGCCACGAATGACGTCCAGAGAACTACGAACTATTTGTAGTAATTCGCTTCTGCATCAAAACAAGACATGTTACGACGTCCATGACGTCCTTAATCAGCATTTTCTTCTTTTCTCTCAATATTTTTCAAGCTTTAATATGCACTCATTCTTCATAAATCAATATCAAGAAGAGTTTTGTATTAGCTTTCAAATTGAACCACAATTACATTTTGACTTTTGGAAAGTGATAAACCAAAATCCGACTTTATAAATAAAAACGTCAGTTTTCTGCGAGTTTGTTAGGGTACAATAAAAATGGTTAATCACCGAAATGCTTAAGTATGCATTTGTTTTGCTAATTTCTCTGTATTTAATGCCAATTCTTTCGCTGCCATTACTGTTTAACGAGCTCAATTATATAAACGTTAATCAAATTTGTCTTATAGACATAATTTAAGCAATTCTTACCTGAATATCTATGAAACTCCATCAATTAAAACCTCGATCTGCATCAACATGGTCCAATCTAACCAAGTTGCGCTGAATTGAAAGTAGTATAAGGTAATGCCCAATTGTGCAAGCTGATCTTATTCTAAAACGAAAGTTTTCTAATTGAACTTCTTTTCTTTCTAAACTTTCTTAACTTTCGGATTTTATATGGTTCAAACTCTTTACATAATGTACAATTTGATGTGAGCTAAATGAAATTACTTGACAACACAAACGGCAACAAACTGACTCTTCCAATTTGAAAGCTGATGTTTACTACCACTATGGCACATAGAAGGATGTTGATATGAATAAGATTTGTGTGCAATTAAGTACAGAAAATATTTAGGCACATGGTCTTGGTAAGAGGTATCTTTTGTCCCGTTGTTTGTCCTAGCATTTTCTATAAATACAAGACTAAAGTCTTCTTTGTGAAAGGGCTCGGTGGATAATCGAGTGACTCAGAATTTCAGAAAATCATCAATATGTTTTGTTAATACTTGATCAATTCAAATTCGGAATTAAGCCGAGAAGGTGGGATAATGCCTGGAAACTTTCTTACTTTTGACCGACAAAAAATGTAAGTATGATTGAAGTACGCATTCAGCACTAGGACGAATGCACTTGTAAAAAATCGAATGAAACTATTAATTTAGTACAATATTAATGTAATTTAGAAGAAGACGAATTGGCGGATATTCCCCTCCATAGGAAACATCTCGACGTGGTAAATTTTTAAACAAAAATCAGCTGATAAAAAAGTTTTTGAAGATCAACCAAAATTTTGGTTGATCTTCAATAACTTTTTTATCAACTGACTTTTAAAAAGTCAATCACTTCTAACGAATGAATGTCGTCTGTCCACCTTCTCTGCTTCAAACCGAATTCAAATCTGTCACGCGTTAACAAAAGTATTGAAGATTTTCTGAAATTGTTGTGTCACGTGATTATCCACCGTATAATAAGAGGGTAGGAATGCCTTCGGTAATGTTGTTGCTGATTCCATTTCTGATGTCCAAAATGAAATATGCATTATGCTTGTTTGATTTACAACCGGTATTCAATGGAGAATGACATATATCTGGCAACTTTATTAAGGTTTACAGACCCTGAAAAAATCACCACTTTCTTGCCATACGAAATGCATCAAACTACACACACTTGTAAATACACTTCAAATAAGTTGATTCATCATGCCGGATTTCAAAATTATGCTTCAAGAAGAAAATAATTTACAAATATTATTTTACTCTATATTCATATGCAAGGGGGGGGGGTAATTTTGAACATTTTTGTCAAATATTTCCATAAGTATGCATTAATTCATAATTCTAAACCGTACAAAATGCTTGAGTTTGTATTTGGAATGGAAATGAATCAAAGTATGGGAATTATTTGCACTTTTAAAATTTCTCCTCTGGCTCTTTGGTGCTTTTCAGGGGTTGTATACATTAACAAAATTATTAGCTTGCATTCAAGCTATGAAAGCCTGCCTTTTTCTATTTAAATCTCAAATTATCTGGAATTGCATCTAATTTGAAGGCCCAATTCTATTAAGATCGTTACGAACATTTGTATGCCACCGAATCGAAAGATCGAGGCATATTGTTTTACTCGTGTCCGTTTGTGTGTCCGTCTCTCCGTCCGTCTGTCTGTCCATAAACTTAACATGGGCCATTTCGGTTGTTTCAACAAACACATCTTGCTTATCTTAAATTTGTACGTCATCTCAAAGTTCTTATTTTGTCAAAACGACTTCTATTCGTATCTTCGCTTGTCCGAATTATAATATCTGTCCACACGATCCAACTGTTTGATAAAATGGTTAAAGGGACATAGCATTCCAATTTCATTTTTAAAGTATGTCTTGATGAAAAGATTGGTTATTCTTATGCGTATAAATGCTATCAGTTTTTTGAAGTTGTTGTTAATATGCGAAAAATACGCCTTTAAAATTGAGACAGAAACCAATAATTCCATAAACATGTAAATGTGAAGTGTTGTGGACAACAATTTAATTAATTTTAGCACAATAGATATATACGTATATATTTCTCGTAAACGGCGAAATATTAAAGTAAAATTCATGAAAAAATATGTGAGATTTCACTTTAAACGATTTTGTACCAGATCTGTCACGTAAGGAACATCGTAACTTTCGTTAACACACAAAAGAAGTCGTAAGATCGTTAGTAAAACGGGTTCCATGTACTTAAAACTATGATCATTCCGTATCTAATTTTAAGCACCTGTCATTGATGTTTGCCAAAAAAAGAAAAGTAATAGATATTCTGGAATCAGCGTGATGGGATTTAAGACATTGAAACATGCTTCCGCAGAAATTAAAAAAAAAACTGTACTTGATATATTGATAGAGAGTAATTATTTTTTTAATTACCAAGAGTTCGTTTACCTATGTAGCTTGATACAAACGGAAATCACTCTGACTGTACCATTAACAGTCGACATTTTTGAGATTTTGTCATTCTATGCACTTCTAATAAAAAGGTCAAATATTGTTGTATTAATAAATTAAATATGATTTTTGAAGTATTCTTCTGAAAGAGTAACATATCAACCCATTACCACACAATGACCCCTTTTGACTCCTTACAAGATAATGGCTTTGGAAAACATTGTGGAAAATGAAGAAATTGCTTGTGACAAGCAATTTCTTCATTTCCCACAATGTTTTCCATCCAAAAAGACAAAAAAATCAAATATTTCATTCACCTGAAACTGTCGTCTGCAGGCTCTTTTAATTTGGACCGCCCTAAATTTTTGTCGTTTGGTAAAGGGTTAATCAGGTACCGAAACAAGGTTGAGACAATTAAACTTTGAGTTTAGTTGGTTGGTGCCTTGCATTATGTAGGGTAAAAAAGAGAGACGATTTAGCACTGGTACCAAGTCTTTCATTTTTTATCGAAAACCAGTTTCACATTTATAAACGTTATTAGATACAATCACCCCATACCGTTTGCCAAATCCATGTTTTTTTTCGAATGTATTTTATATCCGATTTTATGTTAAAATAATTATTATTTATAATTTATATTTATTATTCATAATTCATTTATATTTATAATCGTTGAATTCATAAGTTATTAGCAGATTATCAAAGTTTCAAAGTATGTATTTTTCATCAGCTCTTTATGAAACTGATAATCATGATATTACGTCGAAAGACGTTTCAAAATCGTGAAAATTATTATAAGAAAACTGACCCTAGTTTAGTATCACTACAGATAACAAAGTAATTTATGACCGACACTGGTCCATGTCTACTTTATTACTGTATAACACCTAATTTACCGGCTGGAACAATGTACTACAATTGTTTACATTACAAATACCATGATATTACATGGTATTAGATACTCGGCCTTGACAATAATACCTTTTTCTGAGGATTTTGTAGAATGTTCTATTATCGTCCAATATTTGAGATAAGGGATTATAAACAATTTCTGGGTATTAATGCGTTATTTTAGTACTGACAAGATGGACTTATACAAATACTACACACTAACAAATCGCTGCTTTCTGCCAAAAACCACGTATCTGCAGCTTAAAACAAACTGCAGATACGAGGTTTTCGCAGAACAGCGACGAAATACTTTTAAAGTGGGTCAAAGCAACATTATGATTCTGCATCCAACATAGTGGGAAAGCTAACCTTGAACTTTCGCCATTGTACTATAGACTTCATCAGCATAATGACTGGATTACTGGGGGCTAACACTACCCTGGGTGAATGATGTTAAGTGCCTGCCTCATATGTGCGACAAGTGGAACCAAGCCCCTGACCCCATTAACCCTTTCCTGAATGACAAAATTTTAGGGTGATCCACTTCAAAAACTGCTACAAGTGACAAAATGGGAAGTTACTAAAGATAGAATTTGTAAAATATGGCATAGAAAATATTGAGACAAAAGGAGACACTGTTGGTTATCAGCAGTTTCTTCTTTTGTTTCAATGTTTTCCAAAGCCTATTGTCTTAGGGACGTCAAAACCAGGTCTTGATTGGGAGAGGATTAAGTACCAATCTGTGTGTCCTAGTATACAAGGCTTCTCTCATTCCTCAATCGGTTTTTTACCAAAATATTTTCACTAGGTTATGTTAACATCAGAAACAAATTACTGCGCGTATATATCACCAGTAATGGTCCATGTCTAGTTTGTCAATGTCATACACCTACTTTACCGACTGAAACAATGTACCACAATTGTTTACAGAACAAATATTTGGATGATACAAATGTAGAACATTTGTACATTTTATGAATAGAAATGTGCAAGGAACTTGTCCTTGATGTATGTCATGATCTGTCTGCGACAGAAACACATTTACGTGTTCATATCATGGCAGATGACCACTTTATAATTGTCAAACACCTAATTTACAACTCTCTGCCAGGATTTATCGCTCATATTTATCGACTCAAAGTCTGTCACAACGCTAGCAAATTTGAACTCTTTACTATAAATTATTGTGACGTTATTTACTGCATCACTGTTGTTATCTTTGCATTATAAAAGTCTACACATGTAGCGATCACGCACTAGGTCACTCATCATAAATAGAATTCTGGATTTCGTCGATTTATTTTTGTTTAATGAAGGCAAATTGAGATTTCATCCAATAAAAATTGTATCAGATTTTCAAATTGTTATGCACTTTCACTACAGTGAACGGATATTGGATAGTGAAATCTCACCAAGGCCCCTAGATTAGACGAGATTCGCTATTGTAATAACAGAGCTCGATCCTTTCGTAGTAAATCGTAGAAATCGATGATGATAGAAAGAGAGTGGTAAACTTGCAGAAATGATGTAGTACCGTTTTTTACACTACAAACCGTTATTGAATTGTGTAGATGGTATTGGACTACGCTACTTGAGCAACTAAATATCTCATTTTGGTGTGTATAGATGTTGAGTCGTTGTCTATTACCGGTATTTGATATCACACATTGTAATCGTGCTCTAGATTAAGATAAGACCTGGGTAAAGGTAGGTTCACACTAACGAATTTTCCTTACGAATCCTTACGAACTGGTTATTCGTAGGCCATCCGTGAACATTCGTAAACAATATGCTGGTATCCGTAAATAACTCGTAAGTATAAAATGCTTTATTTCTTAGTGTCAGCTGCTTGATGATGATATGGAGATCATATCTTATTATTTACAACCAAAAAATATAATAGACATAGTAAAAAAATCGTGCATATTCATAGATTTCGTTTTGAGTGGCCCATTCGGAAAGTTCTATCGTATATAACCGCCAGTATTCGTAAACAACTCTTATGTATTCGTAAACAACTCGCAGTGAATCGGTGATACATGTATTCTTAGTGATTCGTGCTCATACGGGGACATTTTTTGACTCGTTGAAAATTTTCTCACGAATGTCCACGGATTAAATGTTCCGTTATTCAATCGTAAATGACTCTTAGTTAATCGCAAATCACCCGTAAGTGATTCACGAATATAACACGGCAAGTTTACGAATATAAACGAGCCGGGATGTTTAAAAAAGGGCAATTATGATATGAGATTCCGAGAATGATACTAAAACAGATCAGGCTCCCCAAAGGGCCTGATGAGGGTTATGTTTGATGGAGAAGCTGCGAGAGGACAGTGTGAGTCCTGGTCAGACCCTGTGAATATGCAGAGGCATAAGATGATAAATATTTATCTCACATGATATAAGTACACTTTTTCGAAATCATTGCTCATATACTATACTTCGATTCAAAATTGATGACAAATATAATCTATGATAGAGGAAATACTATACATGTATAATGTTTTGCTAGACGTCAAACGATTTCCAATTGGATTTGCAATAAAATGAGGACTAAGAGCCCTTTTTTCAATGTGTTTATATGCACTGGGGTCATTTTTTTTTATCCCATCACAAAAAATGACGATAAGTCCTTCTAACGTTGTTCGATGTTCAAGAAAAAAACATTTATTATCCACGAATATAAGATTGAAAAAGTAAAAAAAGTAAACGTGCATCGGAGAACAACTTTGAATAAGGCATTCATAAATATATATCTGGGGTCATAAATGACCCCATACGGTGGTATGAGGGTTATTCCGGTAGAAGCAATTAACACGGTGGGGATTGTGCATGCTGGGATGGATAACGAATACGGACAAAAATAATCTCGAATCTTGTCAAATATTTTGCAATAACTCCTTTATTTCTTTGTCAATTTTCAAAAGGTCTGTTGCATGTACCCCGCCTTTAAAATCTCTTTCCTCGGATACATGGATTATTTGTGGTATCCTTTTAATTTTTCCAAAAATTGATCCCAACTGACCAGAAAACGAAATGATAACGACTACGGCAAAATAAGCCACGCTTCAGGTAGGAAATTGTGCAATAATTTTCTTATTTCTATGTCAATTTGCAAGCGGTTTGTTGCATGTACCCCGCCTTACTGAGCGCTTTCCTCAGGTGTATTACTTATTTGAAAACTTCCCATATTTTCCCCAAAACTTGATCCCAACTGATCTGAAAAACGATAAGATTTTTTGTCGTTTTTCTGGTCGGTTGGGATCACTTTTCGCAAAAAGTACAAAAAGGTTTCGTGTAAATCATACACCGGAGGAAAGAGCTCCGTAAGGCGGGGTACACGCAACAACCCGTTTTTGAATTGACACATAAATAAGGAAGTTATTGCAAATTGTCTTACATGAAGCGAGGCAAATTTGTCCGTAGATTTACCCATCCCAGCATGCACTATCCACACCGTAATTAGGTTTTCTTTCCCAAACGGCAAGATTTTTTGTTGTTTCGATTTGAAAGGAGTTACAGACAAAACAATTATTGATGTAAGAAGTGTAAACTTTGTATGGTATTGAATAGAAAATTCTGAGTGAACAGAAAGAATTGCATTGCTGATTATCAGCAATTTATTCTTTTCTCTCAATATTTTCCCAAACCATGGGACGTCAAAACTATGTCTTGTTTGGGAAAGGGTTAAAGGGGGAATAACACTTAACATCTTGCAAATTTTCCGAGAACTTCGTACAAAAAAATAAATATGTATGTCGTATTATTAAAATATGGCCTTTAAATTGCATATATGCCAAATCTTAGCTTTCTACCTTGTGTATTGGCTTAGATGTCGACGGATTTAAAACCCCATGATTTTTTGTCCCGGGGATAATATTTACAATAATGGAACATATGGGTTTTAAATCCGTCGACATCCTAGCCAATACACAAGATAGAAAGCTAAGATTTGGCATAGATGCAATTTAAGGGCCATATTTTCATAATACATATTTATTTTGTACGAAGTTCTCGGAAAATTTGCATGATTTTAAGTGCCATTCCCCCTTTTATGGTTATGAAGAAATTGTTGGTAAAACCCAAGCTTATTTCGTTCGCAAGTCATATCGTCTTGTCAAATGTCAGATTTTCAAAAACGAGGTTGTCTTTCTTACAACAACAACAACAACAAAAAATAAATAACAAAGGACTGGTAAGCATTCGTAACTAAGTCGGCAATACTCCTATTGATTCGTAAATAATCCGTAAACAGTCCGTAAAGTAGTCGTAGAAATACGCAAACCGTCCGTTAAATTCGCTCAAATCGTAACAATACGTGAACTTATCGGCAATGTGATTACAAATGTCCAATTCGTAAGGAATCGTAAGAAAATTCGTCAATATGAACCCACCTTAATAGTCTATGTGACCAGTTATGGAACGAAATCTGTATGGTGCGAAAAGACGATTTCAAGGGAAGTAATTTTCATTGCTCTCAAATTTTGAATTTTTGACATTTGTTGGGTTTTTGCCTACGTTTCATACAATTTTACAACCATTTTCACAAAAATTGTTTAGAACATTCCCCGGAAATTTGAGCATCCACAATCATTTCCGTTGTTACGAAAACAGGCGACATTGTATCTAACGCTACTTTAAAGATACTTGGACTAACGGACATCACGAGATAAGTCGAAATATAACGATTATACCGGAAGTGCATTACCCAGGTCATACCTTAAGTCATCAATACTAATAAAATTCCCTTGTTGCAAGAAAGTATTTTCTCCTCAAAATGGTTAAATAGGATCATATTAATTCCACAGCTGTTCAATTTTAATGCAAATCGTGATTAATTTCATCTAAGAATTTCACATAAGAAATTAAAGAACGGCGGCTTCAATTTTAAAAGAAATCATGTTATCAATATGCGGATGTTGTTTCAGATATGGTGTGCAGTGATTATATTTATATTTCAATGCATGTTGCACTCTCCCGTGAAATCCAGATAACTATTGAGCCAGATTATCAAGCCACATTTCAACACCCAGCTTTGCTATTTAGGTACAAATGTACTACCGAAATCATCCCCGCATGTATTATAATATCAACCCATTGATTCCCAAACATTTTTTTCATAGTTTTGGTTTTCATATATATTCGGGTGGATCCATGTTTTTGCTGTCTTACAAAGCAGGGATGTTCCACTTAGACCAGAATATAGCATGGTTTTGACAGTGTACTGGATAATACGTCTAGATTATTTTTTTTTTTATCTCACTACCCAACGAGGCTGCATTAAGGCTGTATGTGTTATAGGGCTTAAGATATATGCCAGGTTGGAGTTTCTTTTAAGGCAATGCAAACTCAAGGCTTACTGTGTAATAAGACATGATCAATGGGCTAGGATGAACGTTGTTTTTTACTTTATGCCAAATTAAAGATGCTTTTTAAAGTAGGCCAAACTCCAAGGTCAAGGTAACATCATCAATGGTCATTGTCTATATCTGAAATGTCTTGGTGGGAGGTATCCACATGTGAAACATCGAGGTTGAATGTGCATTTTTACATAAGATATAGGCCAGGTTAAAGTTTTTTTTATAATGGTAAATAAGTAGGTCAAAACTTCAAGGTCAAGGTTACAAGATCAAATTCCATGGTCCCAAATTAAAGGCATTGATTAGAGGTACACACATGTAAAATATCAAGGCTGTATCTGTTTTAGGGCACGGGATATGGACCATATTAAAGCTTTTGCGGACGTCGACGCCGAAGTCCGAAGGTATGACAATAGCTCTTCCGAGACTTTCGTCCCGGACGTGCTAAAAAGTAGTTTCATATACAGAGACAGACCATTGTGTGTCAATATGGATAATGTGTGAAGTGGAAATACATGAGACATGAAAAAAGGATTTGTTTCGGAAATGATTAAATACATTTTTTAATTAACTGAATTATTCCGTCATCTGTTATGCTAATTTCTTCAATCAATGAATTGATAAAGACATTTCTTGGTGAATGCATTTTCCCATTGGGATGCCGAGTTAATAATGTCAGGGTTATTTTGTGTACTTTTGTGGGAATAAGTACAAACGAGCTGGGACATAGAAAAAGAGCCCTCGTGGCATTTCAGAAAACAATGTTTTCGGATCAGTCCTTGGTATACGTAGAGTAATATGGTAAACTTCAGCTTTCTTACAGTTGCTAGAGCTAATTTAGAGGATACAAGAAAAAAATATGGGTTTTCATCAGGGACCGTTTTCACCAACATTTTCTAAAAAAAAAAAATTCTGAAAAAAATTACATAACAACCTATCTGATTGGACGAGACATGTGTCTCGGCCAATCGGATGGATTATTGTGTAATTTGTTATTAGACGGGTTGGTGAATGCCACACCAGACTCTTCGTATGCACAGGTAGATCTGGATCTATAATGGTCTCAAATGCCACTGGAGACCTTTTTCCAGATTTCTGTTGAAATAATGTCTGGGAGTTCCGAGACGAATTCATCAGAGTCTTTGATAATCATGTTTCATCCTACTTAGACTACATTAACAGTATAATGTTATTTGACGGTAAATGTACTAGCTAGGTGGGGATATCTGCCGTCATTATTTCAAGTACAAGTATTGTTTTGCGCGAAGAAAACATAAAGAACTACAAACTATGGATGAAGGAAAAAAGTATGAAGGAAAAACATACTCAGCTAAAATCAGAAAAATAACTACATTTGAGAACGGCGCATATTCAAACTTCCATGAACAATTTGGAAAGGAAATAACATTTTTCCATCACCTGCAGCAGCAGCAGTCGATGTTATGAAAATAGTTATGGAATAAGTACGGGTACCAAACTATGTGTTGGCTCTCTAAATGAAATGAATGTTGATTTCCCGCACGCTTTTTACATAATTATGTTTTATGCACGCCGAATACTGTGTCAGCCAATCAAAATATTTACTTACACTGACATTGATTTGTCAGCTGCTTTGATTCGGGCACTTAGGTCTGGTTTCCTGACCATGGGTACGAGGATGGTCAGACTATTACATTGGAGATGCTTCAAATAACGCACTGTATTAGTGTTTTATGAGCAAAGCTCGAGCGTTAATCCTAAGCGTAGGTCACGTTCGGTACAATAGATCAGAAAAGGGAATACGGTTATCACAACGTACAACTCATGTGACTTGTGACGTGACAAATCGGTCTCATCCTCGGAAACCACAGCGGTCATAGCTCACGCTACATGACCCCTGGGGCACTTGGCCACTTAAACTTTGAAATAGCCGCCGAAAATCGTTACGAAACGCGTGAGTGCAAAGCCCAATCACATAACGGCTCTCATAAGTCAATTCGTTGTCAATTACAACCAAGATGGCTGCGCTCATGATAAGATGTAATTTGTGCGACAACAATTTAAAAATTACAGATCGCTGACATGTCATTCAGCTTTGAAATAGAAAAAAGGGAAAGTTTCTCTTTGGAAGTCTTTTAAACTTGAAAAATTAAATTTTTCACACGCTAAACGTAAGTAATCCTCCATATTGACAACTTACCCGAAGCGATTTATCAATCTCCTACGCAGTTATCTACCCTGAATCAGGATTAAATTACGTACCTCTGACGTAATCACTGTTTAGAAGTTGGCGATTTGTATCGGCCAGTTTGATTGGTCTACTCACCCATCATGAAATGATGATGGAACCAATGAAACGGCGGCATTTGGGAGCGGCTAATACAAAGTTTTTCTCGCCAAGTGCCCCAGGGGTCATGTAGCGTAGCTATGACCGCGGGGTGTCCGAGGATGAATCGGTCTGGAAAGGAGGGTAAATGAGTATAATGTGCACGCTTCAGGTAAGACTTTCACTAATAACTTCGCCGATGGTCAAGCATTCTTCGAGGACGACTCTCGTCTGTGATTTGTAACGATACGATACGACAAGTAAAGTATAAGGAAAGTTATAAGCAAAAGTCGTACTTGAATCGAGCCCTTTTTACTCATTTACCTTCCAATCCTGACCGATTCGTAACGTCACAGATCACATGGGTTGTACACCGTGTAATACAAATAGACTTTTTCTGTACAATGTAGCTGTTTTAAGAAACGGAAACCGCAGCAGATAACTTTGTTACAGAGAAATATCGGCATTTCCTGATAACTTTTGCACCTACACTAGACAACATGGATAACAATAAAATAAAGTGGATCATAATTCAATTATATTTTATTATCATTTATTTGTCTGTTATAATTCCCCAAAATTAACGCTAGAATAGATGGATTATTCTGTTTCTTACTGAGACTGTTTAAGACTGGTTTGTTTTGAAAATACAGAAAATATTGAGACAATCGAGAAAATGCTGATCATCAGTGAATTCTCCATTTGTCTCATTTGTTTTGAAAATCTTTCTTTTTTGGGATTCATAACTAGGTCTTGTTTGGGAAAGAGACAGAAATGGCTTTCAACTATGCCACGTTTAACACAGACTTGTAAGACAAAAAGTCGTCCGTATTACAAAACTCGATTGTCTCTGTACACTGACAGGTTTCTGGCATAATGTATAATCTAACTATGTCCCAAACAATATATATGTTAGCGGCAATAAGTAAAATTAGGCAATAAGCTTAATGCCTAGGCAATACGCTATTGCCTAGGCAGTAAGCTTATTGCCTAAATCACTCTAGGCATTAAGCTTAATGCCTATGTTTTAAGCCTATTGCCTGGCAAAAATAGCCAGGCATTATTCTTATTGCCTAACGATGAAATATGACTATATTGTTTGAAATCTCATTTGAAATTGAACATATTTCACAAAAATTCACCATTATTTAGAGCTTGAAATTACACTTGTTGCTTTTGTATCCTGCATTGAATCAAATAGCCATAATTCCATCTTCTGGAAACCCTTCGAATTAAATCTTAGTTAAACAGATGAATTCTTTTAACCATCTGAGTGAGATTATCAGCCGGTGGCTCGGAGCGGATATTGTGCTTGTTATGGTGCTAGTAATGTCAAGAATACGTGACTAGAAAACTGTTGATGTAGTGTCAAACACCATTCAATCAATTGTACAGAAATCTGCAAATGATATCCCCCAACCTCGGTGAAAAATAAGGCCCTTCCACCTGAAATTGATTCTTACAGACCTGATACTAATTCCCATTTTAAAACAAGGCAGCGCAACTATCTCAGGTTATTGAGCAACCTTCGCACCGGTGCATTTACCTTGATTTTTGTCCAACAAATTAATATTTTAACTTGAACATCTTTAAGTTCAAAGTTTGTTCTGGACACAGATGATGCTTACACAAGGTAGCCCATAGCCATGCATTACCTTCAATGTGATGATTGACTAAATTACTTGAATTCACAGAAATATTCATGAACACAGTCAGTCAATGCCTAAACATAACCATTAAAAATGGTTGTAAAGTATACTCAATTTAGGATGAAACATTTCATTCAATAAACTTGAGGTTTACGAACTGAGAATGAAATGCAGAGCCAGAGGCGAAATTTGAAAAGTGCCAGTAATTCCTAAACTGTGTTACATTTCCATTCCAAATACAAACATAAGCATTTTGTATGGTTGAGAAATTTGAATTAATGCATACTTATAGAGATATTTGACCGAAATGTTCAAAATTACCTCCCTTGCATATGAATATAGGGTAAAATAATATTTGTAAATTATTTTCTCCTGGAAGCATAATCTTGAAATCCGGCATGGTGAATCAACTTATGTGTGGTGTATTTACATGTGTGTGTGTAATTTGATGCATTTCGTATGGCTAGAAAGTTGTGTTTTCATTCTCAGTTCCCGGCCACTTCGTAAGCCTTAATGCTTGAAATCTTTAGGCAATTAATTTACCAGGAAATAGCTTATTGCCTAGGCATTAAGCTTATTGCCTGATTGTACTTATTGTCGCTAACATATGTTAGGCAATAGACTCAATTTTGAATGAAACATTTCAGGCAATAAGCTTAATGCCTGACCTTTTTAGGCAATAACTAATTGACTAGGCAATAACTTATTGCCTGATTTTACTTATTGCCGCTAACATATACACTGTATACCGTAGTTATACTTTGATAAAACAGTGGAAAATGTTGATAACCAACATATCCGTCAATATTTTTATCAATATTTTTCAGTGTCTATGTTTACGTGCACGTTGTCATACAGCCATGAGTGGTGTTAACATGTTGTGTGTGAGACCTTTAGGTGGTGTTAATCCCCAACAACATTGAACGATACCCCATTTAGCTGACGGAATAGGTGAAGGCTTCACTGTACGCTTTCATAAATTATGTGTGTGCGAAATTGAAGAAAAAAATAGCTTCAACCATAAGGAACACTACAGCACTGTAAAATATTCATATGTGACCCATCAAGCTAACGGGTACCTTATAGGAAGTGTAAAAAATATCGACACTAGTCAGTCTGTGCAGTCTGCGCAGCCAGACTAGGGCAGACACATGTATGCAATTTACTAAATCTGGAATGTTTTCCCTACTATGTATGTTCATTTTTCGCATACAGTATCTGGTTGACCTGTGCTGAGTTTAACAAGTTTGTCAACATGTGGAGTTTTGACTTCTGATAAGGTCCCTTTTAGTTTGACGGGTCACATATTTTATCTAATGGTTGTGTATTTCTGCAGCAGTTGCAGTACTTTATCATGTTCTGTCAGAAATTTAGTACGAAAATGCTCATGAATTATCGGCGGTAGTCTTAGTTAATTATTGATATCTATTTCACTGTTCATTTTCCTAATGCCAAATAGATTGGATAAAACCTCCAAATGTCTGTTTATGAATTCTTTTATTAAAGCCTGATGGCATGAGTCTTGTTTAAACTAAGGAAAATGATTGTAGAGAATTAAAAGCACGTTTATTATGGTTACACCGGTAATTAAGTAGGTGCAGTTTGGTTTTTACTGTAATTGAAATTGTTCGTAATTGCATTGTTTCGTATAGAAAATGGAATTCTAGTCAGCCAAGATTCATTTCCTTTTAGGTATATCTTTGATTTCGATGTTATCGTGCGTGATTCGTGTAAAGAAACAACAGAGGCGCGTTCTTTAGAGCGAGATCTTTTAAGATTTCTTAAGATGTTTCGGATAAAGCGTTTTTAAGACCGAGACTTTGACCGAGCTGTTCCGAATGCTCTTTATTTATACAATTGGCGTCATGATTTGTATAAAGTATGAAGCATTCGGAACACCGCGTTTATGAATTATGGCGTGTCCGGAACAAATCGGTCAAATATCTTTTATATTGTTTGTACAGAGTTGACCGAGGGGTTCCGCACAAAGTAAAGGGTAATGGCGCCTCCCATAGAACGTCTTAAAAATCTTGCTCTAAAGAACGCTTTATCCTAAAATATCTTAAGAAATCTCAAGATATCTCAAGAAATCTCGCTCTAAAGAACGCACCTGTCATTTACTCGTTCTCAAATGATGCAAATCTAGACTGGTCCATTTTGAAAAGTTGTTACAAACCACATATACATTAGTATACAGAAAGGATGTGTGTACTATGTGATATAAAATATTAGGGGACACCTACTGATTATGTAGCCCAAGATTCTTTAAAAATCAAGAAAAAACTTCGGACCAAATAGATTGCCTTATAGAATATGTTGTATCAAATCACCTAATATACAAAGGCAAAACAGGAAAATTGAATTATATTCCTCAAGATATAAATGAGTGCCACTTTATATCACATTAATTGGGAGGCTCAATCTAGGTTTCACATTGCATGTGCTGCATGCTCTGTAATTATCCATTCGGATAACAGACCTAGATGCTTGTATCAAATGCTTCACATCTCTATGGTTCAAAAGACTTCAAACGCATAAAGAGCCGCATGGTTTTGGAGTTTGTGTTACAAAAACACTTGCAAGCATTGATGTAACGACCCTTCCCTAAAAAGAAACAACATTGAGGCAAAGTACCTGATGTGCAAGTAAGGTAGTCCACCAATAGTTAGACCTAAACCATTAATTGAACTCATATTGTCATTGAAAAAGTATCGAAAACGTGTAGTATAAAGCAATGCCAAACAATACGAAATCATCGTTTAAGCTTCTTGTCGTGCAAGTTATAGATCTGCTTTTGTAGAAATAAATTGAAAGACTGTCCAAGAAAAAGGGGATAAAGAAACTTGGGGAAAGTTTCCATCGAAAGTGCTTCCTCAAATATGTTATTTTAAGACCATATCTAAACGCATTGCATTTTCCAGTCAAGTGATATTTTAGCTGTCCTGGCCGTTAGTCCAGTGTGCTATATTTATGGTGGTGTGTCCCTCGTGCTACTGGATATATTTCATCCATTTCCTAGGAATGATCCTTGGATTACTTCACTCAGATTCCTATGTAGAATTATTATTGAAGCAGAAAGACCTGGTTTATCTGCTCTTGAATATCAAAACGGCATATGTTTTGAACTTTGTTTCACTTTGTTTTAACCATTAAAATTATAATAATCAGGACAAATCTTTGACAGTCTATTGGTGACTATAATATCCTGCCTGGGCACAAGTATTGACTCCATTATACAACGTTTATACATGATGATGGTGACAATAAACTTTTAAATTTTCAGCTCGATTAAAATATTGCATTCTAAAACAAGTGCCTTTTAATATGACAAATTTGTAGTTTTAAACATTATTACAAATGTATCACTATAACATCCCCAAAAATTCTATCAATCGTTTACCCTCTCTTTTTTGCTTTGTCTACATTGCTGTGTTTTAATTTGTTTTTGTTATAAGAACGTCGACACATATTGAAGAATCTTGTCAACATATAGATTTGATATCACAAGAAAATCAGACGTGTGGAGCGACTCAAGCCTTCAGGGCTTTCTATAGTACTGTTTGATTATTACCTATAAAATTATATTCATTAGTTACGAGTAAAACTAGTCATCATATTAAATGTGATCTAGAAAAAATGAACCAGTCAGTGTCTGGCGTGCAAATAGGCCATAAATATACAACTAAATTAGTTCTTACACAAAAAAGTGACAGCACGGTTTGCGCAGCATTCGGCATCATGGCGGGCTAACTTATCATAAATATGCAACAAAATTAGCAATGACACTTGCCCCATATAGAGAAACATTCGAACCTACATGACGGGATAATTGTATGAACGGGTAACTAAATGTGTGCTTCGTCAAGTCATCAAGTTTGTCAATGTACCACACGGGGATTATTTAAATCAACACATAAATTGATTTTTTATGCAAAAGGAAAATTATGACATACATTGTAGCTATTCAATCACGATGCAGATTATATATTGTTAATACGTCTACAAAATTGAGGTAAACGTTTTAAATATCCATCCCAAACCCAACGTCCACTTCTCTCATGTATTACAGCTGTAAAGAATTAATTAACAACATACCAAAACAGGATATAAATGAGACAAGATCGGGAAAAGGGTCCCACAGAGCATTTCAGACAGCCGTGGTTCACGATCAGCCTATGCATAAGGCAGTATGACCAGATCCATGCTGCCGTCTTTTAGTTGTTACAGGTCACGATTAAGCCATAGACGACTAATATGGTTCCTGATCAGACTGCGTATATACGCCGGCTGATCTTGAACCATGTTGAGCACACAGGCTTTAAAGGGCGACGGTAACAGATGGTCTAATTGCAAAAAATGAAATTTTTTTGAAAACATATGCAAAACTTTTGTGTTGACCACCTCGGGATGGTTAATAATATGCGATTCGGACAGGAAATGAGCCGAAATTTTAAGACAGATAGCTGAATTTAGGGAGAATCCAAACCTAAATTCAACCCCGTCTCAGATGGGGTTAGAATTATTTTTAAATTGTTGTGCATGCGCATACAGCGCGGACCATGATTCAAACGAGATTCATACTTGAATTTCAATATGACTTCATCATGTATGTTGTGACGTCATTTAAAAAAGTCGCATGTCCTACTGTTTTGACCTACTTTCGACATCGCTTCATGAATTTGGTATCAAATTGCGAAAAAATGAGTCGTTGCTTCAATAGTTTGTCGTAATCATTTAATCAGGTCATATAAAGCTTAAAAAGTGTACATTTCGTTTGTATTTGACAATTTTTGGGTCCAAATCTGGGAAATAGTAGCTTTAAATGACACCTTTTTTTTCCAGATCTTGGCTGTATTGTATATGAATATAACTGTGGTATGATAGTATGGCATATTGTTGGCAAGAAGAATTATAATTATAACTGGGCGATTTAAACTATAGAACAATCTTGATATTAATTTCTTGTTATAAATATACTTCAAGCGTTTTCTTCCTCTTTTGCACAATCGCTTTCCAATATTTCATATTTGGTAAAACTGTTTAATGAAAATTAAAGATGACCAAGAAAACTTAAAAAATAAAATGATGTATTTATGTGATATAGCCATAAAAAATAATAAATTAGAAGACCTGAAGGTCTTGAATCGCTCCACAGGCCTGATATTCTTTTAATATTTAATCCAAGTTTTGATAATATTGCTCAATGAATATGGTTCTTTGGGCAAGAAGAAAGGAAAGGGGAGGATATTCCAGCTTAGGATGATACTGGCAATGTAAACAGATGCATAGTCCATAAAATTATACAATGAACAATCACAACTTTAATTTCACAAAGATATAATCATGTCCTAAGAGTTTTCCATCTTTAGCTAGTTTAACACATTCCCACACAAAGACACCTTTGACGCCCCTCAAGTTAACGGCTTTGAAAAATTGTTGAAAATGAAGAAATTGCATGTGACAATAGATTTCTTCATTTACCACAATGCTTCTACCCCACAAGACCAGACAAGTTTTGTCTTGGCCAGAGTGAGTTTGGTTGCTGAGCGAAAACAAAGTCACAATTAGCATTTTTTTAATTGATAGGCATATAATTGAGGATGTTGCATTCATATCAAGCTAAGAATCACACGAAAGTAAGATCTTAACTTCACCTACATCTTGTTAAAGTTTTGACCTGCTTGTTCAATATTTGTGGATAGAAAGAGTAAAAACAAAGTCGAAAACAAAAAAGTCAAATTCTAGGGCACATAAATCAGGATTTAAGATTCAGATGCTGCCGAAAATAACACCCATGCAAGATCTTATGACCAGTAACATTATGTGAAAATTTCATGTTGATTGGTAAATATTTATGGTTGTTTGAGTAAAAAATAGGTGAAAATCACAATTTTGTCAATTTCATGGGTACATAACTCATGATGTAAAACTGAGATTAAACTGAAAATTACATTCTGGCAAGATCTTACAGTCACCAATATTGTGTCCATGTCCTGTCTTGATAGGTCAAAATTTGTAGTTGCTAGAGTTAAAACAAAATCAAAATAAAGCCGAAAATGACAATTTCGTGAATTGCCAGGGCAAATAACTCATTATCTAAAATTCAGATCAAGCTGAAAATTGCACTCAAGCAAGATCTTATAGTCACCAACATTTTGTCGAAGTTTTGTCTTGATTAATCAATATTTGTAGTTGCTAGAGTGAAATAAAGTCAAAATTAAACTGAAAATGACAATTTTGTCAATTACAAGGGCACATAACTCATAATCTAAAATTCAGATTAAACTGAAAATTACACTCTGGCAAAATCTTATAGTCACCAACATTTTGTCGAAGTTTTGTCTTGATTAATCAATATTTGTAGTTGCTAGAGTGAAACAAAGTCAAAATTAAGCTGAAAATTACAATTTTGTCAATTTCAAGGGCTCATAACTCATAATCTAAAATTCAGATTAAACTGAAAATTACATGCCGGCAAGATCTTATAGTCACCAACATTTTGTCGAAGTTTTGTCTTGATTAATCAATATTTGTAGTTGCTAGAGTGAAACAAAGTCAAAATTAAGCTGAAAATTACAATTTTGTCAATTTCAAGGGCACATAACTCATAATCTAAAATTCAGATTAAACTGAAAATCAATAGCAAACAGCAAATCAAACAGCAATTAAAGAACCCAACATCAACCGTTTTCTAATACAATACTAATCTAAAATTATAACACAGCTTCAACTTCAACATAAAAAGGGTTTAAGGAAGCTTAGAAAATTACTAAAGTATTCAATTCTTTCCCAATCAAGAAGTTTTAAGAGTGTATAGGTTCAAATGTATCACAGATGATAGAATTGATTATACTTCAAAAAAAATATATTTTATCAAACAAACATGTTATGTATTCATGCACAAACTGATATATATCATATATTATTTCAAATGCATTTAAGGTAGTCCAACCCTAACGAGATTCACACGACATCGGAATTATTCGGACGCGGTCGAAATCATTCGGCGGTGGAAAGTTCCACCGCCGAATGTTTACAACCGTGCCCGAATTCGTTCGGATACGTAACGACAACGCTCGAAAAAATCCAATATTTTTGGGGATCTCAAAATGGCTGTATTACGGATATTCTACCTAAATGAACTCTTTTTCCAGATACAGACTCATTTGTCTCCCTGAAGTAACAGAAGGAATAATGAATCTGTAACAGTTTTTTACAACAATAAGTGTTACATTCCTTTATACACAAATGTGCAATAAAAAGTGCAACACAACGTAATTTGTTTACAAGATAAAAACGCTAAATTCAAACATGCCCGCGGGGGCGTATCCCCGGTGATTTGTTTATAAAGATTTTATCACTGAGCTTCCAGAAAACCGTAACAGTAGTTCTAACAAGCTGTTGTTAAGTTGGTATGTATACACGACGATTACATCATCTTTGAAAAAGCGCCAGATATCCGTAATCCCTCATCAATGGCAGACAAGTATATAATACAATGCATGAACGCCTCTTTGACGGGTGCATTCCAATATGCTGACAAAGAAACATCACGATTTCCATCTTTATTCAGTTTTAATGACTTAATCCATAGGGAAAATGTAATAAAAGCAAACAACTTGTTACATAGTTGTAGCTCATGTGGTATTTTACTTACACGCACTTCTTACTAAAAATAAAAATGTAAATACACGAGGGGGTATGAAAAGGTCTTAGGTACCACACAGAGAGAACTAGAAATATGTGACCCGTCATGCTTTAAGGGAGCTTATAGGATGTGTGAAAAATATCGACCCTAGTCAGTCTTTGCAGTCCGCGCAGCCTGACTAGGGCCGATAATTTCACTTTTATGTGATATTCTGAATCTGGAATGTTTTTCCTGTGTTACTATGTGTTAATTTTTAACACGCGGGATCTGATTCGAATGGACTGAAGCTGATCAGATTGTTAAAATTTGGACTTTGGAATTCTGATAAGGTCCCTTTTAGTGTGACGGGTCACATATTTATTTAAATTGTTTTATTCTTCAACATTACTGTGTACCGTTCCAAAACCACTTTACTGTTCCATCTAGTTTGACCCTATTGCAATCCTCTTGAAACTGTCTGACATACTTTAACACATAATTTTGCACAAACAATAATTATTCACTGGCTTCGTACAATAGGCTATACATCATCTTTTTAAACTTATTGTCGAAAATGATTCAGAAATTTGTGGAAAACTTGTGAAATAAGTGCAATACTTATAGTTTATTGTAACCAAGAAGTTCTACGAAACACTCTACAATTTGCTTGTGTAATTTCCAATTTCCATAGTAGAGAAAACTTACATAGAAGACGAATGATTAGGGGACAATTTGGATATTTGTTTTTTAACCTTTAGACTAATAGTATAATATCATATGCTACACTAAACTATTTATTTTCCATGACAATAGAAATCGCGAAGTTTGTGTAAGACATTCTTTCGATATTATAATTGATAACAATGATCCAGAGTTATCACAGTTTGTTATATTTTGCATAATGCTTTTTCAACGGAAAACTCGTAGCTGCAACATAAAAAAGCTGCAGATACGAGGTGTTTGTTGAAAAGCGACGTTATACTGTGTTGGGTTGACTACAATAGGTTAGATTATAAAATGTGACACTCATACTTTTCTCTCTTTCCTTGTAAGAACACTTGTAAAACATCAAACCAAAGCCACTTAATGACAAAAAAACTCTACCAATAAATCATACGTAAAACTGTAAGACATTCAATTAACATAAGTAAGACACTAACTTTTACGCTAATTTTCCATTTTCTCGGTATTTATTAAAATTGCTTAAGCAATTACATAACTACTTCGATATATACCTGTTTCATTTCTGATTGTAGCAATGTTATGCCACAAGAAAACATGCAAGATAGCACAATACTTGGCATGAAAACAATTCAAATATTTTATTTCCTCTCTGATAAATATCTGTAAACTTTGTTCTCTTTGATAAAACTCATTGCATCGCATTTTTGTTGTTGTTGTTGTTGTTGTTGTACACGGTTGTGTATTTTCGTATAAAATATTTTGTTATCGCATCGACATGAATAGTTGAATATTTTCTCATGGATAAATAATTCTTGTCCACAAATAACTTATTTCAACCAATTCCAAAGAAGTTTTAAGAAAGATATCTATAACGGAAACCGCAGCAGATAACTTTGTTACAGAGAAATATCGGCATTTCCTGATATCTTTTGCACCTACACTAGACAACATGGATAACAATAAAATAAAGTGGATCATAATTCAATTATATTTTATTATCATTTATTTGTCTGTTATAATTCCCCAAAATTAACGCCAAAATAACTGGATTTTACTGACACTATTTGAGATTGGTTCATTTTGAAAGTACAGAAAATATTGAGACAAATCGAGAAAATGCTGATCATCAGCAAATTCTCCATTTGTCTCATTTGTTTTGCAAATCTTTCTTTTTAGGGATTCATAACTAGGTCTTGTTTTGGACAGAAATGGCTTTCAACTATGCCACGTTTAACACAGACTTGTAAGATAAAAAGTCGTCCGTATTACAAAACTCGATTGTCTCTGTATGCTGACAGGTTTCTGGCATAATGTCCAATCTTACTATGTCCCAAACAATATATACACTGTATACTGTAATTATACTTTGATAAAGCAGCCCACACACGATCAATATCATTGACAATATTATTGGGTCATAATATTGACAATATTTTTCTAGCCACCCATACACGATCAATATCATTGACAATATTCATATAGATAACAATCAACCATGGGTTACATAACGTCAATAAAAATATCGAAGAAAATATTTCAGCGATCGCAGATATTCCTCAATATTATTGACAATCCTTCAATATTGCCCATCCACGGTCAATATTATTGTCAATACCAAATATTGACAATAATATTGTCAATAATATTGATCGTGCATGGGCCGCTTAAAACAGTGGAAAATGTTGATAACCAACATAGTCAACATATCCCTCAATATTTTATCAATATTTTCAGTGTCAATGTTTACGTGCACGTTGTCTTACATCCATGAGTGGTGTTAACATGTTGTGTGTGTGAGACCTTTAGGTGGTGTTAATCCCCAACAACATTGAACGACACCCCATTTAGCTGACGGAATAGGTGAAGTACACAGGTGAAGGCTTCAATGTACGCTTTCATGAATTATGTGTGTGCGAAATTGAAGAAAAGTTTAGCTTCTAGCATAAGGAACACTACAGCACTGTAAAATATTCATATGCGACCCATCATGCTATATGAGACCTTACAGGAAATGTGAAATATATCGACCCTAGTCAGTCTGCGCAGTCCGCGCAGCCAGACTAGGGCAGACACATGTATGCAATTTACTAAAACTGGAATGTTTTCCCTACTATGTATGTTCATTTTTCGCATACAGTATCTGGTTGACCTGTGCTGAGTTTAACAAGTTTGTCAACATGTGGAGTTTTTGACTTCTGATAAGGTCCCTTTTAGTGTGACGGGTCACATATTTTATCTAATGGTTGTGTATTTCTGCAGCAGTTGCAGTACTTTATCATTTTCTGTCAGAAATTAAGTACGAAAATGCTCATGAATTGTCGGCGGTAGTCTTAGTTAATTATTGAAATCTATTTCACTGTTCATTTTCCTAATGCCACATAGATTGGATAAAACCTCCAAAAGTCTGTTTATGAATTCTTCTATTAAAGCCTGATGGCATGAGGCTTGTTTTGCTATATAAACTAGGGAAGAAAATGATTGTAGAGAATTAAAAGCACATTTATTATGGTTACACCGGTAATTAAGTAGGTGCAGTTTGGTTTTTACTGTAATTGAAATTGTTTGTAATTGCATTGTTTCGTTTAGAAAATGGAATGCTAGACAGCCAAGATTAATTTTCTTTTAGGTATATCTTTGAGTTCGATATTATCGTGCGTGATTCGTGTAAAGAAACAACAGATTCGCGTTCTCTAGAGCGAGATCTTTTAAGATTTCTTAAGATGTTTCGGAAAAAGCGTTTTTAAGACCGAGACTTTGACCGAGCTGTTCCGAATGCTCTATATTTATACAAATGACGTCATCATGACGTCATTTGTATAAAGAATGAAGCATTCGGAACACCGCTGTTTATGAATTATGGCGTGTGATCGGAACAAATCGGTCAAATAGCTTTTATATGGTTTGTACAGAGTTGACCGAGGGGTTCTGCACAAAGTACAGGGTAATGGTGCCTCCCATTGAACGCCTTAAAAATCTTGCTCTTAAGAACGCTTTATCCTAAAATATCTTAAGAAATCTCAAGATATCTCAAGAAATCTCGCTCTAAAGACCGCACCTGTCATTTACTCGTTCCCAAATGATGCAAATCTAGACTGGTCCATTTTGAAAAGTTGTTACAGACCACATATATATTGCTATACAGAAAGGACGTGTGTACTATGTGATATAAAATATTAGAGGACACCTACTAAATATGTAGCCCAAGATTCGTAAAAACTGAAGAAAAAACTTCGGACCAAATAGATTGCCTTTTAAAATATGTTGTATCACCTTATATACAAAGGCAAAACAGGAAAATTTAATTATATTCCTCAAGATATAAATGAGTGCCACTTTATATCACATTAATTGGGAAGCTAAATCTAAGTTTCACATTGCATGTACTGCATGCTCTGTAATTATCCATTCGGATAACAGACGTAGATTCTTGTATCAAATGCTTCACATCTCTATGGTTCAAAACACTTCAAACGCATATAGAGCCGCATGGTTTTGGAGTTTGCTTTACGAAAAAACAACACTTGCAAGCATTGATGTAATGACCCTTCCCAAAAAATAAACAACATTGAGGCAAAGAATCGGATGGGCAAGTAAGGTAGTTCACCCATAGTTAGACTTAAACCATCATTTGAACTCATATTGTCATTGAAAAAGTATCGAAATCAGTGTAGTATATAAAGCAATACCGAACAATACGAAATCATCGTTTAAGCTTCTTGTCGTGCAAGTTATAGATCTGCTTTTGTAGATATAAAATGAAAGACTGTTCACGAAAAAGGGGACAAAGAAATTGGGGAAAGTTTCATCGGAAGTGCTTCCTCAAATATTTTATTCTAAGATAAATTTCTAAACGCATTGCATATTCCAGTCAAGCGATATTTTAGCTGTCCTGACCGTTTGGCCAGTGTGCTATTGTTATGGTGGTGCTACTGGATATATTTCAACCATTTCACAGGAAAGATCCTTGGACGACGTTGCTCTGATTCCTTTGTAGAACTATTATTGAAGCAGAAAGGCATGGTTTATCTGCCCTTGAATATCAAAACGGCATATGTTTTGAACTGTTTCACTTTGTTTTTACCATTAAAGCTATATATAATTAGGACAAATCTTTGAAAGACTATTGGTGACTATAATTATCATGCCTGGGCACAAATATTGACTCCATTATACAACGTTTGACATGATGATGGTGACAATAAGATTTTTAATTTTCCGCTCGATTAAAATATTGCCTTATGTGCCCTTGAATATGACAAATTTGTAGTTTTAAAAGTTATCATCACTTTAACATCCTCAAAATATCTATCAATCATTTACCCTCTCTTTTTTGCTTTGTCTACATTGCTGCGTTTTAATTTGTTTTTGTTATAAGAACGACACACATTGAAAAAAAGTCAACATATAGATTTGATATCACAAGAAAATCAGACGTTTTGAGCGACTCAAGCCTTCAGGGCTTTCTATAGTACAGTTTGGTTATTACTTATAAAATCATATTCATTAGTTATATTCTGTTTTTATTCGGGAGACAGGGCGGAGCCTAGTAAACGGTTCATTCCATTTAAGCTGGGGGAGAAACAGCCTTCTCGATTAGCGGTAAATCGTCGGTATTATGGCAAAACATTATAAGTACAGTGTGAATCAATCTGTAGTTACGAGGTCTTATGACAACACATTTTACAATCGCGCATTGTTTCAATTTGAAATATGTTCATGCTCGTGCCGCACGTTTTTTCTCTTCTATCAATCAAGATATCGAGAAGTAAACTCGTCGAATAACCTCTTTACTTAGCCACACCCTTTCAGGTGAATAAAAACGGAATATACGAGTACAACTAGTCATCATAATAAATGTGATCTAGAAAAAATGAACCAGTCAGTGTCTGGCGTGCAAATAGGCCATAAATATGCAACGGAATTAGTTCTTACACAAAAAAAGTTGACAGCACGTTTTGCACAGCATTCGATATCATGGCGGGCCAACTCATCATAAATATGCAACAAAATTAGCAATGACACATGCCCCATATAGAGAAACATTCGACACTACATGACGGGATAATTGTATTCATGAACGGGTAACTAAATGTGTGCTTCGTCAAGTCATCAAGTTTATCACTGTACCACATTGGGATTATTTAAATCAACACATAAATTGATTTTTTATGCAAAAGGAAAATAAGCTTTTCAAACACGATGCAGAAAATATGTTGTTAATACGCCTACAAAATCGATGCACTCGCTTTAATCATCAATCTAAAACCTAAATTCTGACATTGAGTATAATATTACGGCTGTATAGAAAGAGTAATCAACATACTGAGACAGGATAAATGGTAATCAACAAACCGAGACAGGATAAATAGTAATCAACATACCGAGACAGGATAAATGGTAGTCAACATACCGAGACAGGATAAATAGTAATCAACATACCGAGACAGGATAAATGGTAGTCAACATACCGAGACAGGATAAATAGTAATCAACATACCGAGACAGGATAAATAGTAATCAACATACCGAGACAGGATAAATAGTAGTCAACATACCGAGACAGGATAAATAGTAATCAAGATACCGAGACAGGATAACTAGTAATCAACATACCGAGACAGGATAAATAGTAATCAACATACACAGACAGGATAAATAGTAATCAACAAACAGAGACAGGATAAATAGTAATCAACATACCGAGACAGGATAAATAGTAATCAACATACCGAGACAGGATAAATAGTAATCAACATACCGAGGCAGGATAAATAGTAATCAACATACCGAGACAGGATAAATAGTAGTCAACATACCGAGACAGGATAAATAGTAATCAACAAACCGAAACAGGATAAATAGTAATCAACATACCGAAACGGGATAAATAGTAATCAACATAACGAGACAGGATAAATAGTAATCAACATACCGAACGGGATAAAAAGTAATCAACATAACGAGACAGGATAAATAGTAATCAACATACTGAGACAGGATACATAGTAGTCAACATACCAAACGGGATAAATAGAAATCAACATACCGAGACAGGATAAATAGTAATCAACATACCGAGACAAGATAAATAGTAATCAACATACCGAGACAGGATAAATAGTAATCAACATAACGAGACAGGATAAATAGAAATCAACATACCGAGACAGGATAAATAGTAATCAACATAACGAGACAGGATAAATAGTAATCAACATAACAAGACAGGATAAATAGTTATCAACATACCGAGACAGGATAAATAGTAATCAACATAACGAGACAGGAGAAATAGTAATCAACTTACCGACACAGGATAAAAAGTAATCAACATACCGAGACCGGATAAATAGTAGTCAACATACCGAACGGGATAAATAGAAATCAACATACCGAGACAGGATAAATAGAAATCAACATACCGAGACAGGATAAATAGTAATCAACATAACGAGACAGGATAAATAGTAATCAACATACTGAGACAGGATAAATAGTAATCAACATACTGAGACAGGATAAATAGTAGTCAACATACCGAACGGGATAAATAGAAATCAACATACCGAGACAGGATAAATAGAAATCAACATACAGAGACAGGATAAATAGTAATCAACATAACGAGACAGGATAAGTAGTAATCAACATAACGAGACAGGATAAATAGTAATCAACATAACGAGACAGGATAAATAGTAATCAACATAACGAGACAGGATAAATAGTAATCAACATACCAAACGGGATAAATAGAAATCAACATACCGAGACAGGATATATAGTTATCAACATACAGAGACAGGATAAATAGAAATCAACATACCGAGACAGGATATATAGTTATCAACATACCGAGACAGGATAAATAGTAGTCAACATACCGAGACTGGATAAATAGTCGTCAACATACCGAGACAGAATAAATAGTAATCAACATACCGAGGCAGGATAAATAGTAGTCAACATACCGAGACAGTATAAATAGTAATCAACATACCGAGACAGGATAAATAGTAATCAACATACCGAGACAGGATTAATAGTAATCAACATACCGAACGGGATAAATAGAAATCAACATACCGAGACAGGATAAATAGTAATCAACATACCGAGACAGGATAAATAGTAATCAACATACCGAGACAGGATAAATAGTACTCAACATACCGAGACAGGATAAATAGTAATCAACATACCGAGACAGGATAAATAGTAGTCAACATACCGAGGCAGGGTAAATAGTAGTCAACATACCGAGACAGGATAAATAGTCATCAACATACCGAGGCAGGGTAAATAGTAATCAACATACCGAGGCAGGGTAAATAGTAATCAACATACCGAGACAGGATAAATAGTAATCAACATACCGAGACAGGATAAATAGTAATCAACATACCGAGACAGGATAAATAGTAGTCAACATACCGAGACAGGATAAATAGTAATCAACATACCGAGACAGGATAAATAGTCATCAACATACCGAGGCAGGATAAATAGTAGTCAACATACCGAGACAAGATAAAATATTAATCAACATACCGAGACAGGATGTATTTGAACCAGGATCGGAAAAATGGTCCCATCCAGTATTTTCGACAGCCGTAGTTCACGATCAATCGGTGCCTAAAAACAGTTTGACCGGGTGACCGGGATCCATGCTGCTTTCTTTTAGTTGTTACAGGTCACGATTAAAGGGACATTTCATTACAATTTCATTTCTTTAAAGTATGTCTTGATGCCAAGATTGGTTATTCTAATGAGTATAAATACTATAAGTTTTTTAAGTTGTTGCCAATAAGCGAGAAACACGCATTTAAAGTTGAGACATAATCGATAAATTGCATATAAATCCGAACTGTTGTCCACAACAATTTGTTCAATTTTAACACAAAAATATAAATTTCTCGTAAACGGCGCAATATTTTGGCTTGAAATTTTCAGAATTTTCATAAGGAAATATGCTCTTTCAGATAAAAATAAAAGTAATATTTATGACAAAAAAATCTGAAATGTCATTTTAAGCTATTGATACAAGGACCGATATGGTTCCTGATCTGCGTATATATGCAGGCTGATCGTGAACCATGTTTGGCTCAAAAGCTTTAGATGACCCTTTTTCCAGATCTTGGCTCTATTGTAAATAGATATAACTATGGTGTGATATTGTGGCATATTGTTGGCAAGTAGAATTGTTATAACTGGCCGATTTACGCTCTAGAACAAGTTGGATATTTGTTTGTAAATATACATCAAGCATCTTCTTCCTCTTTTGCACAATCGTCATTTTATATTTGATTAAACTGATTAAGGAAAAATAAAAGATGATCAAGAAAAGCTGTTAGTTAACATGATGTATTTATGTGATATAACCATAAAAAAATAATTAAACACAGAAATTAAACAAATCTGACTTAAACCATTTTCTAACACAAGATTATTCTTAAATCCTTACACAACTTCAACTTAAAAAAGTTTAAAGGAAGTTTAGAAAATTACGAATGTATTAAAGTCTTTTCCAAACAAGAAGTTAAAGAGTTCACGGTTTCAGATGTATACTTCAAAAAGAAAAAATCATATTTTATCAAACAAACATGTTGTGTATCCATGCACAAACTGATCTAGGTCATAGATTGTTTCAAATGCATTTAAGGTGGTCCGCCCCTAATAAGATTCACACGACGTCGGAATTATTCGGGCGCGGTCGAAAACATTCGGCGGTGGAAAGTTCCACCACCGAATGTTTACAACCGCGCCCGAATTCGTTCGGATACGTAACGACAACCCTCGAAAAAATCCAATACTCTTTAGGAATCTCAAAATGGCTGTATTACGGATATTCTACCTAAATAAACTCTTTTTCCAGATACAGGCTCATTTGTCTCCCTGAAGTAACAGAAGGAATAATGAATCTGTAACTGTTTTTTACAACAATAAGTGTTACATTCCTTTATACACAAATGTGCAATAAAAAGTGCAACACAACGTAATTTGTTTACAAGATAAAAAAAACGCTTATTCAAACATGCCCGCGGGGGCGTATCCCCGGTGATTTGTTTATAAAGATTTCATCACTGAGCTTCCAGAAAACCGTAACAGTAGTTCTAACAAGCTGTTGTTAACTTGGTATAGATACACGACGATTACATCATCATTGAAAAAGCGCCAGATGTCCGTAATCCCTCATCAAAGGCAGACAAGTATATAATACAATGCATGAACGCCTCTTTGACGGGTGCATTCCAATATGCTGACAAAGAAACATCACGATTTCCATCTTTATTCAGTTTTAATGACTTAATCCATAGAGAAAAAGATGATAAAAGCAAACAACTTGTTACATAGATGTAGACCATGTGGTACTTTACTTATAATGCATTTCGTACCAGAAATAAAAATGTAAATACACGAGGGGGTATCAAAAAGTCATATGCACTACAAAGAAAGAACCAGAAATATTAATTTAACGATCTGGAACCATAATGGATTTCGGTTATTATCGCCGATGATCGGGTATTTACGGCACTCGGTTATTTCCGTGAAACGCACTTCGGAAAGATTCGATTTTGTTCTCACCTCAGTTTACTTTCTCGTAAATATTAATATATATCGACCGTGTAAGCTATTTAAAGTGTATTTTTCTGCATAGATAGAGATAATTCTCGTATTTCTTGTTGTAAGTAGCATGAAAAATGCTTAAATATTATCGTTCTGAACACTCTGGCGATTAAACGTATATTAAACGTACATTCATTCCATTAGAAAAGGAAATTGTATTCTATAAATAGCAACAAAAAAGAAAGTGAAAGTACAGCGAAATAGGGAACGATTTTATCCAGTTAATCGTGACGATATTTCGGACATACACTAGTAATTCGTTGGAGCTGTTATGAAATCTCGTAGCTCGTAGCTTAAATCAGGCCGTAGTTACGATATTTTATGACAACACCGACGGTTTATCAAAACATAACCTAAACCCAGTCTATTGTTAGCACAAAATCCATTGCTATTCACATGAATTTTCCGTGGTTTGTTCAATTTCAACATTTCCTTTCATAGATATTTTGATATTTTCAGTAATTTTGGGGTTATCAAGGCTTTAAACGGTAAATTTATGCATCTTAGGAAATTCTAATCTTAGCTGCGAACATGTTTTGTAAAACGCACTTACGCAAAAAATTTGAACTTTCGTTCAAATCTACGAAAATAATGTGCGTAATTTCGTTGATAAAACGGGGCCCAGATCACTGGTAGAAATAACAGAAAAACACTAAGAGAAATGAAGAAATAACTGTTTCAATAGGCATACAATTGTTATGAATTTACTGATTTGGTTATAAAGAGCAAAGCACTGATAAATCCTTCTCTTAACAAGTCTGGTTTTGACGTCAATTGTAGAAATAATTTGAGAAAACATTGAGAGAAAAGAAGAGGTTGTTGATTATCATCAATGTGTTATCATCAATGTGTCCCTTTTCCTCAGTGTTTTCTGTTCTTTTGGACTGGTACAGTTTTTTTTTTTTTTTTTTTTTTTTTTGGGGGGGGGGGGGGGGGGGTATGGGTTATCTATGCACCAATACACTTGATTGATTCAAGATCTATACGAATAAATGCTTAAGACCAGGATTTGATATAGTATCAATATTGCGTCTTCTGCCTTGATTTTTTTTATTATAGTCCAGTCACAATATAATGACACACGTTTACAACTTTTACAGTTATAAACAAAAGGTAATCCTTGTTAATTTTCAGTTCAACGTTGCATGTCTTGGTTCAAATCTTGAAGGTGTAAGGGACCTGCAAGATTCGAACCATCACATGCAAATTTACAGTAGTTATGACTTTGCTATTGCGTTTTTGCAAGGGTAAATTTTGTAAACATGTGCCATAATATCGTTAATGAAAGGACTATAGGTATGTAAAGACCCGGTAATCAAAGATACATGTTCGTGTAAGATGAGCTTAATTTGATTAAAAAAGGCGTTCTTATACAGTAGTACATGACACCAATTTCAACCCTCTTCCACCCCTAGAATCTTATATCATGGCGGGGAATCACCTGACATAATATTTTAGATATTTTCCAACAATTCTGTCAAAAGATGACCGATTTGAAAAGAAGAATTTAAGCAGCTCTAGACAGCGGGAACACTCCATGACTTTGCTGAATGCCAAGGATAATCTTTGAAAAATCAGCTGATATGAAAGTTATTGACGACCAACCAAAACTTAATCTGGTCGTCAATAACGTTTTTATCACTTGATTTGTAAAAGAGTTACCAACCATCTGATATCGGGCGTTTTACACTTTTTTCTGTTTCAAACCGATTTCAAATTGGTCAAGTATTTACAAAATTATTGACGATTTTCTGAAATTTAGTGTCACATGATTCCCCACCGAAGTATATAATGCCCTTGTTTTGTTAACAATAGTTTATGTAGTAACTACAGGAAAATCTGGCAATGAATATTTGATAAAAATAAGTTCTTTATATAAGTTACTATAAAAAAAATGTGTTGTTGCATTTGACCTTGTTACAGTGAATATTTGATGGAATTGAATGACCTATTTTGGATAATTTTGTCCTTGTTTTATGCGCCCCTACTAAGTTTGAACTCATAATAAACCAAAATTTAACGGTAACTTTTTCCCATTCTTGTTCAATTTGAACAAGTATAAATTAGAGATAATTTTGGTGTAGGTCTCATACCCTGCCAGTCAATATTACAAAAATTACAGATCAAAGAAAAATGTTCATTTTTCTTAAACATGGAAAAATTCAGTCGCAAAATCATAAACCTTATGTATAATCAAGTGTTTTTTTCTCAATTTTGTTTTTCATAGTTTTGTATTCAGCTTATTTATGTTACATACATATCTGTTGTAGCATACAAGCTGAAAAATGTCAGATATTATCGTCTTCTGGGAAAAAATATGAGATTTACGGAGTTGGTGCTTCCCCTTTTCCCGCCTTTTTTTGTAAAAGGGGGTCACTAACTAAAAAAATATACAAAATTCCAACATATCGGTAAAAATTGTTTTAAGTTTCATTTTAACTCCGTCTTATATCATAGAAATAATATATAACAATACTTTTTGTATTTTCAAAAGTGTCTATTATGGTTCCAGATCGTTAAACTGCTTTATATTCGTCAACTTTGTTCCGTTCAAAAAACCACTTTATCGTTCCATCTAGTTTGACAATCACTGCCACCCAGTCTACAGCAGTTTGTCTGTCTGTTTGTTTGTTTATTGGGGTTTTACGCCGTTTTCAACTGCTATGATCATATCATGGCGGCTGGAGCTCCTATTCATGGATTCCTGTTGTTTTTCATATCAGTACTTCCACAACACCCTGAGCGAGCCCCCAGCTGTTCGCCCACATAGGTTCACGATATCAGTCTGTAGCAGCAGACGTCTTGGTACCCTAACCCAACCTGCTCAGACCAGACCTTCAATTCAATACCCACAACAGACTATTTAGATTTGAAATTAAACGATATAGAATTCATTTACTGCCCCTTTTCTGTAACCATGCTTTCTAGTCGCTTTCTATAAATCTTAGCAATGTTTAATCGAGTATGTCATAGTTTATTTGTGTGGGAGATGGCTTATCGACTGTTCTCTTTTATTGTAGTAAGCATGCATATTTGTCTAGCGTAGGAATGTGTGATTCAAGTCAATGATAAAGCTGTTTTATGAATGGTCTGCTCGCATCAAGATAAATTTGAAACTATCTGATTTACCTAAACATGTCTGGTACAGGCTAATGATATGGAGTATTTAGGGATAATACCACTTGTTCCCTCGACTGTAAACGATCCCTACTTCTGCTTTTGACAATAATGCACCTTCCTTGAAACGACAGTCTTTATTTCACTCAGTCTAATCGCCCCGTCACACCTAACCGAACCTTACACCGAAAGCATACCGAACTTATTCGGCATATTCGTTAAAGGTTCGTTCCACAAACGGTTTATGTTCGGTATCTTTTCGCTGCTTTTCAGTCTTTTCGTCGACATTCGTCGGCGTTTGTAGACGCCCGAAAAAGTTTTTGAGCATGCACAAAAATTTTCGACAAATGCAGCGATCAAAATTTTCGGGATGAGTTCGGTAATGGTTCGCAGAGGAATCGCGGTAGGAGCGCTTCTGACATTCGCTGCTTTCGTATTGGTGTCGGTAATAATTGGCCGACGAATTCCTAGTCGGTATGTTCATCATGCTTGCACCGAAGGACAAACGTTTGCACTACGATGAAGGTGCGTTTACATACCGATCTGACCAAAAAGGCCAACGTACCGCCAACTAAACACACCGATCCTCACGATGCCATTTCGAAAATGACGTTATAGTCGTTACTCAAACGGTAGGGGTTCGTTGATGTTCGGGAACGAATTGAGGTATATTTCGGAGAGACGTCGTTGGCTGTTCGATACGGTCGATACAAGTTCTTTACGTGTTCGGTGCATGGTCGGTACAAAATCGTAGAAAACCACATTTCATCGAATAAAAGGGCCATGAACACTGCGATTTTCGTCCTTGACTTTCGGTACAAATTCGCTACGAATGTTCGGTTAAGTGGGACAGGGGTATAAGCAATCGTCGTTTTTTGACTGTGCAGATTGCCCTAAATGCTACTCTACCATTATCATGTGTTGTGGGTACCAAATTCATCATTGTAGCTTGTTTCATCGAGTTATTGAATCAACCAAAGATAGATGGTGATATTAGCCAGGTCAAGTGTTGCGCTTTAAAAACTCTTAAAACAAAAATTTTGCTCATTTTTTAGCGAGCGGAGATGTTCTATATCGTATTCACTAAAGTTATGAGAAAAAGCCTTGATGTGTTACACATAGCCATCTCCTACCGAATTTGTTCATTTATTTCGGCGACCTTTACCTTCGCGACTTAGACCTTGCAGTTTGATATAAGCTAATTTACAGAAATTGGGCATAGTGAATGACAGAAGAAAATAAGCATGGTAAATTCGACTTATATATTAACGAAATAAGAAGTATAACATGGTTTCTAAATTGTTGAACTGTGAAATTGATTAAATTACTTTATGGCTAGAATAGCTTTTGTAAAGTTGTGTGCTTTGGTTTGTAGTAGTTTGTTGTTTTTTAAGAGGGTGGGGTCATATAATCATGTTTATTATAACCAGTTATTATTGATAAACTTTCTTGAAATGGTAAGTGCACATGTGAGTCGCTGTATGATTTAATGTGTATCTGAATCCCTTGAGAAACAACACTTGAATGTTTGATTTTGAGAAATATTTTGAGTGGGTAGGCTATACATCATTTTCGATTTAAACTTACTCAATTGTTGTCAGAAATTTGTGGACAACTCATGAAATAAGTGGAATACTTATAGTTAATTGTAACCACTAATTACGAACACTCTACAATTAACTTGTGTTATTGTCATAGTAGAGAATGGTTGCATAGAAGTATGATTGGGTGACAGTTCAGATAGTTGTGCTTATAGCCTGAAATCTTTATTTTTCTCGTATCGACAATAGAAATCGTGAAGTGTGTGGTATAGGATATTCCGGAAATACACTGGTCAATCGAGATTTTAATTAATAACAATTATTCATGCTTTTCACCTAAAAACTCGTAACTGCAGCTTAAAAAAAGCTGCAGTTACGAGACTTTTGTTGAAAAGCGACGATATACTGTGCTGGGTGGGCAACAGTAGGTTAGAATGTAAAATGTGACACAAACAATTATTGCTCTTTCCTTGTAAGAACACTTGTAAAACATCAAACCCAAACCACTTAATGTCAAAAAAACTCTACCAATAAATCATACGTAAAACTGTAAGACATTCAATTAACATAAGTAAGACACTAACTTTTACACTAATTTTCCATTTTCTCGGTATTTATTCAAAGCTTTAGCAATTACATAAGTACTTTGATATGTACCTGTTTTATTTCTGATTGTAGCAATGTTATGCCACAAGAAAACATGCAAGATAGCACACTACTTGGCATGGAAACAATTTAAATATTTCATTTCCTCACTGATAGATGTCTGAACTTCGTTTTCTTTGCTAATAGGCTACTCATTATATTTTAGTTTTGTTGTTGGTGGTGGTGATTTATTTCCATGTGAAAATAATGTTTCCACATCGGTACCAATTATTGTTTATTTCCAATAAGTTAAATTATTCTCGAACATCAAAATATACTTGTCGAACTTCAAAGGCGTTGCAAAGGAAACGGAAAAAGGTGTTACGAATGCCCTCAGAGTTTTAAGTCATGGCACAGAAAACAAAAAGGGAGAAAATACTAGCCATTATTTTCCTTAGAAATCTTAATGAATAATAATGCCTCTAACTCTTGACCGTGTTTTTTTTTCAAAGAGGCGAAATAGGTTTATCTTTGCATTTATTTCTATTTTATTTATTCATCTATTAGAGAAATTACATCTGTGTTTGTCAAACTTTAACTATTTTGTCTGTGAAATTTTGTGAGCTCTTTCAGATCTTAAGATTTAACGTGAATACGATTGGATTCATATCTTACCTTGCTATAGATCAATTTCCTTTCATTTTTTTTCAATCTCATGACTTTAAAAAATATTTAAATTATTTAATTTATTCTTGTTTAATGTGCTTCTTGATAAGTACATTCGTCAGAGATTTTTTGTAAACTTATACTTATTATTGTAAAAAACCCAATAGATTAAGAGACGATTTGTCTTGATTTTTGTCTATTAAAGTGGAGTTTAATAAATAGAAAAAAATATTTGACAGTGACTTTACGACCCACATTGGGTGTCACCGATATCAAATATGAATAGATACCGCCCTTTGGTCTGCTCTCTGTGCTTTTGGTGATTACCGAGGTTCTTAAACTATTCAATACATTTGATCTTAGGCTAGGACGAGATACAAGCCTTTTGTTTTTGTTCAATGAAATAATCAAATGGTTAACAAAAAGAGTAACGCTACAATGAATCTATCATACACTTTGATTGACATTGCCAAAGGATTTTGAATTATTCCAGTATGTGACCTAACCTATTATCTTGCATTGTGACCAAATGATTAGCTCGTAAATCCTACCAGCCATAATATTCCACCAACTTCATTCAAGAAAATCGTAACTACAGCTTGACACAAGCTGTAGTTACGGTTTTATTGAATGAAATTGTCTATTACAATAACTGTTTAAAGGTGTTATGACCTTGTCTGTTAGATGTTTGGTATTATGGATATAGTATGTCAGGCATTGCAGTCTTTAAGTCATTAATTGGTCACCGTTTAAGCAATATTATGTTACTTCTTTTAATCTTCAAACAGGACACCTGCTTTTTGAAAAGAGATAATTTTGTTAGTCTGTATAATGATATAACAAAACAGGCAATAGGCCAGATGACCTTTTGTCTTCTGACCTCTAATATGTACGTTGCAAAGGTTAGTCTCCTATTCTGTCTTCAACATGTCTGTGTGCAAGTGTAACCTTAAATGAACGGACATAATTATTTATAAGCTCTAAAAGGTCATTTAACGCATCTGAAAATATCGCTGCTTTTCAACAGAAACCTCGTAACTGCAGCTTAAAATAAGATGCAGTTACGGTGTCTTTGTTGAAAAACGACGATATGGTGTTTCCAGATCAGCCTTTTTCATGCGTTAGTGCCTCACAAAGATAAAAAAAAAAAAGCATTGTTGTAGCAACATAAAATGCGAACAACGTCCAGATCTCGGTGAAAGTATTTTTTTTAGAAAATGAAAAGATGCTAACGTTCAAGTAATTTAAAATCTAATCAATGTACAGTTTGTTTTATGAGTTTGATTAAATTGTGAACGATAAGCTAGCTGACTTGAGAATATATCGGTATATATTGCAAGGATTTCTTAAATTAATACATTCAAAGAATGCTTCCAATATTTCTCCAAAAGTCTGCTCTCACTCTCTTTTTTCTCTTAACTCTTTTTTTATATTCGAACCTTTGTTGTTGTTGTTCCAAATTAGTTAAGATCTCACTACATTCTATAGTACCTTTCTAATTTGTCTTTGACTTATATTTGTCATTTAATAAAAGACCTAATTTTTCCACGAGCGTTGTTTTCAAATTTCCATTTGAAGAACTATTATTCATTAATGAAAAATAGCTTGATATATACAGCCAAAATGTGTTAAACGTTCCTTTGAACAAACATAAATACATTCAGTGAAACCTTAGAACCTAAAAGAGATGATAATATCTCTGTTCAATTTATAATGATACCACTCTCCATAAATACTTAAAATACACGTGTTTTAAAGGGACATAACATTCCAATTTCAATTTTTAAAAGTGTGTCTTAATGCAAAGATTGGTTATTCTAATGCGTAAAAATGCTATCAGTTTTTTGAAGTTGCTATCTATATGTTCCACCGCCGAATGTTTACAACCGCACCCGAATTCGTACGGATACGCAACGACAACGCTCGAAAAAAAAATCCATTATTTTTTAGGAATCTCAAAATGGCTGTATTACGGATATTCTACCTAAATGAACTCTTTTTCCAGATACAGGCTCATTTGTCTTCCTGAAGTAACAGAAGGAATAATAAATCTGTATCAGTTTTTTACAACAACAAGTGTTACACTCCTTTACACAAATGTGCAATAAAAAGTGCAACACAACGTAATTTGTTTACAAGATAAAAAAAACGCTTATTCAAACATGCCCGCGGGGGCGTATCCCCGGTGAGTTGTTTATAAAGATTTTATCACTGAGCTTCCAGAAAACCGTAACAGTAGTTCTAACAAGCTGTTGTTAAGTTGGTATGTATACACGACGATTACATCATCATTGAAAAAGCGCCAGATGTCCGTAATCCCTCATCAACGGCAGACAAGTATATAATACAATGCATGAACGCCTCTTTGACGGGTGCATTCCAATATGCTGACAAAGAAACACCACGATTTCCATCTTTATTCAGTTTTAATGACTTAATCCAATGGAGAAAAAGATAATAAAAGCAAACAACTTGTTACATAGGTGTAGACCATGTGGTACTTTACTTAAATGCATTTCGTACCAGAAATAAAAATGTAAATACACGAGGGGGGTATCAAAAAGTCATATGCACTACATAGAAAGAACCAGAAATATTAATTTAAACTGCTTTATATTCGTCAACTTTGTTCCGTTCTAAAAACCACTTTATTGTTCCATCTAGTTTGACAATCACTGTCATCCAGCCTTCAACAGTTTGTCTGTCTGTTTGTTTGTTTATTGGGTTTTACGCCGTTTTCAACTGTTATGATCATATCATGGCGGCTTGGAGCTCCTATTCATGGATTCCTGTTGTTTCTCATACCAGTAATACCACAACACCCTGAGCGAGCCCCCAGCTGCTCGCCCACATAGGTTCACGATATCAGTCTGTAGCAGTAGACGTCTTGGTACCCTAACCCAACCTGCTCAGACCAGACCTTCAATTCAGTACCCACAACAGAGTATTTAGATTTGAAATTAAACTATATAGAATGCATTTACTGCCCCTTTTCTGTAGCCATGCTTTCTAGTCGGTTTCTATAATTCTTTGCAATATTTAATAGATTATGTCATAGTTTATTTGTGTGGGAGATGGCTTATCGACTGTTCTCTTTTATTGTAGTAAACATGCATATTTGTCTGGCGTAGGAATGTGTGATTCAAGTCAATGATATAGCTGTTTCATGAATGGTCTGCACTCACCAAGATAAATTTGAAACTATCTGATTTACTTAAAACATGTCTGGTACAGGCTAATGATATGGAATATTTAGGGATAATACCACATGTTCCCTCGACTGTAAACGATCCCTACTTCTGCTTTTGACAATAATGCACCTTCCTTGAAACGACAGTCTTTATTTCACTCAGTCTAATCGCCCTGTCACACTACACCGAAAGCATACCGAACTGAATTCGGCATATTCGTTAAAGGTTCGTTACACAAACGGTTTATGTTCGGTATGTTTTCGCTGCTTTTCAGTCTTTTCGTCGACATTCGTCGGCGTTTGCAGACGCCCGAAAAAAGTTTTTGAGCAAGCACAAACATTTTCGACAAATGCAGCGATCAAAATTTCCGGGATGAGTTCGGTAATGGTTCGCAGAGGAGTCGCGGTAGGAGCGCTTCTGACATTCGCTGCTTTCGTATTGGTGTCGGTGATAATTAGCCGACGAATTCCTAGACGGTATGTTCATCATGATCGCACCGAAAGACAAACGTTTGCACTACGATGAAGGTGCGTTCATAGATCTATACCGATCTGACCAAAAAGGCCAACGTACCGCCAACGAAACACACCGATCCTCACGATGCCATTTCGAAAATGACGTTATAGTCGTTACTCAAACGGTAGGGGTTCGTTGATGTTTGGGAACGAATTGAGGTATATTTCGGAGAGACGTAGTTGGCTGTTCGATACGGTCGATACAAGTTCTTTACGTGTTCGGTGCATGGTCGGTACAAAATCGTAGAAAACCAAATTTCACCGAATAAAAGGGCGATGAACACTGTGATTTTCGTCCTTGACTTTCGGTACAAATTCGCTACGAATGTTCGGTTAGGTGGGACAGGGGTATAAGTAATCGTCGTTTTTTGAATGTGCAGATTGTCCTAAATGCTACTCTACCATTATCAAGTGTTGTGGGTACCAAATTCATCATTGTAGCTTGTTTCATTGAGTTATTGAATCAACCAAAGATAGATGGTGATATTAGCCAGGTCAAGTGTTGCGCTTTAAAAACTCTTAAAACAAAAATTTTACTCATTTTTTAGCGAGCGGGGATATTCTATATCTTATTCACTATGTTATGAGAAAAAACCTTGAAGTGTTACACATAGCCATCTCCTACCGAATTTGTTCATTTATTTCGGCGACCTTTACCTTCGTGACTTAGACCTTGCAGTTTGATATAGGCTAATTAACAGAAATTTGGCATAGTGAGTGACAGAAGAAAATAAGCATGGTAAATTCGACTTGTATATTAACGAAATAAGAAGTAAAACATGGTTTCTAAATTGTTGAACTGTGGAATCGATTAAATTACTTTATGGCTAGAATAGCTTATGTAACGCTGTGTGCTTTGGTTTGTAGTAGTTTGTTGTTTTTAAGAGGGTGGGGTCATATAATCATTTTTATTATAACCGGTGATTATTGATAAACTTTCTTGAAATGGTAAGTGCACATGTGAGTCGCTGTAGGATTTAATGTGTATCTGAATCACTTGAGAAACAACACTTGAATGTTTGATTTTGAGAAATATTTTGAGTGGGTAGGCTATACATCATTTTCGATTTAAACTTACTCAATTGTTGTCGGAAATGCGTCAGAAATTTGTGGACAACTCATGAAATAAGTGGAATACTTATAGTTAATTGTAACCACTAATTACGAACACTCTACAATTAACTTGTGTTATTGTCATAGTAGAGAATGTTTGCATAGAAATATGATTGGATGACAGTTCAGATAGTTGTGCTTATAGCCTGAAATCTTTATTTTTCTCGTATCTTCAATAGAAATCGTGAAGTTTGTGGTATAGGATATTCCGGAAATACACTGGTCAATCGAGATTTTAATAAATAACAATTATTCATGCCTTTCTTCTAAAAACTCGTAACTGCAGCTTCAAACAAGCTGCAGTTACGAGATTTTTATTGAAAAGCGACGATATACTGTGCTGGGTGGGCAACAGTAGGTTAGAATGTAAAATGTGACACAAACACTTATTGCTCTTTCCTTGTAAGAACACTTGTAAAACATCAAACCAAAGCCACTTAATGACGAAAACGCTACCAATAAATCATATGTAAAACTGTAAGACATTCAATTAACATAAGTAAGACTTTTACACTAATTTTCCATTTTCTCGGTATTTATTCAAAGCTCTAGCAATTACATAAGTACTTTGATATGTACCTGTCTCATTTCTGACAGTAGCAATCTTATGTCATAGGAAAACATGCAAGATAGCACACTACTTGGCATGGAATCAATTTAAATATTTCATTTCCACACTGATAGATGTCTGTGAACTTCGTTTTCGTTGCTGGTAGGTTACTCAGTATATTTAATTGGACGTCTTTTGGACGTCCAATTCTTATAACCACTTTTCGACAGGCGAAATGTGTTTTCATTACCAAAAAACCTTTCTCAGACTCAATTGCCAGTTGACCAAAGTTCAAAATAGATTTTGAGACCATACAGGAAAACTGTCGCATCATTTCCTGCTTTCTATGTGCTCTCTAACAAACACTATAAGATTTATTGGCCGATTCAATTCGTGCCACGTCTTAACCAACTTTACGATCTTTTTTCGATTTAACCATTTTCTTGTAGTAATTTGACTTTCGTAATTTTGTGTAAAGGGTAAGATCTTTAGAAAGCGATACATGCATACACTATGTTTATAAAATAAACAAACGCCCTATATCATCAGCAGCAGCGATAGTTCAAACGGGAAAGGATTAGTCTCGCAACCTTTTTTCAGAATGAAATTTGGAACGTCGTTGGTTCGAAACCAGTTCGGATTATTTCTTCTGTATAACCTTTGTTAAAACGTTTGTTTTTCTTGGTGTGTTTACTAAAAGCAGACCTTTTAGGATGATTACTCAATTTAATGGACGTATTGTGTATGATAGATTCTTTTTCTTTGATCATTGTTGTTTAAGTCTTTGACATATTTAAAGAAACGGGGTTTCCACGAGACGTATTTTGGAAACAGGGTTTTAAAATTGATTATCGGGGAGTGCGTTCATTTCGCAACTCGAGTTCGACTCGATGACAAATCGGGGTTCCATCTGAACAGCCTCAGATTAGAGGCTAGTGATATCTACCTATTCAGAAAAATAGTTGCTCTTACGAGTTTTATTTTTTTCTCCAGCATCTGTATCACCGATATTCGACAGTATAATGACCTATTTACATACTGATCAATGATCATGACAACAATTATTATAACTAGTTTAAGATCTAGTGACAGCAATCTGTATTTATTACGTTTAACCCTTTCCCAAACGACAAAATTGTAGGATGAGCCACTTCAAAAACTGCCACAAATGACAAAATGGATGTTATTAAAGATATGATTTGTGTAAAATATGGCACAGAAAATATGGAGACAAAAGGAGAAACTGTTGGTTATCAGCAGTTTCTTTTTTTGTTTCAATGTTTTCCCAAGTCTTTCCTATTAGGGACGTCAAAAGCAGGTCTTATTTGGGACAGGGTTAAGTGATCAGTTTACGTGTATTGAGCTAAGAAGATGAAGCAATGGATCTGCAACAGTGACGATGGTACCTGGATGATCGTATGAATATGTGTACAGATAGGGACATTATTATTTTCAAATGTTCGTTGATAATGATATGAAGATTTAAATTGCGTATCGTACTCCACTGCCATTTTCCCGGCGGCACGTTCCAAATGTCTTCTTTGTATGCACATCTGTAGATGTAAGGATGCTGTGGTAGTACTGGTGTGAGGAATCCATGGTTAGGTGCGCCTCCAATTCATCTGGTATTTTGTTTCAGGAAAAGTATGTGTTGAGTTTGTTTTGTAACCACAACTAGGGAAAACTGCTGCCCCCTTTTTTTTACTCTAAACACGAATAAAAATCAGAGTGCTTTGAGCACAATATTTAGACGTCTCTGATTGATTCAGCGGAATCGTTTGTAAATGATCGGTTTCATAACTTTATTTCGTTGAATTTGTGTTTAGATCGATTCTAAATCACTGCGGTCGTTTTTTCCCTAATGATGGTGGAGATAAAAGCCGAAAAACAAGAGCCGTCATAGACGGATAATGCTCCTCGAATAAGTGTTTGTCACAAAATAAAAATTATCATACATTAAGCCCCCTTTTCCCATGACATATTTTTTGTACACACATTATTTATAGGATATGGTCTAGAACATCTCATTTATCACAAAAGTACAAAATTTCATTGAATTCTGCCCATTGGATGAAGAGAAATTGGAGAAAATCTAATTTTTCCATCAAGGCCCCTTTTTCCATGACGCATCCTTAAATCAACAAACGGAGAAAAAGCTTCCTAAGGATTATGCCTGGGAGTTCACATGTGAAGTTTCGTTGAATTTGGTCCAAGGGTTGCTGAGATATAGCTGTGGACGGACGGACACACGGACGGACGGACGAACGGACGGACAGCATGGCGACTATAATATTATGCTCCCCCGAATTTTTTTCGGGGAGCATAAAAAAGATGATAAACAAGAAGAATGTCTGAGTAGAATTCGAACACAGGGCCTTCCAGATATAGACATGAGTAAAGAGTACAAGGTGAGTGCTCTGCCAAGTGAGCTATCGCGGCTTTCATTTTTGTAGCGCGTTGGCTTTCATTTTGAATAGATTGCTTTGTATCGGCCTTTATAAAATCAACGAAAGGTGTAATTGACGATAATACTCATAATTAACCGAAACAAGAAGACAAAAGTGCTAATCACATGACATTAATTGAATTGGGTAATCAAATTAATAGTGATTATTCATAAAAACAAATCATTGAAACGGCAATCAAATCAATTTGAAGCCTGAGAAGGCTTTTCTGGTAATAAAGCCGAGTTCGTATGTCCGAAGCCGATCGTATAGAACTAAACACAGAAGAATGAATAAAATATCTTTCGTTCATGTACAATCCCGCTCAATCAATCAGAGACGTCCAATTACAGTGCTTTCAGCACTTTGATTTAGTTTTGTTGTTGTTGGTGGTGGTTTAGTTCCTTATGAAAAAACTGTTTCCACATCGGTACCAATTATTGTTTATTTCCACTAAGTTAAATAATTCTCGAACATCAAAATAGACTTCAAAGGCGTTGCAAAGGAAACGGAAATAAATGCGTTACGAATGTCACCAGAGTTTCAAGTCATGACACAGAAAACAAAAAGGGAGAAAATACTAGTCATTATTTTCCTTGGAAATCTTAATAAAAAATATTGTCTCTAACTCTTGACCGTGTTTTAAAAGACGTTTTCGGAAGTTGTTAGTGCGCAACTTTGTGCGTATTGAAGGTGGAAGATCACTGAGATGGGCTCTTATATAACTCTATGTAAAATGCCCTTTTTCAACACATTTTTACACCTTTTCCAAAATAAGAATGAGCAAAACTATGCCTGAAATGGCACAGATCCATCCTTGCCCTGCAAAACTATTAGCAAATGGACCCATCTCATGTGATTCATTTTTTCACAATTTTCACTAAAACATACATACCGTGTTTTTTTCCGCGCCAAAACAGAGACACCGGAAATGGGGGTCACGTGTATCCCTGCACCCAAACACACAAAATAGTCCTGCAAAGAAAGATGGATTCTGGCTAAGAAATGGGAAAACATGTCACTCAAAAGCATCCAATGAAAACCTCAGCTCAAAATCATTCATGCAGAGAGCAAGGCATCATCAGAAAAGGGGCCATTTTTTTAGAACTATTTTAGCACCCCATGGACCGGAAGGACTTCTCCCAGTGACCTTACTCCTGAAGCGCTTGGTATTTGTCAAAACTAGCCATATTTTCGGATGGTTTGCCGATAACTTGCGGAATCCAAAGCTTATGTTATGAAAACTCAAAAGAATTGTCTCTGCCTTTTAAACATTTCCTTCACAGTAACAACTGTAAACCTCTGCAGTGGAAGGCCTTTGAAAACATTGCGGAAAAAGGAAAAAATGCACAAAACATGGAATTTAACCCTAGCCATATTTTTGGATGGTTTGCTGATAACTTGCGGAATCCAAAGCCTATGTTATGAACACTCAAAAGAATTGTCTCTGCCTTTTGAACCTTCCCTTCAACGTAACACCTGTAAACCTCTGCAGTAGAAGGCCTTCGAAAACATTGCGGAAAAGGAAATTGCACAAAACATGCCATTTCACCCTTTCCCGCAATGTTTTCTACTGTAAGTAAGTCACTTAGATCATTTTCATTCAAACTTGTAAGCCTTGTACTTATACATGCATTTAATATTCCCCCTTTTCAAGAAATTCGCTGTTTGGAGTAGGTTATTTCAGTTTATAATGGTATCCCTGTTTTGATGCTTATTTCCGAGCCTCGAAAAATAGAGAAAAAAATCGCTTACACTAGGCCAACAAATGTCGATTTATCTAACAAATGAATATGGTGACCCCGTTTTTTTTTCTCTTTACAATTATTTTCACCATACTTTATTGTTCAAAATCTGTGAATTAGAAAAAAATAAATTCGTAAAACATTTTTATTCTGACATTCCCTGAACGAAATTTGTGGCAAAAGTGTGCCTTTGACGGAATAAGATCAAGAAATATGTTAGATATGTGATAAAGGTATGAAAAATCATGTATTTGTTATTTGATAGTGTGTATTTTTCAAAAAATCCAAAATTCACCCTAAAAAAGATTTACAAGTGTGTTGTAAAAATGCAAATACAAGGAAAACTAATAAGGTGACTCCACTTTTTCTTTGCATATTTGAACTAGGCATGCTCTAAAGAAAAAAGAATATGTAAAAAAAAAAAGAAAGGATGGGTTGCAACAAGGGTTCAAAATAGATTTCCTTTAAATTCTGTGAATTGATAGGGTTACATAAGATCTTTAATTTGTATGTGTAAAAAATCTGATGAGGGCTTATTTTGGAGATAATGGCTTACAAAGTTGGTGGGGTAAATTGACATGAGAAGCAAATTTTTACTTTGAAGTTAAATAACTTTTTCTGTATAGATCAGATCAAACTGAAATTTTGCAGGTACTTTCAATGTACTAGGGACAGAAGATTTGTGCAACCTGTTATCATGTATATCAGTTTGTTGATTTTCTGTATTCGTCTTTCTGTCAATCTCTGATTTAGCTCTTTTTTGATGTACTAACTTTACGAAACTATATCTACAGCTTTTATTTTTGTATGAATTGATATGATATTTTGTGAACATGATCCTGTATGATGTTACTAAATAGAATTTAAAGAAAATCTATTCTTTGAGAAATTTCGATCCCTTGTTGCAACCCATCCTTTTTAATTCGGCAAAAAAAGAGAAATTACATCTTTGTCTGCAAAATTTTCTGAGCTCTTTCAGATCTTAAGATTTAACGTGAATTCGATTGGATTCATGTCTTACCTTGTTATAAATCAATTTCTTTTAATTTTATCAATCTCATGAGTTTTTGAAATGATATTCATTTTTTTAAATTTATTCTTGTTTAATGTACTTCTTGATAAGTGATTTTTTGTAAACGTATACTTATTATTGTAAAAAAGATATTAAGCGACAATTTTTTCCCATTACAGTTGTGTTTAATAAATAGAAAAAATATGTTTGACAGTGACTTTACGACCCACATTGGGTGTCACCGATATCAAATATGAATAGATACCGCCCTTTGGTCTGCTCTCCGTGCTTTTGGTGATTACCGAGGTTCTTAAACTATTCAATTCATCTGATCTTAGGCTAGGACGAGATACAAGCCTTTTGTTTTTGTTCAATGAAATAATCAAATGGTTAACAAAAAGAGTAACGCTACAATGAATCTATCATACACTTTGATTGACATTGCCAAAGCATTTTGAATTATTCCAGTATGTGACCTAACCTATTATCTTACATTGTGACCGAATGATTAGCTCGTAAATTCTACCAGCCATAATATTCCACCAATTTCATTCAAGAAAATCGTAACTACAGCTTGAAACAAGCTGTAGTTACGATTTTATTGAATGAAATTGTCTATTGAAACAACTGTTTAAAGGTGTTATGACCTTGTCTGTTAGATGTTGGTTATTATAGATATAGTATGTCAGGCATTGCAGTCTAATTTAAGTCATTAATTGGTCACCGTTTAAGCAATATTATGTTACTTCTTTTAATCTTCAAACAGGACACCTGCTTTTTGAAAAGAGATAATTTTGTTAGTCTGTATAATGATATAACAAAACAGGTAATAGGCCAGATGACCTTTTGTCTTCTGACCTCTAATATGTACGTTGCAAACGTTTGTCTCCTATTCTGTCTTTAACATGTCTGTGTGCAAGTGTAACCTTAAAAGAACTGACATATTTATGATCTCTAAATGGGCCTTTAACGCATCTGAGAATATCGCTGCTTTTCATACACCTGCACTTGTTTCTTTTTTTTTTTATTAAGTTTCAAATCCTAGTTTTAATACAATGCTTTCCCAAACATCACATTTATTTACCAAAATTTTTCATGTATTGTTTGCATTCAAAATCAATAATTTGTTATGTACAAAACCATCCAATCTGTAATATCTGATCTTGAAGTTTTCAGCCCAGTTTACATTAGTTTCTGAAAGATAGAGGAGAATGTCAGTAGAATAAATGCATCTATGGGACAAGCAATTTTTTCATTTCCTACAATGGTTTGAACGCAAAAAGATCTTAAAATGTACAATTTCATTCACTTTAGATTGTCATCTGCAGCATCTTTTTAGGGCAAGTCTGAAATTTTGCCTTCTGATTAAAATAAGCTGCAGTTACGGTGTATTTGTTGAAAAATGACGATATGTTTTTTTCCAGATTAGCCTTTTTCATGCGTTAGTGCCTTACAAAGAAAAAAAACCCACAGTTGTAGCAATATAAAATGCCAACAACGACCAGATCTCGATGAAAGTATTTTTTTTTAGAAAATGAAAAGATGCTAACGTTCAAGTAATTGAAAATCTAATCATTGTACAGTTTGTTTTATGAATTTGAATAAATTGTGAATGATAAGCTAGCTGACTTGAGAACATATATATTGCAAGATTTCTGAATGCTTCCAATATTTCTCCAAAAGTCTGCTCTCAATCTCTTTTTTTTTCTCAAACGTTTTTTTTTTTTTTTTTTTTTTTTTTTTTATTATTATTATTATTATTATTATTATTCGAACCTTTGTTGTTGCTGTTCCAAATTAGTTAAGATCTCACTACATTCTATAGTACTTTTCTAATTTGTCTTTGACATATATTTGTCATTTAATAAAAAAACAAGAATTGTCCGCGGACAATAAAGCTCGCCCAACAGGGGCTTGTCACAAAGAAAAGTCATTTCCTAGGTCAAGGTAAAAAGGTCATGGCTCAAAATGAAATTTTGTAAAAGTAGGTCAAGCTCCATGGTCAAGGTCACAAGGTCACAGGTCATGGTCAAATGTGAACTGTGTTGGAATGAGGTGTCCGTGTGTGAAATATCAAGGCTGTAGGTGTAAAAGGACATGAGTTATAGGCCAAGTTAAAGTTTTTTGAAAGTAGGTCAAACTCCAAGGTCAAGGTACAAGGTCACCGTCAAATGTAAACCGTGTTGGTAGGTGTCCATGTGTGAAATATCAAGGCTGTAGGTGCAAAAGGACATGAGATATAGGCCAGGTGAAAGTTTTTTAAAAGTAGGTCAAACTCCAAGGTCAAGGTTACCAGGTCCAAGGTCATGGTCAAATGTGAAAGGTCTTGGTGGGAGGTGTAATTGTGTGAAATATCAAGGCTGTAGGTGTAAAAGGACATGATATAAAGGCCAGGTTAAAGTTTTTTAGTAGGTCAAACTTCAAGGTCAAGGTCACCAGGTCCAAGGTCATGGTCAAATATGAAAGGTCTTGGTGGGAGGTGTCCATATGTGAAATATGAAGGCTGTAGGTGTAAAAGGACATGAGCTATAGGCAAGGTTAAAATCTTTTAAAAGTAGGTCAAACTCCAAGGTCAAGGTCACAAGGTCCAAGGTCATGGTCAAATGTGAATCACGTTGGTAGGAGGTGTCCATGTGTGAAATATCAAGGCTGTAGGTGTAAAAGGACATGAAATATAGGCCAGGTTACAGTTTTTTAAAAGTAGGTCAAACTCCAAGGTCAAGGTCACAAGGTCCAAGGTCATGGTCAAATGTGAATGGTGTTGGTAGGAGGTGTCCATATGTGAAAAATCAAGGCTGTAGGTGTAAAAACACATGAGATATAGGCCAGGTTAAAGTTTTTTTTAAAAGTAGGTCAAACTCCAAGGTCAAGGTCATGAGGTCAAAGGTCATGGTCAAATGTGAATGGTGTTGGTAGGAGGTGTCCATATGTGAAATATCAAGGCTGTATGTGCAATAGGGCATGAAATATAGGCCATGTTAAAGTTTTTTAGGCCAGGTTAAAGTTTTTAAAAGTAGGTCAAACTCCAAGGTCAAGGTCACAAGGTCAAAGGTCATGGTCTCAAATGAAAGGTCTTGGTGAGAGGTATCCACATGTGAGATATGAAGGCTGTAGGTGTAATATGGCATGAGATATAGGCCAGGTTAAAGTTTTTTAAAACGGTCAAAAAGTGGGTCAAACTCCAAGGTCAAGGTCACAAGGTCAAAGGTCATGGTCTCAAATTAAAGGTCTTGGTTAGAGGTACCCACAGGTGAAATATGAAGGCTGTATCTCTAACAGGGCATGAGATATGGGCCAGGTTAAAGTTTTTGCGGACGCTGACGCCGACGCTGACGCCGACGCCGACGCTGACGCCGACGCCGACATCCGGGGGTATGACAATAGCTCTTCCGAGACTATCGTCCCGGGCGAGCTAAAAAACAGTTTTCCCCGATCGCTGTTTTCAAATTTCTATTTGAAGAAATATTATTCATTAATGAAAAATAGCTTGAAATATACAGCTAAAATGTGTTAAACGTTCCTTTGAACAAACATAAATATATTCAGTGAAACCTTAGAACCTAAAAGAGATGATAATATCTCTGTTTTAATGATATCACTCTCCATAAATACTTAAGATACACGTATTTTAACCCTTTTCCAAAATTTTAGGGTGGTCAAATAAAAAAACTGTCACAAATGACAGAATGGAAGGTATTGAAGATAGATTTTTTGTAAAATTTGGCATAGAAAACATTGAGACAAAAGGAGAAACTGCTGGTTATCAATACTTTCCCAAGCTTTTTCTATTAGGGACGTCAAAACCAGGTCTTGATTGGGCTTGAGAAAGGGTTAAAGGGACATAACATTCCAATTTCAATTTTTTAAAGTGTGTCTTAATGCAAAGATTGGTTATTCTAATGCGTAAAAATGATATCGGTGTTTTGAAGTTGGTATCTATAGGCGAAAAATACGCCTTTTAAGTTGAGACAGAAATGACAATTCCCATATGAATCTGAACTGTTGTCCACAACAATTTGTTTAATTTTAACACAAAAATATATATTTCTCGTAAACGGTGCAATATTTTGTCTTGAAATTTTCAGAATTTTCATAGAAAATATGCTCTTTCAGATAAAATAAAAGTAAAATTTAAGAAAAATAATCGTGAAGTGTCACTTTAATGTCTTATTTAAATAAAAAAAACAAAACAAAACGAAACACGATTATCTCCACAAATCCAGAAAGGAAACTTTTGTGGACATTTGTTGTATTGCTTTAGATACTGTAACCTAAATGCAACAAAATTTTCCAAAGCAACGTCGTGTATATGCTACGGTCACAAATCACTAAATGCCACCGCCCGGCGTGATAACTGCCAGTTTTTTTGTATAAATTCGGCCGTTGGCAGCCCTGCGGCCGCCCTGCGGTAGGCAACATCGGCAGGCGGAAGTTGGCATTTAGGACGCCGCTAGGTGGCAGTTACAATTCTAACAAAAAGTTAAAATTCTTACTGCCACCGCCCGATCTTTTTCAATTTTGCAAGTCGCCCTGCCACCGGCCGGGTGCATTTCGAAGTCGCGCGGTGGCTGTCAAGTGGCAGGCGGGCCGCAGCGCGATTTTTACTCGGTCTTTGCTTGAAGGTCTTCGAAAATCGTAACTGCCACTTTCCTTCACCCGGCCTGTCGCCGTTATGCCATTGGCATGCCACCGTCCCATTTCTAAATATCTGCCGGTGGCAGGGTGGAGATCGAAAGGCAGCAGGGAGGCGGCCGTTGGTATTTGAAGGTGGCAGAACGGCGATCTACCGAGTGCAGACTCGGACACTGAATTCATATAGATTCATCCTCCATATCCTCGTCCTCACTGCTGTTACTGTGTTCGTGGGGATCTTGTCTAGGGCGCTTTTGGGCTGGCGCCTTGCTTTCGCCCTTTCCGTTGCATTTATTAGGCGGCATTTTCACAATTCCTACTGTAGGTTTTAGCTATTTTGAGAACAATGTTATCTTTTGAGAGCAGTCAAGATTTTAAATTCCTCGGAAACTAGCCTGCCGCCGTCAGATTATCGGGCGGGCGCCGGGCGGTGGCAGTTTGAACGCGCGATTGCCGGCCGGCGGCACATGAAATATTGAAGGTCGCCCGGCGGTGGCAGTTTAAAGCTGACAGTGTCAGGCCTGTCACTTGCCTGCCACCTGACTGCCACTGGCCGACATCCTGATGACGACACGCGCACCTTGTACCTTTGAAACCGCATGCCGCCGCGCGGGCCCCGTCAGGCGGCATTTTAGTGGCAGTTATTTATGACCACTCGCAGCGATTCGTAAAAAAATCGCCCGGTGGCATTCGAGTTTAGGAATTGGCCGAAGTAAAAAAAATCGCGCGGTGGCAGTTTCACATTTAGTGATTTGTGACCGTAGCAATAGTGTACCTACACGAACCCGCGGCATCGGCATAGTTCAATGACCCCATTCCGGTATTGTTTCCGTAAGACGCTCAACTAACGGACTTTGCTGGCGAAAATAAAGTTGTCTGGGATTACATGTAATATCGAAGCAGTTAATCAGCAAACATTCTTTGTATTTGAGACATTATTACGGTTTAAGGTCTTAGTTCTTTAACATGGATCAAAGGTTCCACCAACAAACGTATCTTAAGATGGTCAAATCTTTGGACGCTAATTTGCCATTAAGACAATTAAGAAGCGACGTTTATGCTATATAACTTAAAGTATGCGGATTGGCAAGGTTATCAGAGGTCGTATGATTTATTACAGTCTAAATTAGATTATACCACAATGTTTCAATTATCTCAAAGTCGTAAAACACTGAAGATAACTCATTAATAGATTGATATCCTAAAAAGACATTTCAAATGATTGATACGATGACTTCAGAAAGCTCCAAACAATAAACTCATGGTGAGGTCAATGGTATAAATAACAAAAGGCCGTGTAAGATCTCACCTTGAGGGACCCCGAAGTGTTTAAGATAACCATCTTATTACGGGTAAGAGAATACGAACACAATGTACAGGATACCTAATAAGGTCTGGTTTGAAAACATGAATAAAAGATGAATGAGATCTGTTGTGCTGCTAGAACAACCTACCCCCTCGATCTTTCATTCTTACCGCTAATGATCTTAAATCCTTTTTGTCACATAAATTCTGACCACGTCCTCTGAAAATGGACAAAATCGTGTCTATTTCCGAATTTTTGTTCTACAATTATGAACAAACTTATGCAGCTACTGATATTGCAGTTACTGAAATTTACTGTTATGGTTACTGGGTGTATTTACATAGATCTATTGATAAATGTCACTTCATCTTCATAACTGTAATAGACAGAAGGGTTTGTCCTTACAAAATGAAAGAAGTTTGGCTCTACAATTCTTCTTCTTATTGTCGTTATAAATGTTAAAAATACTCTGTTGTTAGTTCTATACACAACTTGATGGGACATTCTAGTTGTAACTGACGAATACCTTTTTACATAGTATTCATGGCTTGCATAAACAATGCTATACAGCCTAACAGACTTGGGTCATACAATATTTTCAGGACTGGACAAACTGAACGTTGTTGTTTGACGTTTTATTTTGTACTCAGCCTGTTTGTCTGATTAATATGATATGTCTGGAGACATATTTTATCATTCCACATTTTATTGGACACTACCCCGTTCTTCAGAAGTAATCAGTTATATAAACCTTCTGTTTGATGAATCAACCGCTTCTTTGTAACACATTCCGAGTCGATGGACACGTTTAACTATCTGATTGTGTATTCTTCAATTATCATTGGAGAATTTTTTTTTTTTTTTTTTTTTTTTTTTTTTGTATTTGTTTCATATTTGGTTATTTTTATTATTTGAATCATTAATGATAATCCATCTTTATGTAATATTCGATTTACTCTTTGTATGATTACATATACTTTGAAGTATATATTATTATGTAAAATTAAAGATGCAAAACGTACGGTGAAATAGACCAACAATTTTGCATGACAATGATGTAGTGTTTAGCCCATGCTAGAAAAAGCCCTTTCAGGTAAGCCCAAATATGTTTAATAATATAGCTTATTTTATCTTTGTATCGTATCGTTGCAGTGTAACATCTGTGCTAGGAAGAACGCCTTTCGGACATTATTATTATTATTATTATTATTTTTTTTTTTTTTTTGGGGGGGGGGGGGGTGTATAAAATTCTGATATTTCTTGTTGAAAGGTAATTTTGTAGTAGACCTAGTATTCGTAAAAACATACTGATGTTCGATGTCAAACGTTTATTTTGTTTCTAACCGTCTCTGATAAAATTATCATAACATTTATTTTTGGACATTTAGATATCTTTTAAGACATTATTTAAGTATTTGCCCACGTAATAATATTTGGTTTTACAGAAATGTAGAGCAAAGTGAATCCCGAAAGGCCTGTATCACGGATCATTAATGAATCTGCTTCCGGTGCCAACAGGTATTAAATTCCTGGAAATGCACACAAAAGAAAATCTCTAAACAATTTGAACGCATCATTAATAATCAAATAGCGCTCTGATGTTATTTCGGATTCCAGAGCAAAGAAAATATCGCCACTTGTCTACCAAAACCTCGTAGCTCTAACTTAAAACAAGCTGTTGTTAAAAGATCTTTGGGCGAGAGCGAGCATATGTAACTGATTTACAATGATACCAGCGAATAAATGCTACAAGGTCTTATTTATGCGAAGATTTATTTGAATAGTTGGCAAAAAGGTGAAGTCGTATATTACTTTAAATACTGGAAATCATGATATAGGATGTTTTTTGGGCGCGTATTCTTTTTAACTTCAAAATCACCGAAATATATAAAGTCCTTCTTTTTTGCGTTTAAACTAAGATGTCCACTTTATTTTGTGCAGAGTGCATGCACATTTATCCATTGTCGACCAAGCCTATCTGTAAGGCAGTTTACCATCTAAACCACCCGCCAACATTCTGCCGAAGTGGCACAAAAGAAATTGAGTTTAGATCGGGGAAAGACCCATCCAGCATTTGAGAACAGCATGGGTCAATATCGGCCTTTACATACATACACGCTATGGGAGCCTGACCAGCGGCACCTATTTTTTCGAGCAAACAAAATGGCGGACAAGGAAGTGGATTCTGACGGTCCCAGCAGTTATTTGAATGTAAGTTGTGTTTTTTGTCCTATAACACCAACTTCGAAGCATAAATAGGTCGGCATATGATTCAACTTCGTTATTGTCTTTGTCTTTAGCTCATCGGACTGGCATACATAACGTAAACGATAAGCAAACGTGATAAAGAGGCGTTGCTCGTGAATTATGCATGTATTTGTCCACCCTTGAAATTATTAAAAGAAATAAAACATATATTTAAGGTACACGTTATATTATCAAAATTACACTGACTACATTATTCTTTGAAAATCCAAAAGCCTAAAGATGATCGCAAATGTTAGAATTGGAATATTGATGTTTTTATTCACTGTACGAAGACCAAAAATTCCCCCGAACACGTGCATTACAGTACCGATTTTTTTAGTCTTACTGGACGCGTATTCGGATTGAATTAATTTCATTTACGGATGATTTGAGTTAATTTCTGTACGAGTGTTCGGAGCGTTTTATACATTTGTAGAAGATAGAAATCTTTGGTGTAAATCAGTTTAGATATTTGATTCCACATTTGTTTCTCTTTCCACCAATCCTTATGATGATAAAATGATACAGTGATTGGAATTCATATCCGGGTTACAAAAAAAAAAACACTTAAAATCACACAAGTGTATCTTTTGTAGCAAGCTCTAAAATCAATATCTAATCTGTCAATTTTGCGAATTATCTCCCTTTGACATAAACAAATAGGGAATTTGAAATGTTTGATATTCACAAATTTATCAAGGTTTTCGATTGGAGGTTTTTGCAACATCATTCTGACTTTACAGGGCATTTTTGAACCCTTTCTTCGACTAGGATTGTTCCCAGATGTCCATGCAATAGCGATTTCAATTTCCTAAGGAGATTACATTGTAAAATTTTCAAGCTTTGGAACACAATGAAAATTCTGCTTTTAAAACATCATTTTCTAAACGTTAATACAATGTTACGAACGCTTCTTTCATGTCCTGACTGGTAATTTGACGGACTACCATTCCATGCAGTCCGGCATGGTTTGCATTCTTCTGCTTGAATTTCTGAAGGTTGAAATTGTGTAAAATTTCCGTTCAAATTGTACACCTGAAAAACGGACCCCTGTCACATTAAAAAAGTCCGTTTTTCATCCACAAAACGTAGAGCACTAAGCACAACCAAGTCAATGAACAATGCGAAACACTTTCATTTGAATTTTTTACTTGTTGTAAATTTAGAAAAAAATATAACAAGCGAAGTAGGTGTAGCGTTTTCACTTTTGTTCAGTATAGAATTTAAATCCTAGGTAGACAGAGAAGAGAGGATGAGATGAAAGAGAGACGGACATACAGAGGATATCACACGGAAATACATACATAAGAGAAATATATAAGGACTCATAGATTTAATAATGTTTGACACGTGTATACCTTTTGGTAACTTTCTGTCGTATTCAAACAATTGAGCACCCACACGCCAGCTGAACAATAAAAGAATGCTTCTTATTTGCACGTCAAATAAAGATTTCACGAACGGAAAATTTTGGATCGCGTAAAATTACACCGACTATGGAAACGAACTATGCAAGACAATGATATATACATAGTATTTTATAGGTATTTACAACAGTCTTCCATCAACCCATGTCCAAAAATACAAATGAATGGAAACTTTTACGCTCGTGCAATACACGGTTCACTGCGTACGAAATCTCATATTTGTATTGTTATTGGAGACACTCCACAACGGGAAATGCGTCCGGGTCGTAGTATACAAACATAGTTCCGTCAAAAATGGATTCGCTCCTTTTGATGCATCGATCCTGTGTCTATAGAATAGGCAGAAGCATGTAATGTGGTTCTGCATACTGGCAGACCATCAGTGTACTGCTGGGATGTGTTTTAATGAATTTGTCGGGAACTAGTTTCTTGCGCGGTCGTGACCTTTCACGAGGGTGTGTCACATGCAGATCCCGAAAGAAATGGCAAATTGCAAGAGTGGCTGTGCTCACGGGTGCGTGATTTTAGCTGATGGTGCTATTGATACCGCTTTCTTGGTAGTACATTAAAGACAAAGGAATGGTCTGTCAGGCAGACTATGTAAAATGTGTCACAAAGAATTCTGAGAGAAGCTAGAAGCTGCCAAATTGACCCATCTTACTATATATTTAATAGGCCTGTTTCGTTGAGGAGTGACACCTATTGGTTTAGACATATCGATGGAATGAGTGGGATTTAAGGGGGAATGCTCCAGTGTTTCGGAACACTCGGTCATTACTATAGAAAATTAAACATTTCGTACCATATATGATTCGCTACCATATATTCAATAATATAACACGTGATTAGAATTTACCATTTTCGATGGTAAAAGCGTATTTATTATGCGAAACTGATTTCGTCAAGATGGAAATCGAGTATTTAGAGCAAGACAGTTGTAAGTGTATACACAGTTACCACTGTTTTACGTCATTTTATTCGTGTGTAGCTGATAAAAATTGCTGTAATGCACTAAAAAGTGTACTGACCTATACACTTTCTTTTTGAATTATTACCAAGACACGTTGCTTAATACAATGATGGAGTTTTATCAAAGTCTATGATGTAGAACTTGAAATATTTCCAAAATATGCAAATTTTGACATAAAACACTTCAGCTTCGTTGATCGAACTGAACACGCGAACATGCAGTTTTACACATTTGTGCGTTTATAATAGCACATATTTTGGGTTTTCTGTTCTTATTAAATGTAAGACGTTACTTTAAATCCGTTTTCGGGACTAAACGATGATTATAGAGCATTTATAAGCATTTTAGTGACCTTGGGTAGGTGCAAGAAATTATGCATTTTTTCGCTGTAGGGGTATGTTATACGAATGCCTACAAAATTCAAACAATATCGCTGACCATCCATTTTTATTTCATTTTTGAATTGGTAATTACATATAGTTTCAGCATACAATAAATAAATGAATTCTTTTATTTGGAAAAATTTAGGAAACTGGAGCATTCCCCCTTAATGCTTATTTAAACTACATGGTAATATCGCTGCGACTGGAGCACCTGACTGCGCTATGGCCGCGGCCTGGTATCTACAAAATGTTCGATTAGAATGGGTGAAATGCCTCTTTCGACACTATATTACATGTATGAAAAGTAAAGCTAAAACGACTTACCAACATATTCCTGTATTTCTCTCAACATCTCTAGCACAACTACATTTGATGTTTTCGAGAATGAAGCTACTCATACCACTTAGGTTTAAGATTGTCCACCCATTTGGTAGGAGACTGTGGCCAGTTTCATCAAAGGATTTAAGGCGTATTTATGTCTTAAGTACCAATGTCTTACAGCCTACACGCTTAGGAAAGGAGTCAGGTATCGCCCCTTCCATCAAGTCCTAGGTAATTTGATTGTTGTTTCGTAAGACATCAGTAAGTCAGAAATACGTCTTCAATGTTTTGATGAAACAAGTACCAGATGTCATAGAGGATATATGCCGCGCCCTAGGATCGAAACCGGGACATCAAATTTGAAAGTGCAACGCGATGCCATTTTTGTGATAACCGCGGTCATAACCAGCCAATGAGAGAGTGTGTGCAAGAAAAACAAGAGACAGTACTAAGGCAGACAGACCATGAGTGGTGTTAGTAGAAAATATACATTGAATACTATTTCACAGACATGTTTCATTTTTAAATCAATATTTAGTGTCGATTTCGTGAATCATATGCTTTGATGAGTAGGTTCTATATAAGCCATTTAATTTATTTGTTCATTTATTTCATCAAGACAGTGCTGTAATTCCTTTGACTCGAGATAGCTTAATTTGCATGAACAAGTTCCAAAAACTATATAAACCCTTTCCCAAACACGACCTGGTTTTCACGTTCCTAACAAAAAAGGATTGAGCACACATTGGGGCAAAAGAGGAAATATTTATAACCAGCATTTCCTCCTTTTGCATCAATTATTTCAATGCTTTATTTTACACTAATCCAGTATTTTTTCAACATCAATTCTGTGGTAAACAGCTACTTTTGAATTGAAATTTACGCTTTGGAAAAGGGTTAAAATAATTTAAATGCGCATTTAGATTGACTCTGCTTAAAGAGATTTAATCCTTCATGCAGTTGATTAACTGAAAATGTTGACCACTAGGATACGTCTCTAAGTTTTCAATTGCTCGATTAACGCGTTCAGAAAAAACAGGAATTTCCAAACTAAAATCGTGTAAACAATGAACGAAATACCCATACAGTGGATTGTGACATTGCTCGGAAAAAAAGTTCAGTTTTTCTCGTACAGTAGTTTCGTTTTTTCGTTTTTTTTTTTCTAATAATACACATCTCTCACGACTCAGAGTTACACAAAGGTTCTGTCATACAGAAATCTATGTCCACACACGAAAATAAAACCAGTAGAAACAGTAAAGTGTGATTTTTGATTGATTCATTAAAGCATTTCTCGCTTAAAATGATGAGCACAGCACATCGTGAAGATTGTCGGCACAATTTTAGATAATCTAAAGATTAATAAGTTCCTTTAAGAGTCAAAAGTGGTAAAGCAATATATGTACTCAAATATTAATGAGTATGAACGTGCAAAATTGAGTATAAATGTGACAAATCTCCCTTTGTTTGCAGTATCTATTTCTTGCAGATTTGTTATGTCAGCCATTTTTGCTCGAAAAAATAGGTGCCGCTGGTCAGGCTCCCATAGCGTGTACATACAGTACATGTTGTTCTCTAATAGCTGGTCCATGACCTGCAGCAGCTATACGAGATCTATGTTGGTTTTTTTTTCAAAATGCACCTAAACACAGGCTGATATGGAAACATGTAGGTCTCAAATGCTGTAAGGGCCATTTTTTTTAAAATTTCTTCTAAAAAAATTGTCGATACACAGGGGCCAGTTTCATCGATAAAAATGTTCTACAAAGCGGTTTAAACAACTTTAGCGTTACCTAGGTAATACGCGATTCTTGCCATAATAGACGTTTCGTGAGACATCGGTAAAACAAAAATACTTGGAGCATGTTTTGATGAAACTGTCCACATGATCTTTCAACATTATCAGATGTACTTCTAGATCTCGAACAACTTTATATATCCGTGTCAAGGGGACAAATAAAACGACCAGTGAGAAATGTAGCTAAATTGTTTCATACGTCAACCTATGTCTATATTTTTATTGTAAAATTCACATTTTGTTGAATGGTGTAATTGCAATAAACAATTCCTCGTTAAAGGGGTCTTGTGATGGATTTATTGGCATCCGAACATAATGGCGACAGTCAAAGGATGTGAAAATTGAAGGAGCAGTTAATTTGCATAAATTATCGACTCAAAAGAGGGGAAGTTTAGCTATGATACGTCTTAGCTTTTCCCTTTTTATTATTGATCAGTTTCACATTCTTCTTTCTTCTTGCTAGATATGAACAAAATGTGAGTATTTATTGTCCAGCAAGATTAACCCGAGACATCTGCATATGTAATTACCCCAGTTCGGCAATGTTTTGTAAAGGCACTCAATTAACGGACTTTGAACACGAAAATTAAGTTGTCCCGGGTTAATTTGGGTGGACAATACATGTAGAAATAAACTTGACTTGACTTAAGAGGACAAATAGACCTTGACGCGAATATTCCACAGGCAGAAGTTATCTAACCATACAGGTTGACCAATTCATATGATTATACTTCTTTTACCATTTTTGCATGTTCGACATTGTAGCATGGACCCCTTAAAACTTTTGATAGAACGTCCGTCTTTACTTCAACAAAAATGATAAATGTCCTTCTAAACTTGTTATCCCCTACAGGTTCATGTCACTTTTAAATAAGCATCACGTAATACAGTTGAGAATTAATTGTTAAATCTGGGTGATACAGATAAGATCGAAAGGTACAAATTGATAACCGATACGTTAGATACGTTTTTAATCAATTACCCTAATTAATTCTTCAGGGGTAAACAGTGACCATGCGATTTTTTATCAAAGATTAAAAGAAATTTAAGAAGATATGGAAAGAAAATATCCGTCCACGCTGTCTAAGATTGAAAGAGAAAGTTTAAAAATCATACGCCTATGGGCTATCAGGTATTAAGAGATGGGCACGATAAGAGACCAGGGGTATGGGACAACCCTTGCCATAATAGTAAAAGAAAAAAAGCCCGTCTCTACTCAAAGGTGTTTAGGCGACCAAACATGTTGCCAGCCGCGGAATTCGAGCTTTCCATAGGTTGGAAGTCATTGAATGAAAATGCCATATTGCAGATCATCATCATTTTCTTCTATTTTCTTATTTCCCAAACATTTAATACAGTGTCGTCAATGGCAGGTGTTGTTAAAGAAAATTTTTACTGAGGCATCATACAAGGAGCAAAATCCATATGTGTATTGAAATATTGAACGGATCCTAGATAAAAGCTTTTGCAGACGAGGAAATGTACCACAGTCCAGGCTATTTGGGATTATATTGAATGTAGCTTTATTGAGAAAGAAAAAAAATGCTGATAAGCAACGTTATATTCTTTTCGTGCCCCTTTCTACTAAAATCATCAAATCAGGGTATCGTTCCGCAAAACGTTATTAAACGAGCCCAGTAAAATGAATACGCAAAACTTATTTGGTCTTTTATTAATCGCTTTTTAGAAAAGTCTAAAATGTTGTCATTTGTGACAAAAATAAAATGTTCAGCTTTAATAAGTTTTAGGTAATTGTCATAAAAAGTTAACCTGAAATGATAACTTAATTAGTTTCTCAATACGCTTGTGTCGAAAATATTCACATTTAGTATTTTTCTGGTGGCTCTGTCACAATTTCAGTTATTGAAGAGATAGTAATGGCATTGTTCGGTTTATAAAAGACCTGATTCGTTCCAAGACAAAAGCCAACAAGACGTCCAAGCCTACAGACCGTGAAAATATGCGATTCAAATTTGACAGGTTACATTTAGTTGTCGAGATTTATTATTTTCGTAACCCATCGCTATACAAATGAAATATTTCGAAAAATAACTTGAGGTTTTCTTTCGCACAGAAAACCAACCCCTAATATTTTGTACTTACTTTTGCAAATGTAAATAGAAGGTATTATCATCAGATTATTTGCAATTAACAGGGCATTTCAAAGCATAATGCCAGTTTACTACGTGAAACAATTAAAAATGTTATCAATTTTATCAAACTTTGGCTTAAATCTGTGTTTTTTCCTCGTTTTGACGTTTGATAAGCAAGAATGCTTAATTAAAACGTTTATTAGAAAATTGATAAATTTACTTGAAACTGTGTTTCAACGAAAAGCGCATCGGACAAGAGGCGATAATTAAACTTTTTCGTATATGGCTTCGTCAATGCCTTTCATGCACCTTTGCTGATAATGATAATGGGCAAGGAATGCTTTCAATTTTGTTCACGAAGCGGTTGTATTTCAATGGCAGCAGGCCCGTAGGAATATGGGGGGGTGTCTAGGAGGGACTAAGCCCCCCCCCCCCCAGTTGACAAAGAATGTCAAAATTTCCTTATTTTACACTGAAAATTTAGGAAAAATCCATTTAAGCCCCCCCCCCATATTCAGATACAGGGGCTTGAGCCCATCCAATATAAAATTGCTTCCTACGGGCCTGTGCAGTATTCATCAACCTATCTACTTTTTAATTTTTTTTCAAATGACGCAACAATTAATCAGATTGTAAGAGTTATATGATGCCTCGTACAAACCGATTGCTTCTAACGTAATCTAGAATAAGGAAACAGAAATGGATAGCTACATATGCTAGCTTATAACACGAATAATTATAATATAACATTACATGTACTTGTGTGTGATAGGATTTCTTTCCAATTAGAAGACGTAAAATATACAAGACAAGTAAATAATGTCAAACTGCACACATGTGCAACTCGATCTTTTTCTATATTATGTCACTGCTTAAAGAGGCGAGAACATAGCAGGATCATCATGATAAGGGTAAATGTCAACTTTTCACGATTTTAAAGTAAAGAGTGGATTAGGGAGTTAACGTCTAGTTGTCTTTGTATTTAATGAAACGTGGTCTCATTAGCATTCTTGTGGGTAAAACACGTTAATACCAGATGATATATGACTTTTAATTGTTCCGCTAATCCTAATGTCTTTAAGAAACAAAAGGCAGCACAAGGCAAAGTTCAATATCATTATATAAATCAGATTCGACCAAAGATATTTCAAAGATATTTTTAAAAAGTAATAATTTTTCACAAAAAAATATAGATTGATCATGAATTATTTAAGTCTGATGTGTGTCATGAATTCTTTTAAGGTAGTATACCATTAATGAGATTCGCGTGACGTCGGAATTATTCGGGCGCAATCGAAAACATTCGGCGGTGGAGAGTTCCACCGCCGAATGTTTTCGATCGCGCCCGAATAGGTTCGGATACGTAACGACGTTGCTCGAAAAAATCTGAATCTCAAAATGGCTAAATTACGGGTATTCTAACTTTAGTTTGTGTCTTTATTCGATGCATATGTCACTCTATCATAAGTCTACTAAAATGCCGTTGTAAGCCGTATGGACTATCTGAAGGGGCTTTGTAAATGTTGAATATTATTATCTTATCATCTCAATATCGTTTCCCTAGAAATCTGAAAATCTTTTCTGTTACTACATGCAGCGCAACACACTTTTAAGAATCTTAAGCCCCGTTCCAACTGTCACGGTTTGGACCCCCGGTTAGTCCCAGATGAGTGGTTCGGGGGAAACCGTGACAAACCTGGAGTAAAACCGTGGTGGCACCGTGAACATCCTGGACCATCCGGGATGAATCTTGTTGATCCGGCAACCGACCCCGGATGTTTTAAAACGTTTAATACAACCGGCAGTCACCGGGACTCACCGGGAGGATGTCAAGAATCGGCTTGATCCGGGGAAACACCGGCTTATTCCGGGGCAAGTCAAGTTCTCTACCCTGGCTCAACCGTGATAGTCCCTGATGATCCGTGGACATTTTCAGCTTAATCAATGTAGTTCCATTTTCTGAAGCAAGCACAAGCAAACAAGATGAACTATCTCATAAACCAGAACTTCAAGAGACGAAAGAGAACTGATGTTGATCCACGAGTGACCAGCGGGAAACATCGGCTTGTCACCGGCGCACAACCGTGATATGAAAGGGCGATACCGGCGGCTACCGGTGCGCTACCGGCGACGACCGGGGTTACACCGGGTCGTACCGGGATCAACCGGGATCACGCCGGCCCCTGCACCGTAAATACACCGTGGCAAACCGGGAACAAATCGGGATAGTCCGGGGTAGAACGGGAAGATCCTGCTAGTAATGAACCGGGGGTACACCGGGGCAATGTCGGGAATATGGGAATATGAATCATTTTTTAGAAAAAAGATCCCGGATCATCCCGGAATACCGGCTCTTTCCCCACCGGGAGGTACCGTGGGTGTCCGGGACCAACACCGTGACAGTGGGAACGGGGCTTAAACCGGGGGTACACCGGGGCAATGTCGGGAATATGGGAATATGAATAATTTTTTAGAGAAAAGATCCCGGATCATCCCGGAATACCGGCTCTTTCCCCACCGGGAGGTACCGTGGCTGTCCGGGACCAACACAGTGACAGTGGGAACGGGGCTTTAAGATATAAATAATGGCATACTTGTAAATCGAGTGTAACATTTGAATAATTATGTAAAAATCTAGTTAGCCTTTTTGTTTATAACAGTCACAATACGATGAAAATAATGAGGCCGAATGAATTAACATCAGCTTGTTATCACCAACCAGTCGAAATTGCAGAGAATATCGTCGCATTTCGATGAAAACCTCGTAACTGCAGCTTAACATAAGATGCAGTTACTAGGTTTTCGTTGAAAAACAGCGATATTTGAATTAAAACAAACTTATTCAATCAGATTTAATTCGCCGAGACAATCAGATGGCTGGTAATCAAATTTTGCATTAGACAATTGATTTAGATATTTTTAGCCTTTATGATGTCATATCCGTCTCCATTAAAGTAATTGTTCCTACTATAATTTAGAATTCTTGTTCTAAAACAACAAGTTCCAGTAAAGGACTAAAATTACGCTCGATTTAAAATCCAAGCAAATGAGACAGAATGCGATAAGGATAAAGTCAGGACCACCAAATGTAAATGTCTAACTTATAAAAATATCTCATGGGGTGTACGATTATGTATCTACAATAATGGAAAGGTGTTAATCATTTTAAATGTCGGAAATTCTACCCTCCTATCAGGGGCTCCACGTAAATAGGTACAGAATAATTACTAATTAATTTCTGTAGGGAGTAGACACCTTATACTGTTGAAGTCTAAATACCTTTGAGTGGATAGTGCGGTCTCAGGTCCCGGATAGATTAATCAAACTTGCATTATGACATTAAGGACAGTCCGTGTCAAAAGGTGGGGAATCGTACTGACAAAAAACTAAAAAAAGATCAATTAGAAAAGAATCTGTATTAATTTTGTTTGCAGGGTTTACTTTCACTTTAAAATAATTCTTTAAAAACAGATGAACATACCGGTCATAGACATGATTGACAAACACGGATTGCTGTGTTGGTGATAGCCTGACAATTTCTGAAGACATAAACAACAAGAAACATGAATGAGAAAACAAAATTTAATTTGCAGCATTTAATGTAAATGGTTTACATGTTTTTGGGAATCATTGTAACGTCTAACACACTTTCTTGTGACTATGTTGGTAAATTCTAGAATAAAACATGTTCAATCTTTATCAAACACACCGTACAACCGGCTGCGTCGAACACAGATGAGAGTCGTCGAAGACATATTCGGCAACTGATGTCAGGTGCACGGTAGGTCAAATTAATTAATTTTTATAAATCAACGAAAGGATCTATGGTATTGTATAGTTGATAAATACACGTGCACATGTTCAGTGCTTCTACAAAATTTGTTCGTTTGTTGTTTTTATGGGGGAGAGGGGTGTCACGCATTCTTTCTCTGTAGCAGCGATTCCTCAAATCCATCTAATACACCTATAACTAATTAGCAACGATTGCATAAGTCAATGCAGATCTGTCGACGTCGACAATCAAATATTTCCCTATCTGTCTTCTCCAGCAACTCCGTAAACTCGAATCTGTCCACAGAGGCAACATTTTTTGGACTACATGTCGTCTTTCAGGGCACACAGTTCGTTTATTGTTTGGAATTACGGCTTCAAATTTGGACGAAATATCGTTGGATGGTTTAACTGTAATCGTGTACAAGTTTAACTGGTACATATTGAGAAATATGCGAAATATTCGAGCACGAAGTCAAATTTCGTAACTTTTTGTGGGAAACCTCCGAAATAATCAATGACTGTGGCCTTATTTGCGAGGGGTACGTGGAAAGGTTTATTTTGTAGAAGCACTGAAAATTTGCACGTGTATTTATCAACTATACAATACCATAGATCCTTTCGTTGGTTTATAAGAATTAATTAATTTGACCTACCGTGCACCTGACATCAGTTGCCGAATCTGTCTTCGACGACTCTCATCTGTCTTCGACGCAGCCGGTTGTACGGTGTGATCAAAGTATTTATGCAGTTATCGTGGTTTAAAGCACATAGCTAGCCAAGGGAAAACGAGTGTAAAAATAATCCTTATTTATGTTAATTGAATGTCTTACAATTTACGTATGGTTTATTCACTGTGTTTTTATCATGACATTTGGCTTGGTGTTCGCACAAGTGTTCTTACAAGGAAACACAAAATAAATGTCATTTTTACAATCAAACAAGCTGCCCACCTAGCACTGTCTATCTGTATGATACAAATGAGCCGAGATCTGAGCCGCGTTCTTTAGAGCGAGAATTCTTGAGATACCTTGAGATTTCTTCAGATGTTTTAGGATAAAGCGCTCTTTTGAGCAAGATTTTAAAGACGATCACCGAGAGCCGCCATTGATCTATACTTCTTTCGGAACCCCTCGGTACATTCTGTAGAATCTATATGGAATAGAATTGACCGAGTTGTTCCGAATGCTCCATGATTCATAAACTGCGGAGTTCCGAATGCTCCATACTTCATACAAATGACGTCATGATGACGTCATTTGTATGAAGTATGGAACATTCGGAACACCTCGCTTAAAATCTCGGTCTTAAAAACGCTGTATCAAAAACATCTTAAGAAATCTTTAAACATCTCGCTCTAAAGAACGCACCTCTGGAAAAAAAGTCCCTTATAGCATTTGAGAAAGCCTTGTTTCAAGATCAGGCTGTGTCTAGGTGGAGTCTGACCTGGAACCATATTACTATAATATGGTTGCCACAGACATGGCGAAGCTTTTGGAGAACAATATGGTTCCTGATCAGACTGCGTGTATACGCAGGCTGATCTGGAACCATGTTGGGCTCAAAAGCCTTAAGGGACCTTTTTCCAGATCCTGGCTCAAATATTTGTTATCGTATTTGATGAAAAATATCACGGTATTCGGAATACTCTGCCTTTGCAATGAACTGATGGCTTCAAGTTGTCAAAACTTCGTGAAAACCAGATTTGGATAGGCAAATCGTGATTCAAATTTAGATTTTAGGGAGAGACGTTTGTTTTCGAGCTAAAGGGACAAAAGAAACCACTCTCGCTATTTTATGCCACTTGTTGCGAGTGTTTTAACTGATAAGTATGTCTATACAAATACCTAAAATTCCAGAAATAGCATACGTACATGTTTCCGGTATTTCGATAGCCCCTTTTCAAATGACATTTATATGCTTATTGTTGCATCGTTGATTACTAGTACCTTTAAGCATCCCACTTATCTTGCAAATTGCATACAAATTTCTCGTGTATTTCCGGTAATACTCGAGACACACTGAAACAAAAGTGAGAAAATAGACTGCTCACTCAACGCACTTCTTGAAATCAAACGTTTGAGTGTTTTTATCAAGTGTATGTACTTTAGACTCTTCTGAGGTACTAAATAAGTCATGTAACGACTTCAATGCATATCTGGTTGTCAGTAATTCACTACAACGACACGGGTCGGAAACTACGGTGACAAAGCCAATAGCAAAAGGAAATCTTCTGGGGAACTTCCGGTTGTGTGTGCCTCCGTGGTCACGATTTTCGACCAACATATGTGTTTTCAAAGGATGGGTTGCAACAAGGGGTCAAAAAATAGATTTTCTTTAAATTGCGTGGATTGATAGGGTTGCATAATATTTTAAATTTGTATGTGTAAAAAATCTGGTTTCGGCTTATTTTCCGAGATATGGGTAAATAAAGTGGGTGGGGTAAGATGGACTGAAACACGGTAGGGGTTATTCTAAGTCTCTTATCTTTCTTATTTTTAGCCCCAGATGCGTGAAAATTTGTATGCGTGTCTTGTGATATATGCGTTAGACATTTATGGGCTTAAATTTGATATTCCATGTATATCTTGTCCGTAATATTCACTCTTCTTTCTTTCGCAAAAATTCGCTAATTTTTAACGACGAACTTTACCAAACTATCTCCACACGTTTTATTTGAAACCCGATTTTTATGAAACTTTACAGATGTATTATCCAGATATTATCCAGATATGTAACTTTGTGTGAAATTTGAAAGAAAAGCGTTGGCCCGTTGTTGAGATATTTGACCTTGACATTCCAAATAACATCAAATTCGGGAATGTCCGTTAAAACTACGCATTGTTGGGAAAATGGTTAGGGTTGAATGGCATGTGACAGCCCATTCATAAAAAAAATGCATTTTACACATGATTGGGTTTTTTATTGTATGATTTTACCGTTAAAATTGATATACTCAATATAATAAACTTGGTCACCTTTCAGAGTTAGCCGGTCATTTCATCTAATGAAATCATTGATAGACAGATATTTGTTTAAGGCCTGTCTATACATTTGACATTATTTTCTTTTTGTTGATATTATAACGTTATATAAATATTTAGCTTAGGTTAATTAACTGTAAGCACATTTGGTCATTTAGTAAAATCATTCACAATGCGTTTTCTTTATAACCATATAAGCAATACAATCTGAAAATGATTAGTTTTCTCCTGACAAATTGATAATTCTTGTCCATCATGAGATGAGTGAATATAAACTCGTAGAAAATTCAAGTTGCATATAAAGCTTTGGTTGTTGTAATGCTAATATTTAATTTCACTCACCTGTAGTAGTAAAATTAAGGTTTACGAACTGAGAATGAAAACACCACTTTCTAGCCATACAATATGCATCAAATTACACACACTTGTAAAAACACTTCACATAAGTTGATTCACCATGCCGGATTTCAAGATTATGCTTCAAGAAGAAAATAATTTTAAAATATTATTTTACTCTTCATTCATATGCAAGGGAGGTAATTTTGAACATTTTTGTCAAATATTTCCATAAGTATGCATTAATTCAAAATTCTAAACCATACAAAATGCTTAAGTTTGTATTTGGAATGGAAATGTATCACAGTTTAGGAATTACTGGCACTTTTCAAATTTCGCCTCTGGCTCTGCATTTCATTCTCAGTTCGTAAACCTTAATCACAGCGCTTTCTGCGTAGACATGTTTCATGCGCAATATTTAGTTTGATAAGAAAACTGAGAAGTAAAAAGAATTTCTTTTCTTTCCAATTCTTCCGAATAGGTTGTACGATACAAAAAATTAAATATTGCTACGTAACTCATTAGGAACAATAAAAAGAAATCATGCTTCCAATCCTTATGAATAAAATTAGCGTTTTAAGTATCACATTTTGGTATTTCCCGAGTTTTGAAGTCATTTTGAAGGTCAATGTCGAATATCTCAAAAACAGACCAACGCTTTTCTTTCAGATTTCACACAAAGTTACATTATTATCTGGACAATACATCTGTACAGTTTCATAGAAATCGGGTTTCAAATAAAACGCGTGGAGAAAGTTTGGTAAAGTTGGTCGTTAAAAAATAGCGAAATTATTCGAAAGAAAAAAAAGAATGAGTATTACGGAAAAGATATACATGGAATATCAAATATAAGTTCATAAATGTTGAACGCTTATATCACAAGACACGCATACAAATTTTCACGCATCTGGGGCTAAAATAAGAAAGATAAGAGACTTAGAATAACCCCTACTGTGTTTTAGTCCATCTTACCCCACCCACTTTATTTACCCATATCTTGATAAATAAGCCGAAACCAGATTTTTTACACATACAAATTTAAGATATTATGTAACCCTATCAATCAACGCAATTTAAAGAAAATATATTTTTTGACCCCTTGTTGCAACCCATCCTTTGTTGATCAATGATTTTCTATTGATGTTTAAAAGAGAAAACTGGAGAATTCCCACAGAAGACTTCCTTTGCAGAGACATGTGATCTTGCTCTGTAGTTTCCGTACCGTGATCGACTTTCATGTTTTCGACTACACCACCTTTCAATTTTAACCAGCCTAATGTATAATTGGCTGGGGAAGTTTGATGAGCATGGTAATTATATTTTTTTACAGTTAATTTAACTTCCCGTTGTACATCTCTTTTTATGGTGTATTAAGGAAGCTTCTGATAAGGCCCTTGCGACCACTCTTTTCATGGAAAAGCAATCAGATCATCACTTCAAGAAGTGGGAGAGTGCAGTCCGTTTATCACAACTGCAATACCATCGCATTGAATCACACATTAATAACCCAGTGTGTATTTTCCATCTTGACTGAAAGCAAACAGGCCCTCTCCCACACAAATAAACAATGGCATAATCGATTAACATTACAAAGATTTATGGATGCAGGTTAGAAAGTAGCTTTCTAAATATTATTGGGAATATGGTTAATGCTAAGCATACAAGCTATATGAAGGTAAGATTTGTATCGATTATTGTTTTTGCACGAGGAACGTAACCTAGCTCCATATCAATGGTCTGAATCTGAATATGCAAACTATCAATATCGAAAAGCTTGATTTTCACCAACTACATGATAAGGCGGGTTCACTTTGTTCCCAAATGTCCCTAATTCCAGAACTTGGTTTAACCCTTTCCCAAACGACACAATTTTAGGGTGATCCACTTCAAAAACTGCCACAAATGACAAAATGGATGTAATTAAAGAGAGGATTTGTGTAAAATATGGCACAGAAAATATTGGAACAAAAGGAGAAACTGCTGGTTATCAGCAGTTTCTCCTTTTGTTTCAATGTTTTCCCAAGCCTTTTCTAATAGGGACGTCAAAACCAGGTCTTGTTTGGGAAAGGGTTAAATGCGTGTATTAAGATGAAGAGAAAATTAAATAGCTAAAACTGCATTAATTCAAGATGTTTCTTTGACATTGTGTTAGAATGCCCACGTCAAAGGGGCGTTCAAGCATCGCATTACATACTAGAGTGCCATTGATGGCGGATTAACCCATTACAGCACAATGACGCCTTTTGACTCCCTCACAAGTCTGAGGAAAAGGCTTGGGAAAACATTGTGGAAATGAAGAAATTGCTTGTGACAAGCAATTTCTTCATTTCCCACAATGTTTTCTACACAAAAAGATAAAAAAATATATGTAATTAGTTTCACCTAAAATTGTTGACTGCAGCATCTTTGAATTTTGACAAGTCTAAAATTGTGTCGTTTGGTAAAGGGTTTAGGACATCTGGTACTTTCTAATGATGATGTAATCGTTCGCATCTTATGAACTTAAAAACATATTGTTAAGACTACAGTCGTGGTTCTCTGGAATCTCAAACATAAAATATTTAAAAATAAATCACCGGGGATACGCCCCCGCGGGCATGTTTGAATAAGAGTTTTTTTCTTGTATACATATTACAAGATGCTGCATTTTTATCGCAAATTAATGTTCAGGAATGTACCACTTACTTGTGTAAAAAGAATGGTAATTTATTATCTGTCCTGTTACTAGTACTACCATCTTCGCAAGCCAAGGGTTCTACCTCCACTTTATTCCTGACGAGCTAATCCGAGTCTTCTCTGATGTAAATACGCTCTTTGATATTTTGATTTTTCGCTATTTACATCAGAGAGCGTTGCTCTTTGAAAAAATCAAGAAGTTCGCAACAAATTGTTGCGCATCGTTCACCGTCCGATCTTAAACGCTATCGTTAAAACCCCTGATGATATCGATAAATGAACCATTTATTGTTATGGCTGCTGAAACAATTACGACCAAAAAGTATTTCTAAAAGGTTAATAGGCAATGTTTTGCAACAACCCTCACCTGAGCAGCCTTTGTTTACCTTGACCTTCCATTCAAAACCAAAGGTTATACTCATCCAGCAGGCCGATTTGAAATGAAATTTTTGATCAGGTATGACAAAAAATGATTTATTGATCTATACCCTACAGTGTTTTACCGAGTGATTCGATATGATACACAAAACAAAGCTTCAAGTTACTTGTAACGTTACCGAACTTTCCGCTGTTTTCAAAGAGCAAAGCTCTCTGATGTAAATAACGAAAAATCAAAATATCAGAGAGCGTATTTACATCAGAGAAGACTCGGATTACTGACGAGCGTAAGGAACAAAGTGGAGGTAGAACCCTTGGCTTGCGAAGATGTGTTACTACACGGAGACAAAGGGTGCAAAACATGTAATGACTTATAGTTCTAACAAACTATCCAACAACAATAATGAACATTAATATCAACTTTAATGTCATTGTGACTAAATAAGTACAATGTATCCTAATCTTCCTTCATTTACGTACGTTCGTAAGTTGGGGATTTTTTAGGCTGTAGTTATAAGTTTCTGGTCTCCAATCAATGGTTAACCCATTACCACACGATGACTCTTTTTGATTCGCCACAAAGTAATGGCCATGAAAAACGTCGTGGAAAATGAAAAATTTGCTTGTGACAAGCAATTTCTTCATTTCCCACAATGTTTTCCATCCCAAAAGACCTAAAAATCAAAAATTCCATTCACTTGAAATTGTCGTCTCCTTGATATTTCAATTTGGACCGCCCTAAAATTTTGGGTTAAAGCATGGTCACATACATGATGCTGCCGGGGCCGTAGCATGCCCAATAATTGGCTGTTGAACATCATATTTCTGATTAAGATGTAGACGTGATGTGTACGCGGAATTATATTTGGCCAAACCTTAAGTTCTTACTAATACTAAAAGGGACTGGTCTTAGTATATATATTATAGAAACTGGTGTAGATCAGACTTTCATAAGATATAACATAATTGAATACAGTACCACAAATAATGCACCTATTATTTCATTCATTATTGTTTTCAAAATATGACCTCGAAAGTCCTGATAAAGTATGTCAGTATGCACAATGATGTTCAAATATAACGGAGGAAATAGTAGTTTTTTCACAGATAATATAGAAAAAAAACAATGACGGGAAGGCTCCAAAGCGTAAATAGGGCCAGTTATAACGGATCTCCTTGCCAACAATGTGTCACAATATCATACCATAGTCATATTTATATACAATTATACCACAGTACATTGGTAACTATTTTTATAGAGCCTAAATATGTTCTATAGGCAAAGTGGAAATTACCTCGATACAAATAGTTACCTTGATTCACATTTGTCTAGAAACATTGAGCAAATTTTATTCATTCAGTCATATTTATATACAATTATACCACAGTACATTGGTAACTATTTTTATAGAGCCTAAATATGTTCTATAGGCAAAGTGGAAATTACCTCGATACAAATAGTTACCTTGATTCACATTTGTCTAGAAACATTGAGCAAATTTTATTCATTCAGTCATATTTATATACAATTATACCACAGAATATACATTGGTAACTATTTTTATAGAGCCTAAATATGTTCTATAGGCAAAGTGGAAATTACCTCGATACAAATAGTTACCTTGATTCACATTTGTCTAGAAACATTGAGCAAATTTTATTCATTCAGTCATTGTTTGGTTTTTTTTCTCTCTCTTTCTAAATATTGATCTGATTGCTACTTTTCAGAGATCGTGCATGCTTTCTATTGGAAATCTATTCAAAATGCCCCCTTTTTGTTTGGGTGATTTTATCGGGTTTTGGACATATTGACTGTATCAAGTTTAGTCTTAACGTCCGACCACTTTGGAAGACGTTCTTAACAACACTCGGTCTGCAATGGTTGACAGTTTATTCCCTTCTTGCCCTTCAGGCTGATCAACTTACGCTAATAGGTGTGTATATGATCATACATAATAATCTTTTAAAAATATTCTTATATCAGTAAATATTCTATAAAAATGTACATTTTTTTCATGATTTTTGCGGCATGTTTAATATATTGAAGTCTAGACGGTTTATTTGTATTTATTAGCATGGTTGAATATTTTATCTAGTCAGTCAAATACCTAGAGCAATTTTCCTTTTGCATAAAAAATCAATTTATGTGTTGATTTAAATAATCCCCATGTGGTACATTGACAAACTTGATGACTTGACGAAGCACACATTTAGTTACCCGTTCATACAATTATACCGTCATGTAGGTTCGAATGTTTCTCTATATGGGGCAAGTGTCATTGCTAATTTTGTTGCATATTTATGATGAGTTGGCCCGCCATGATGTGCACACCGTGGTGTCACTTTTTTGTGTAAGAACTAATTTAGTTGCATATTTATGGCCCATTTGCAATCCAGACACCGTCTGTTAGATTTCTTTTCGTGTTATCACATTTTTTTTTACTGATTACCGACTTTTATCAAATGAATCAACAAACTTAATTCGTACATACGTGAGAATAGATACAAACCTGTGGTACATTGCGATTTGAAAGCATATTTCATATGACTATTTCGTGTTACAAATTTTGTAAAGCAAGGGGACTGAAACAATACTTCTCATTTCACTAAAGTACGTATGATAACGTTGTTCCTCTTCATGATTCACAATCAATCATAGATATAGATGAGAGGGGGTGAATTTAAAATACAAAATAATCTCTTGGAAATCTTCTTACATAAAACAGAGGGTTTGGATTTGAAATGAAAAATATAGAATGATTTTACTCATTATTTTCTGTTACCCAGCACAATAACAGCGAAATTAAATGAGCTGGAATCTGGAAAAACGTCCCCTATAGTATTTGAGTCATCTAGTACAGGGTGTCCCAAAAGTAAGGTAACACTTATAAAGTGTAATAGCTCTGCTATTTCTTGGCCGATTTCTTTCGGAAAACTATCATTATCTGAGGAATTCATTGAAATTATATTTGCTATACACTTCAACGTTACGCACAAATTATAATGGCGTCGTTTTTGGCGTCATATGTACCACTATCAAAATGACGTCACAACATACGTTCTCACAGTGTATGTATGATGTAAAGCATATCACTTATCTAAATTTCAAATATGTTTTCAAAGAAATGTTCAATCTTAATTCAAAGCAGAAAGTCCACCAAGAAGAAAACTCCTGTGCTTAATAATAGATTTTGAACGATCTCGGTCATATTTTGATGAACATAGAAGCAAAAGACCGAAAACATCCCACAGTGCAGGAAACATCTCAAGTTTGCATGAGACTGCGTATCAAAGTCCATGAGAGTCAACGAGAAGAATTTCGCCAGAACAAGATTCATAGAAATCTTTATTTTCAATGCATTTTGTGATTTTATTTGAAATTGTCCCATACCATATTCAAATTATGAAATCACAGTCTTTGGTAGAACAAGTCAAACACTAAGACTGTTGTAGGTGGACACATGCCGGATTTGGATTCCCTGGACTATTTTCTGTGGAGAAACATGTGGTCCAAAGTGTTATCCCCAAAGCAAGAACATGTTAAATTGAACATGTGCAATGGTGCTATGAAACGTTTAAAGAAAATGTATGAAACTTTCTATGGACACATGTTAGGCAGTTATTAAAAGCTTTAACACAAGAATAAATCAAGGAAAGCGACAGAAGGGACGTATTCTAGAGAACGTCATTTACTATCAAACTGACGTCATTGATGAAATATGGTGTGTTTGATTAATCATAGATAAAATATACAAATTTTATGATAATTTGATGAAATTTCTTTTACTTATTTCTGCACATAACCTTCTGTACTGTCAGTGATAAAAGGAATACACAAATGATAGATTAGCCGAGATATATTAGATTTAGAGTGTTACCTTACTTTTGGGACACCCTGTATTTCACATCAGCCTGTACCTAAATGTAGCCTTATCGACATCGTTGCTCCCTTACAGTTGCTACATATTACGAAGATATTATTTGAGTAAAGTATGGATCGTGATCAGACGGTGCGTATGCATAGGCTAGGCTGATTTTGATCCTGGTTGTTCTCGAATGCCCGAAGGGACATTTTTCCAGATTCAGGCCAAATATATATCTAAACAAAATAATGAAAACAACCTGACAGACATTCCATTTTCTATACGAAACAATGCAATTACAAACAATTTCAATTACAGTTAAAAACCAAACTGCACCCACTTAATTACCCGTGCAACCATAATAAATGTGCTTTTAATTCTCTTTAATCTTTTTTCCTTGTTTATATAGCATAAAACAAGGCTCTTGCCAACCGATTATAATAAAAGAAGTCTTAGACTGGCTTTTGACTGTCTTATCCAATCTATTCAACATTAGACAAAATGAACAGTGAAATGGATATCAATAATTAAAAAGGAGTACTACTGACAAGTCATGAATAGTTTTGTTCATTATGTCTGCTAAAACTAATTAAGTAATGTAACAAAATGTGAACCTAAACAACATACTACTATTCTCTATAAAGAGTTTATCGCTTATACTGATCCATTCAAACTCTGTCTAAATGCTATAATTTTCAATTATTTTACTATATCGTAATGTCTTGTACTGCGTCACTGCGCTATTTTTAGGTATCAGTCAATGAAAATGTGTATCTCTGCACTGCGAACTATTGTACAATGAATCCAACAATGCCCAAAGATGAGAATGGCTATCGTAATAACAGAGGCGCGTTCTTTAGAGCGAGATTTTTTAAGATTTCTTAAGATGTTTTTGATGCAGCGTCTTTGAGACCAAGATTATAAGCGAGGTGTTCCGAATGTTCCATACTTCATACAAATGACGTCATCATGACGTCATTTGTATGAAGTATGGAGCATTCGGAACTCCGCGTTTTTTTTAATCATTGAGCATTCGGAACAACTCGGTCAATGCTCTCACATATAGATTCTACAGAATTTACCGAGGGGTTCCGAAATAGGTCTAGAGTAATGGCGGCTGGCAGTGATCGTCTTAAAAATCTTGCTCAAAAGAGCGTTTTATCCTAAAACATCTTAAGAAATCTCAAGAAACCTCAAGAAATCTCGCTCTAAAGAACGCGGCTCAGGGCTTCATCGTGGCGTAGTAAAATGCAGTAAAACGGTGAGCGATAGGAAAAAAAAGTAAATATAAATTGCCTTATGGTAAGTTTGGACTCGGAGGTTACTTTTTATCCGCCCAATGATTTTTTTTTATTTGTACATATATTGTAAAGTAACATTTTCTGAACAGAGTATAAAAAATCAGAATAAGTTTCCTAGCTCTTTTTCTTGTCAGAGTTATCTGCCCTTGACTAGTAATGACCGTTTTCGCAAAATTACCTTTATGTTTTAAAGTCATATAGCAAATTATTCTGAATAGATACTTAACATGCGCATAGATGTGATGAAATGATTGAAAGAAATATTTTAAAACCATTTTCTGGAAAAAAATACGGGAAAAGTTGAAAAATTACATTTTTGGGAAAATTTTGGAACTTTTTTTTTCAATTCGCCAAAAAATCACTCAATTAATATTTTTTGTTTTTGAATATTTTGAAGATAATACCAAGAGTTTTTTGCGCAAAAAAATCAGCTCACCTTTCCACGCAAATAAAAAAAGATATCTGACTTTTTCTTACCCCACCCACCCTGTTTTAGCCTAATCATGACAAAAACATCTATATTTGCAAAGAAAACCTAAAAGGATGAGTTTTTCATATTACAAATTATGGTTATATATCTTCATTCACCACCAGAAAGATAAATCAAATGAAATGAGAAATAAAAGCCTGTTGTGGTTTTTCGTAAAGTTAGTCCATCCAAAAATCCTAGAAATTCATAAACATGTTTAATGCCCCTTTTCTCCTGTACATGACATCCAATGGAATAAACAACAACATGTATTCAAAGTGCATGACACATACATTTCACTGCATCACCAGTTTTTAAGATATAAATTGTTAGTAAAACTGTATAAGAAATTGATTACCGTCTATTGGCATAGTGAGTGACTTACCCCACCCACTTTGATTTATTATATCTTCAAAACTAAGGCTCCGTTCAAGTTAATACTTTGCCTACATAAGGTCAATATGTTAGTGGTCATGTGTGGCGAAAATGAAGAAAATCGGACTGGGTCACGGAAAGGGCATTATTGACACTCATCCTTTTCTGGCAGATGTGTACATTAAGAAGAACAAAATACTTCATTTGACACTCACCATCACAAAAAATGGAAATGTTTCGCTTTAAGAATTTGATGAAAATTATAGCATGGGCATTTGGTGCCACAGAATAAACACACAATCTGTAAGTCACATGGCCGCTCTCCAAACTTACCTTAAAAGCACTATATAGACGTGCAATTCAGAAGACCATTTTCAAAATCTATTTAAAGAGTATTCTGACACAGAAAAATAATTATTTAACAAGAAATGTTTTGTATTAAAGCAATATTATATAAAAGACGAAGGAATTTAACATATAAACAAGAAGGCAGCGGTCGTGAAATATATAAATATGGTGTATATGTCGTCAGCAGTTTTGGAATTGAGCAGTTTTAAAACTGGACAAATGTTACGAAACACTATTTCAGCAGTTTCGAAACTGCGTAATATAGCGTTTATATTGTTATTTTGATGTAGAACGACGTACTCTCAATGCAGAACCCATCTTAAACATATTTCTTTTGGGAAGGGAACTTGATGAAACAAATCGTATAAGGCTGTTTCTATATTTGAATACCTGTTCGTTACCAAACAGCCAAAGTTCTGCGTCGAACATAAAAGGCAATTCTTACAACTTCCGGTCTACCGAAAATGATTTGTACACTAAAAATTTCGTACCTTAATTTTTCCGGTTCGTTTACATGTAAAAAACAAGGAATATCGACCAGTCTATAGACAATATCGTCAAAATGGTGATATGGTCACTCGATTCTGATTAATTATATTCGAAAAGGTTGCAGTAATACCTACTATTACATTTCGTAACATCATTTACAGATTTTAAATTTCAGTTTATTGTTTTTGAACTATGACTACGTCAGAGTACATAACTCACCCAGTCAGTATTGAACTAGCGAACTCGTCAGTTCAGTTATGTTACAAGCTTATTCGACTCCGTCAGAGAAAGTAACTCACCCAGTCTGAATATTGAACTAGCGCATTCGACTAAGTCCGGATTTGTTACAAGCTTATTCGACCACGCCAGAGTATGTAACTCACCCAGTCAGAATATTGAACTAGCGAGTTCGACTCAGTCCGGTAATGTTACAAGCTCATATAAATTCGACTTCATCAGAGAACATAACTCACCCAGTCTGAATATTGAACTAGCGAATTCGACTCAGTCAGGTTATGTTACAAGCTTATTCGGCTCCGTCAGACTACGTACCTCACCCAATCAGAATATTGAACTAGCGAATTCGACTCAGTTCGGTTATGTTACAAGCTTATTCAACTCCGCCACGTACGTAACTCACCCAGTCAGAATATTGAACTAGTGAATTCGACTCAGTCTGGTTATATTACAAACTTATTCGACTCTGTCAGAGTATGTAACTCACCCACTAGTCAGAATATCGAAAGATTCAGTCCGGTTATATTAAAGGGTTTTAAGAGCAATGCTTTTATTATCAATTTGATCTACCAAAATGAATTATCTATCTACATGAACCTTTCGGGACTGAGATTATCATCGTCACACTGAAAATGGCATGTTTTGTACATTTTCGTTAGGGAAAGGGGTGTTACGTGAAAATGACAGTTGTACCTGGCGGCTAGGTCCTCAAAAGATCCGTGGATAATCCTTTTTTCAGTATGCCAATGAAATTTCGTCGAGATTCACAGAGGAATCTTCACTCAAAGGAGTGTGATTCCTCTTAAACTTCTTCTTTTCTCCGTGCGTTACCATTGTACGTTGGATGCTTTGCTCGGAATCAGTTCAGAGCGTCGATCTGGCATAAAAACACGCCACTAATGTGTTATTTTTGTAACAAATTGGAACCGTGTATGTGGTTATTTAGACTGAATTTCTGCGGGAAAATAAAATAATCAATCTGTGGAGAGAGATTCGTTTGTACCCCTCTGGATCCGCCACTGTGACATCAGAAGTTCCGTGATTATGTAGACCGGAGACTTCTACTTTAGTATTACCAGACGGAATATTTCAGACGGGTCAAAACTAAAATATTTTGTAGGCGAATGAACAAAGCGAAAAAATGTGCCCTTTTGGTCAGAAAACATCGTCGGAAATGAAGAAAATGTCCATCGTTAGTAATTTCTTCACTTTCCACGATATTTTCCCAAGCAATCTATTCATGGGTGTCTGAAACGTCAATATGGGGGAATGGGTTAAGATACACCAGAATACTTATTATTTCAATATATGATTTCAATAGTGCAGTTATGATAATCTGATTGACACAGTTTTCATTTGCCATATTAGAAGTAAATCGATGAAAAATTCGAAATTAAGACGCAAAACGACCATTTAGATCGTAATTTGATTTATCTATCAATATCTTAACGGAAAAATCGTGTGAATGGTTCTGCGTAATTTACGGAACTCGTGTATGAGCAGTTTTAAAACTGTTTGATCAGTTTTTTTTTAAACTGATCAAACAGTTTTGAAACTGAGCAAAGTTCCGTATAATCAGTTTTAAAACTGTTTAAGTTCCTTATTTGTTCACAACATATATAAGTTTCGGCTTTCGGCCTCAGAGACTTTAAGTTATTGCGCACTTTGGATATATATAAAAAAATGCCCTCGTTGGTCATATGACGAAGTTTACGCGCCATGTCAATTCTTATCTCCCGACATTCGGCGGTGACCGAAAATAAGAAAAAAGAAATTGCAACGTCAATGAATTTTGCGCTAAAATAGACTGGTTTTGCCGTTATACTTTGATAAACCGTCGGTGTTGTTATAAATCTCGCGATTTTTTAACAACACCGACGAATTACTATTGTTTGGCCTAAATGACGTCACAGTTTAGTTGATAAAATCGAGTCCTGTTATAGTTTTAAAAATATTATTACATTTTACATTAAAAATATCATTATATATATTTTACAGTTATCATATTATGGTGGCCATGACTGAGATTGTAACATCACGATTAACCATAACTATAACGCTAATTAGCTTGCCAGACACGCATTCTTCTGGATAAAACATAGCTATTCCGTATTAGACATGTAAATCAGCTTGGATCTGGAAAAATGGCTCTTGTGGCTTTTGATACGAACAAGGGTTCTGAACACCTGCACGAACGAGCAGTCTGATGCAGATCCACGATTATCTCATTAAACAACTTCATATTTCTATTGGAACCTTTAAGGTTGTCTACTCCTAATGAGATTCGCGCGATGTCGGAGTTATTCGGGCGACGTCGAAAACGTTCGGCGGTGGAACTTTCCACCGCCGAATGTTTACGACCGCGCCCGAATAAGTTCGGACACGTAACAACGCCGCTCGAAAAAAATCCGATGTTTTATGAATTTCAAAATTGCGACATTACGGGTATTCTACCTTAAGGCTGCAATACTGACACCTATCGGACTGCACTAGTGAAACTGTCGAATCCTGGCCCCGGTTTCTCGAAAAAACTTAAGTATATTCTCATGAGTTCATGCTCAACTTCTATTCAGTACCAATCAACGTTGATTGGTATTCAATTGAAGTTCACGTGGATTTCGTGCGATTTGAGCACGATGCTCAGATTTGAGCATGAATACACACTTAAGTTTTTTCGAGAAACCGGGGCCTGTTTAATGTTTGTATAAGATGTTATAGTCCATGGGTCCTTTTTCTAGACCGCAGCTCAAATGCATAATCCGCATATCTGCTTGGCATTGTTACATAGAAAAAATGAGACTAAAAGAATTGATGAGAATCTCATGTGGTTTTGATCCGCTCCTACCTTAACTTGTTTACCAGTTATAATAATGGGGGACTGCATTGCTTCCTCAAACAAATTGATAACCCTTTCTTTGCTCATTTCCCTATCAACAATATTTTAGGATAATTTACAAGGTCTTACATAGAGCAACATGTTAGAGGGGGGGGGGGGGTTAAATCATCCTAAATTTGTTATTTACAATCCAAACCCTGTGTTCCGATGATACGATTCAAATGAGAATTTAATACCCATAACATAGGGTTTGACGAAAATGCAATGAATGGAATACTGCATTTGAAAAGCCTCCAACCATCTTACTGTGAATGAATGCTAGCTGATGTAAAAAAAAAACAGCTCCGTGTTGTAGTACAGAAAAAACGTTGACATTTTTATATCTTTATTTATCTTTATTTTTATCTTTATATACTAGGACTAAAAAGATACGCAACCCCAATTTTTCATAATATTTTCGACAAAATATGTTTTTAATGGCTGTTGAGTACATTTTTAATATACCTGCATCCATTCGCATAAATACAGTGCCATTTTCTTCAGATGTCGTACATTCATCACGTGATACATGGTAAATTGTTAAAAACTGTTTATCCCCTGCCGTGTTTTCTAGATGACTACTATCAAAACAAATTTTCATCAAACACAAGCTAGAACATAGACAAAGAAGACGCCAAAACGTTCACACACTTTTCACTACGCTGCGCATAGCAATGCTAGGCCAAAACCAGCGCCTAAATGCAGTACAGATGTTGTTGGTGGAAAAGGTTCAAAATGTTGTCGTAAGAATTTGATGGGGCAAAAAAATCGACACATTTTTGACTGTATACGTTGTTGGCTCTCAATTGGATCACAACCAATTGAGCATGAGGCGGACGTGCAAGAGATATGACGTCAAGGCAGGACCGAATAATCACGTTAACCCCACCTACGGGATAGGTTTAAGACTGCAACGGAGACCGCTAATAACTCGTATGGACTTCACAACACTCGAATATCGGACCAAATTGGACGAAACAGATTGTTTTTTTCGACTTCCGTCCAATTTTTTTGTCGTATTGTGTTGACGCTCGGTTTAAACTGGGTGTTTTCTTACTAATGAAATTGACTACCAACAAGATTTTGTGAACTTTACAAGGTGAAATGTTATTGCTTTAAATGTATTAAGTTTTGTTTAAATCTGATTTGATGTGTATGCGTAAGAAGGAATTGAAAATGAAGTTGCGTTTCTTTTTTGTTTCAGTATATTTCTAAGTCCATATCCAGTAGGTCTTTAAAAGACAATTCAAATAAACTTCTTTTGTCATGCATTTAAAGGAAAATCAAATCTGGTGTATAAAAAACTCTCTTTATTTACCATTTGAACGTCATAGGAGCTTTGAATTCGGAGCAGTAAAAAACATCATTTTGTGACGAGATTTCAGTAGTGTGATACAATGACGAATTTAGTGACATTTTCTGTGGATCATTTAAACTTGCTGTCATATTGGAATTTGTTTAAAAAAAACAATTGTTTCATTTTGTCAATTATAACGAAAGTTACTACAAGACCCAAATTTTACATTCTATGACATATACATGACAGTTCATTTTAATTTGTGACAATAAAATGACATTTTTTTATATATATATTTTCTGTAGTCAACGTAGTCAACCATAATTGCTTGTAATACTATTTTCATTTCAAAATTTCAGTAGTAAACACGTGCCTAATAATTTTCTACGAAGCAATAGCCAGGCTACGTAACAATGTAACATATCTTTACAAATTTTACGTCTATCGATAAACATTGGAAAAACGTAGGCTTAGTTTCGAAAACAAGTTTTCATGCGCTGGTTCGAACCTTGCATGTGTGTCACACATGCAAGATTCGAACCAGTGCATATCAAATTACAATTGTTTAGATTTCGATATTGTATGATGTATAAGTGACAATACACACGGTTCGGGGTTTTGGTATTTTTTTTATTTTTTTTTCAATATTTCCGTAAAATCATACACAAATTTAATAACATGAATACTAGCAGTGCGAGCAAAACGAGTTCTCTGTAAACTCGCATTTGGTAACCCATCGGTAACCTGTTTATTTTCGCAACTAAATACTCTTGATCTTCGCTAATTTTCTCCGTCAAATTAAAACCCAATCTAACTAGTAAAAAATCGGCAAATGTGAAATAAATGATTGGCGCAATCAGGATCGTGGCAGGTTCTTAAAGTTTTTTCTCATTGAAATTACATAATTTGCTGAGCTCATACTTTTAACCCTTTCTAAAACCACAACATTTTAGGATCTGTCTACATACAAATCCCGTTATAAACGACTGTTCCGTTCCAAAGAGAAGAGATAAAGAACCATCAGATCACAGAAAGCATTTAAGAGAAAAAGAAGAAAATACTGGTAATTGATATTTTCTTCTTTTTCTCAGTATTTTCGAAATCTGTCTCAAAAGCAGGAGTCAAAATATGGTGTGGTTTGGGAAAAGATTAAGTCTTTTACCACACATCTAGTTGAACCATGTATACTTCTTAACGAATTAAGCGGATGAAAGCTGCATTTCATGGATTGATCTAACAACTAGTTTACAAAAAGCTTGTCTTATAACATGTATTTACTATAGTGCGAATATCTTAAGCTAGTTCCAGTACTATTTGTACTTATAGGTTGAATATGTTGTAAGCAATCTTTGCGCTTTAAAAGTAGTTTAAAAACTGCTTAAGCTGAACTCTTAGCAGGTTTAAAATCGGTCGAGCAGATTCAAAACTACAATAGTACCGGCCGAAAATGACAGTGACGTGTGCTAATGTTTACTACTTGACAACCAATCAACTCTGTTCGTATTTGTAACGGTGCAAATCAGACGAATTGATTGGTTTTGCAGCAGTAAACATCAGCCTACGTCACTGTCATTTTCGGCTGGGACTATTGTACTCAAGCAATCTTAAAAATGTTCATAGTGCATGTGTTTCGTAGATTATGCAAAACCATTCGGACGATTTATTTTATTGATTTTTTGATATATAAATCTAACAACGACCTACATGATCGTTTCACGCCTTTATTTCGATTTTTATCGAAGGGTTTAAGGGTTTTGCATAGAGGGTACGCTGTTCTATAACTCATCGGCTATACAAGTAGAGTTGTAAACAAACACTTTACTTCTTGTTGTTGATAAATGGCCCAACACAAACACTTCCTCTTTTGGAAATAAAAGAATTAGGACATTAATTCGCTCGCATAGCTCACGATAAATGTTTTGGAAAATGTTAAAACTATGTATTTGTTTTTAGTGTTTGTATACAAGTCTACAGTTATAACCGATAGACTATACATCAAAATAACAGTATAAGTGCTATTTTGAGCAGCAGTGTCAAGACTGCTAAAAATAGGTTCCGTAACATTTGAGCAATTTTAAAACTGCTTAGTCCCAAGATTGCTTCCGACATATGTACAATTTCAGCCTTTCCCAACAACAATGTTTAAACCTCTAGCAATGCCGACTTAGACACTTGGACCGATAGGTCATACATATCAATTAATGATACCCTGATATAAATGTACTTAGCAAAAAAAGAAACTTTACATTGTTTTCCGAGGATTGTAGCGTTGCTTTGAAGCAATATAGAATACATATGTAATAATAATTTGAAACTTGAAAGCAATGTCCGTGACTTTGAAAAAGGGTCGGGACCATTGGTGTGGAAAATGAAGGTCAACTTGAAGGTCAAAAGAGAGAGGGGTCTATTTAAAAAATCACAAAAAATGACGAAAGCCTTAAGTGATTTTTGAGAATCATTTCTGAATGTGTAAAGACAAATCATTATTTTAATAACGTGTGTGACCACCATTTGTCACAATACAGGATGCTATTCTCCTTCTCATTGAATTTGTGAACCGACGGATGACATGATTTGGTATGTTCTGCCATTCCAAAGGAAGGGCATGTCTTAAGTCATTCACGTCATTGATTTGATGGTTATTGCGAACCCGACGCTCTAGCGCATCCCACATGTGCTCAATATGGTTTTAGTCGGACGAAAAAGCCGGCCACTCTAAGACACTGACACTGTTCTGGGCAAAAAGCTGCGCGTTACATGAGCTTTGTGTGGTCTCGCGTGGTTTCCTGGACCTTGATTATGCATGAAAGAGAGGAGAGTATTCCATAGAATATTCTCATACCCTACTGCATTCAGATTACCCTCAACAATGACTAAATCTGTTCGTTGGATGTCCGTTATACTAAACCATGAATCGGTCTCGTTCTTGCACGCAACAATGGGCAAATCGCTCGTTCCTGCGCCTGTAAACCCTGACCCTGCCGTCCACAAAGCTCACCCTAAAGCGTGAATCGTCGGTAAAAATCACATTTCGCCAATGATCTCTTGTCATGTGTCTGAGACGACGAGCCAAGACTAAGCGAGTGTGTTTGTGGCGGGCAGTGATGATGTGTCCCTATAAGATCGGCGCGCTCGAATGGCAACTCTGTTTTGTCTAAGACGATTATGTATGGTCTGTGCCGAGACTCCTGGCTGTCTAGCAGTTATTGTTGCTGAGGTGAATCGGTTACGCAGATGCGTTACGTTGATAAAACGGTCGTCTCTATGTGACGTCACTCGAGGCCTACCTGATATCGGCCTATCTCTAACTTCTCCAGTAATTGCATACGGAGTCGTTAGGTTATGAATTGTTTGCCTTAAGCATCCGCAATGAAGGGCAACGTTATCCACGCACACACAGACTCTAAGCATACTGACAGCATGATTTCGGTCTTTTTCCGATAGCCGTGGCATATTTGTTTTCATAAGAAAATGCAAACAGTTTTGTTTTTTCGTTTTAGTGATAAAGTGTACGTGACACTCGATTTCAAAAAAGCAGTCGAAATGAACTCGGGATTGCTAAACAGCAGTAGGGTGATGAAAACCGGAAATGAAAAGCGTGCAAGCCCGTGCGTTGTAAAACATCGAAATTTTTTATGCCTGTATATTCTCTATCCTTCGCCAAATAAGTACATATCGATTTAATTGACATAGAGAAACGTTTTAGCCATCTAAAAAGGCAATAAAAGATGTAAAGTTTCTTTTTTTGCTAAGTATAGAAATATAATACATCTATGATGTCTTTAATCAAATCATAGTCCAGAAATTATAGAGGATTATCAGCATTTCCATTTTGAGTTCTTCCCAGTACCGGTCTTTCCTCATCCTCGGATACACCAGGGTATTTGCTACGCTGCAATGTAGCGTAGCAAATACCTTGGGGTATTCGAGGATAGTATTTCCTAAATCTTATTCCAAACCAAGTCTTTTTGGGAAACGGTTAAAAAGCTGATATTTTATACCAACACGAAACCAAATCAGCCTGGGTGAACGTACAGTCCGACGAGGATCCATATGGTTGCTTAATCCATTACCAAACGACAAAATTTTAGTATGGCTTAAATTCAGATCCTGCAGACGACAATTTCAAGTGAATAGAATTTTTACTTTTGGGGTATTTTTGGATGAAAAATTATTGTGGGAAATGAAGAAATTGCTTGTCACAAACAATTTCTTCATTTTCCATGATGTTTTGTGGGCAGTCAACAAAGTCATTGCGTGATGATGGGTTAACACATGTGAACTGTCACGCTAAAATGAGCCTTTGGGAAAGTGTGTAAAGTATTTAGCCTTGTCACTATACGCGAATTGCGCATACTGGCTGTGGTCAAAACCCTTCACTGCCAAGGTAATTTTCTAAATCTATATAAAATATTCTTATTGTATTTTCATTTTCCAAATGCGAAATCCAGAGAGCGTCGGCTAAGTCTAATCAGTTTCTCAATTTTTGTTTTATGGAATTCTAAGAAGGTCTATTTGAGCGTGACGTGTCACATGTATGACAAGATCGGTTGACTTTATGGGACGATCACGGATCTTAAGGTATTCCGCCCCTAATGAGATTAGCTTGACGTCGGAATTAAACGGGCGCAATCGAAAACATTCGGCGGTGGAAATTTCCACCGCCGAATGTTTACGACTGCGTCCGAATAGGTTCGGATACGTAACGACGCCGCTCGAAAAAAGCCGATGTTTAATGAATCTCAAAATTGCGACATTAAAGGTATTCTACCTTAATCAGACTGCAGATCCATATTTACCTCGAATGTATTTAGGTCCATTTTTACGGGGTCCATTTTTACGGATCCCAGCACATTTTGAACCCTCCAGATTAATTTCAAGATATGCTAATTTAAATGCAATTTCTGACAGGTGCGCTCTCTGCTTTGAATATCTTTGTGGCAGGTTTCAGAACGTAGGTTTTTGTGGGAGTAATTAGTCTAACACTATAATAGACTCTTAACCCTCTACCAAACATGACCTTGAGCACATTATTATCAACGACCTTACGACAAAGTTGGGCGGAAACTCATGAGGGTACGTTTGTTGTACGATATTTGATGATATAGGCCTCTGATTTTGATGTCCCTAACCCAAAAACTTGAGAAACAATAAGTCAAAAGAGGAAAATACTGATTCTCAGCATTTTATCCTATTGTCCTAATATAATATTTTCTTGGCGATAATGTACACGAAATCTATTTTCATTGATATAAATTTTCTCGTTTGCAGTTTAGATCCTTGCATGTATGATAAAGGCATTGCAAACATTATTAGATGAATTTCGCATGCAATATCTTTGGTCTTATTCATCACCTTTTAAGGCATGAAGAATATCGTCGCTTTTTTCAAAGACATAATAACATCAGTCTATTTTAAGCTGAAGTTACAATGTTTTAAAAGAAAAGCGACTACACTGACCACATAAAGAAACGCAACACTCATTCAATATTAGATATCTTAAACTGACATCTTCGTCACATTGACATCAGATTTGAAGCGATTTGGTGTTACAAAAACTTAATTCACTTATCCTGAAGGGTTGTTCGTTCGCAAAACAGGTTTAGTTTGTGGGAAGATTAGGCCTGTCACGAACGCGCCTTTTCAGACAATCACAAAAGTGTTCGATAGCAGACATGTCCTGGAATAAGGGTAGTAAAATTGTTTTGCTGCACAACCCTCGTGTGAAAGCAGCAGCGTGTACAGGAGCGCCACCCTGTTGCAACATGCCATTGACTCTTCCTTCATGATGTCAGGGACAACAGGGCGCAACACATTGTCAACGTACATACGAGTATCGACTTCGACATTTCAAATGTTTTCTCAGCACGCCCGCCTGGGTATTAGGGTGAGTTCAATAGCTTTGTGCGGACATCCGAAGGACAGACCTGCAACTCTTAAACCGGGTCAGCCCGTCTTCGGATGGATATGTGGTCTTAAATAGTGAGATTATTCCAAAATTTAGGCAATACAAGATGTCAAACTGTTTGCTTCTGGTTGAATCATTTATTTGCGATGTGTTATCCATGTCTGCCAATGTTTTTTATTTGGAATCTGCTGCTATTAGGAATATGTTCCGAATGTTCAGGGCCCTTTGACTAATACCCTACTGACCGATTGTAACAGGTCCAGTCGAGGATCTGGGTCGATCTTGCACACTGGCGTGTGCTATAAAATGGTACCGCAACCTTGGAATTGAAGATAATTGGACGCCAAGCGTTTTGGTTCATGCCAATTGAATATTTCAGAACACAGCATTTAAGGGGGATTGCTCCAGTTTTTCGGAACACTCGATCATTACTGTAGTAAATTAAACGTTTCGTACCAATATGTTTCGCTACCATATTTTCAATAATATAACACATCTTTACAATTTACCATTTACGACGGTAAAAGTGTATTTATTGTGCAAAACTGATTTCCTCAAGTTGGAAATCGATTATCGAAGACAGTCGTAAGTGTGTATGCAGTTACCACTGTTTTGCGTCATTTTATTCATGTGTAGGTTATAAAACATGCTGTAATTCACTAATAAGTGCGCTGACCTATACATTTTCTTTTTGAATTATTACCAGGACATGTTGCTTAATACAATGAGGGAGTTTTATCAAATTCTATTAATATGTAGAACTTGAAATATTTCAAAAAATATGCAAATTTTGATATAAAACACTCCAGCTTCGTTGATCTAACCGAACACGTGAGCATGCTGTTCTATACATCTACGCTTTTATAATGGTACATATATATTTTGGGTTTTCTATTCTTATTAAATGTAAGACGTTACTTTAAATCCGTTTTCGGGACTAAACGATGAATATACAGCATTTCATTAGCATTTTAGTGACCTTGGACAGGTGCAAGAAATTGTGCATTTTTTCGATGTAAGGGTATGTGATATGAATGCCTATAGCATTCAAACAAGATCGCTGACCATCCATTTCTATTTCATTTTTCAATTGGTAATAACATGTAATTTCAACATACAAAATATAAATAAATTCTATTATTGGGAAACAATTTAGGAAACTGGAGCATTCCCCCTTAAGGGACATTTTGACGGCTATTTTCTCGGAAGTTATGACATTACGCTAAGTGCGCACAATGACAATTTTTCGTGATTTTACTGTGTAAATGACAACACACTATCAGTAAAACTATCTTTGAGGATTGTTTTTTTACTTACAAGACGTTAGGACGTGTTGATTGTGAAATTATAAAGGGACGTAATTCTGGCATGTTGGTTGGATTTTTAAATATTTTATTTAAAATAACTATCAAAAACCTTCATTGAAAACTAAAAAAAGTACCATTTTAGATCCCGGTTTGTTTAAAATAGAAATATTGAAATTTGCAAATGTTGCGTTACTTTATGTGGTAGGTGTATATTGCATTTCAGTTATCAATATTCACAAGTTTATATATCAAACTGAGTTCATAACAGCATGCGTGGAATTTTATATGTATTTTGATATGTTTTGATTAATGATTTTAGATTTTTGAAGACAGCACGACCTTTGAATACTGTCAGATCTTTTCAGATGATAGAACAGAATTTACCAAACATCCAAGGAATGGAGTTTTTTTCTTCCAATCTATAAAGGTATTCAATAAACAATAAATCAAACTGCATGAGACCACGGTTGTGGAAAAAAAACATGTGATAACTTAGTATTCCAATGGCTATGTTCACTTCAAAAGAACAAAACGTTGGACTTTACACCACATTTGTAGATCTCACAAAGGCTTTCGATACTGTCTGTCGGGAAGGACTATGGAAAATCATGGCCAAATTTGGATGTCCAGCCAAGTTTATCACAGTTGTAAGGCTGTTCCACGATGACATGTCGGCTAGAGTTCAGGACAACGGGGAGTACTCAGAACCCGTTCCTGTTACCAACGGAGTTAAACATGACTGTGTGTTAGCCCCAACCCTATTCAGCATGGTCTTTACGGCAATGCTCACAGAAGCATTTCGAGAAGGCGACATTGGCATCGATTTCAAATATCGTACTGATGGGAGTGTTTTTGACAAACAAAGGCTAAAGGTTAACACAAAAGTTTCACACGATACAGTCCGCGACTTTTTGTTCGCTGATGATTGTGCACTAAATGCCGGATCTGAACACGATATGCAGGAATGCATGAACTTATTCTCAACTTCCTGTGATAATTTTGGGCTTACAATTTCAACCAATAAGACAGAAGTCCTCCACCAGTCTGCTCTTTCGAGTAATTACGTAGAGCCAAATGTAGTGGTAAATGGCCAAAGACTTGCAGTCGCAAACAAATTTGTTTACCTCGGAAGCAGATTATCTCGTTCAATAAACATAAATGAGGAAGTTAACCATAGAATCGCAAGAGCCAGCGCCTCCTTCGGAAGACTGAAAACCAACGTTTGGGAACGCCGTGGACTAAGTATTGCAACCAAGCTCAAAGTGTTCAAAGCAGTTGTCCTGCCATCCTCACGGTGGGTAATCGATATATTCAGAGCCACTGGCTCCGCACTTTAAGCATTATACTAGACTTCCGGTCCACGTGCGGCTCCGAAGCTATCTGCAGATTTTGGTAAACAACAAAAGGTAGGTGCTGGCTTTTTTGCTTTTCTTTCTTCTTTGACTGACTCTAGTCACAAAAATGCAATGCTATTCGATGCCTACGATATTTTCCCCTTTAAGAACACACAGGATATTGAGCAACACCTTTTATCTTTTTCTGATTCACTTTCATTCCGAGATCAACTGTACAGAAAACTAAAGGAGTCGGGTGATATCTTTCTGTAAAAGTGTATGTTTTGAACCTGTTTGACTAAGTGTTGCTGTTGGAAGTATGGTTATTTGATAATTGAACAAGTTCAATGTCCCTCGAAATGTCACCAGACAAAATTATAGAAAAAAATACTGAAAAAGGGTGCGACTCTGATTATGTACGTTGGATCTGATTATGTTGGTTGGCTATGATTATGTACGTTGCCTCTGAAGTTGTTGACAAACAACTTTTCTGTTGGTCCAATGAATATTAATGAGGTTTAATAAATGACTTTAAAGGTATGTGTGATCATTTACAGATGTCATGATTTTATTGGCAGATAGAGAAAAGGAAATACTAGTGCAGTATTTGTAACAAAGTATTTACACAACAATCAAGTGCAAAGTTCCATATACATAATATAAATGAACAAAGTGTTGAACATACTTAGTGTACAATGTGATAAAACGTTTGCAACAAAACAATGTAGAAAACGACAGGAGGCAATAATACATCAAAACGTTAGACCATTCCAATGCGATGTTTGTTCCAAAACGTTCGCGATCAAATCTAATCTCGAGGGCCACATGAGATCAGATCATGGGGAGGGGAAACTGAAGTGCCCAACCCCGGAATATGAGGCAACGTTTGCGCACTTATGGTCACTAAACGAGCACAAATAGAAATGTGGTGGTGTAAACCCGAAAGGCTTTGCCTGTCCTGTGTGTGACAAGCGGTTCTCATACGAGAGATCGTTAAAAGCCCACGACCAATCGGCACACAATGGCAAGAGGTCAGTTTGTGAGATTTGCGGCGAGGAATTTGCATACTCAAACAGCTTGAAGAAACATCTGAAGAGGAAGCATTGAGTTAAAAACTTGACATTGTCGCTTTTCAACGAAAACCTCGTAACTGCAGCTAAGACGACGATATCCTCGCCTCAAATCTCACAAACTGATCTCTTGCCATTGCGTACCGATTGGTCGTGGGCTTTTAACGATCTCTCGTATGAGAACCGCTTGTCACACACAGGACAAAGACTTTCGGGCCTAACGTTTTGATGTATTATTGCCTCGTGTCGTCTTCTACATTGTTTTGTTGCAAACGTTTTATCACACACTGTATACTTAGTATGTTCAACACTTTGTTCATGTATATTGTGTTCATGGAACTTGGCACTTGAATGTCGTGCAAATATTTTGTTACAAATACTGCATGAGTATTTCCTTCTCTCCATCTTTAAATAAAATCATGACATCTGTAAATGATCATACATACCTTTAAAGTCATTTATTAAACCTCATTTATATTCATTGGACCAACAGAAAAGTTGTTAGTCAACAACTTCAGAGCCAACGTTCTCGTATGAGAACCGCTTGTCACACACAGGACAGGCAAAGTCTTTCGGGTTTACACCACCACATTTCTATTTGTGCTCGTTTAGTGACCATAAGTGCGCAAACAGTGCCTCTTATTCCGGGGTTGGGCACTTCAGTTTCCCCTCCCCATGATCTGATCTCATGTGGCCCTCGAGATTAGATTTGATCGCGAACGTTTTGGAACAAACATCGCATTGGAATGGTCTAACGCTTTGATGTATTATTGCCTCCTGTCGTCTTCTACATTGTTTTGTTGCAAACGTTTTATCACATTGTACACTAAGTATGTTCAACACTTTGTTCATGTATATTGTGTTCATGGAACTTTGCACTTGATTGTTGTGTAAATACTTTGTTACAAATACTGCACGAGTAATTCCTTTTCTCTATCTGCCAATAAAATCATGACATCTGTAAATGGTCTTTAAAGTCATTTATTAAACCTCATTAATATTCATTGGACCAACCGAAAAGTTGTTTGTCAACAACTTCAGAGGCAACGTACATAATCATAGCCAACCAACATAATCAGATCCAACGTACATAATCAGAGTCGCACCCTTTTTCAGTATTTTTTTCTATAATTTTGTCTGGTGACATTTCGAGGGACATTGAACTTGTTCAATTATCAAATAACCATACTTCAAACAGCAACACTTAGTCAAACAGGTTCAAAACATACACTTTTACAGAAAGATATCACCCGACTCCTTTAGTTTTCTGTACAGTTGATCTCGGAATGAAAGTGATTCAGAAAAAGATAAAAGGTGTTGCTCAATATCCTGTGTGTTCTTAAAGGGGAAAATATCGTAGGCATCGAATAGCATTGCATTTTTGTGATTAGAGTCAGTCAAAGAAGAAAGAAAAGCAAAAAAGCCAGCACCTACCTTTTGTTGTTTACCAAAATCTACAAATAACTTCGGAGCCGCACGTGGACCGGAAGTCTAGTATAATGCTTAAAGTGCGGAGCCAGTGGCTCTGAATATATCGATTACCCACCGTGATCCTTGTTGTATGCCTGCGAAACTTGGACTGTCTACAGCCGCCACATTAAACAGCTCAACGCATTCTGTCCATATGAGATGTCTAAGGCAACTGATGCACATCAAGTGGCAAGACAAGATTCCAGACACAGAAGTTCTGAAGCGGGCCCAGATGGAAAGTATTCATGCTACATTGCTGCGCTCCCAACTACGCTGGGCAGGCCACGTTCACCGAATGGATGACAAGCGTCTACCAAAAAGGCTTTTCTATGGCGAACTCACATCTGGTAAACGTACACAGGGTAGACCTAAGAAACGATACAGAGATACATTAAAAGATACCCTCAAACAGTGTGAGATACCAACTAACTACTGGGGAAGAACTGCTGAAAATCGATCTGAGTGGCGTTCTTTTGTCAAGACAGCAGTCAGACAGTTTGAAGAGAGACGTTCAAGGCACCATGTAGAAAAAAGACAGAAGGACCGCAACCATTCTAACACAACTACAGAACAACGTCCATGCCTTCATTGTCCACACTGCAACAGACTGTTTCGTGCGAAAATTTGACTAGCAAGCCATCTTCGCACTCATCGTCAACAACAATGATAAGAAGGCATGGTCATCTTCGCAAGCAAAGAACGAACATCATCATGTTCACTTCAAATATACTGAACAAAAGTGAAAACTTTACACTTACATTGCTTGTCATATTTCTTCTAAATACAACAAATAAAGAAATCAATTGAATGTGCTTCGCATTGTTTATTGCCTTGGTTGTGCCAAACACTAAACGTTTTGTTGATCCTGATTACGGGAATGAAAAACGGACCCTTTAAGTGTGACAGGGGTCTGTTTTTCAGATGTACGATTTGAAGGGATATTTTACACATTTAAACCCTCAGAAATCCGAACAATAGAATGCAAACCATGCCAGACTGCACGGAATGGTAGTCTGACAAGTTACCAGTCAGAAAATGTAACGAAGCTTGCATAACATTGTTTGAGCCGTAAAAGAGTTATATTTGAAAAGCAGAATTTTCATTATGTTGCAAAGGTTGAAAATTCTATTATGCAATCTCTATAGGAAATTGAAATCGCTATTACATGGACACATGGGAACAATCTTGGCCGAAAAAAGGGTTCAAAATCCCACTGGAAGGCCTGCATGATGTTTAAAAGAAAAACAATCGAAAACCGATATGTCTTTGTGAATACCAAACATTTTAAATTCCCTATTTGTTTGTCAAAGGGAGGAAATTCAAAAAATTGACATATTAGACCTTTATTTTAGAGCTTGCTACATGCGACAAGAGAGATTTTTTGTGTGTGTTTTTTTGGCAACCCGGATATGGTCAATTCCAAAAAAATAATGAATCGTTTCCTGCGCATGCGCATTTGTGACACTAGATGAACTTGGCTCTAACGCATTAAGGGCCGTAACTCTGGCATTAAAAGAGACAAAGCAATGAAATTTCGACAAAACGATTGCTGAATGCCCGGGAAATAACGTCAAAATATATTTCAGACTTTTAGTTCGACACTTTTTCAGGAAGAAGAAATCTTGCAGTGTAAAGTTTTCAATTTTGTTCAGTATATTTTTGTTTAGAAATTTTGATATCCATGGATGATGACGGGACTTTATTTTCGACTTAAGCTTATAATCGACTTATCCTATGAGTCTCAACAGCAATTTAGGACTAGATCTATCACTGTTACAAATTATAGCTCGGTAGCGCAATAGCTATCCTATATCTTAAATGACATGGCTAAATTAAGTTATAAAACATCTAAATCACGTTATATTTTCATGTCTTTCACCTCATTATAAAAAGGAAATAAATCATGAATTTAATTTTGATTGTGTGAAATATTATATTTTCGCCTGTGTAAAAGATGTCTATGTGCCATTCATTTTGTGATTTTTTGTGATTTATAGTTCTTGTTGGTGTATCTATTAAGTTTTCATTAAAAATGAAAGCGACATAACTATCATATACAGAGCTCCAGATACGAGAGGCGATGGATTTTCAAAATGCAATATTTCGTTTATTGTACATCAAATCCTAATCAATGGAATCGATTTGATTTGAAATAACACATTTAGTATGCGATTACCCCGACTCTATGCATAGCTTTGATATAGGTATACTGTTATCATTAGACCATGCAAAGCTAAACAAATAAACAAAATATGTACGAGGAGACATCAAAATGTTTTCAGCTTCACATGTTTACGGCAGGATATTTGAATTCAAGCTGACTGATTTTCGATAAAGCCCCACTCCAAATCACTCGATCAGTATAACTTAGCCTCTTTGTACCCTAACAAATCATCTTCAGCAACTGTTTACTCAGCACCATCTTCTCTGATATTTGTGCCTTGTTGGAAATATCTGCACTCAAAGTAAGAAATTTGTAAAGAAAGGGGAAGATTCCATAAACTTCAGTCAACCGTCAATCTGTTTGACAGAATGACCTTCCTGGACTAGATATTGAAAAAAAAACTACACGTAGAAAGATCGATGGCATACTGTTTTAACAAAAAAAGAAGAAAAAACCAATAATCTTAGATAAACATATTAAAGGGGGCGAGCTAGGATGTCGAAAATGCATATGGCACAATAATTACAAACCAGAAATAACGTACGAAATTACCAACCTGAATGGGTAGATCAATTATATCCATTGTAAGCGCTCATCGAGCTTTATTAAGTATTAAAATCCAAGTCAATTAATAACATGCTGGCAGTTTATTATTGTCCTTGTTTTTGTTTTGTAACGGTTAAATATGCCCAACCTTCAAAAATCAATTACGTCAGAGGTACGTCATTTGTGCTCAGCGAGATTCAACACACCGTACAACCGGCTGCGTCGAAAGTCAGCGAAGACAGATTCGGCATGTGATGTCACGTGTATGGTAGGTCAAATTAATTCACTTTTATAAATAAACAAAAGGATCTTTGGTATTCTATAGTTGATAAATACGCGTTTTTATGTTCAGTGCTTGTACAAAATAAACCTTTCCACGTATCCCTCGTAAATAAGGTCACAGTCATCGACACAGCCGGCTGTTCGGTGTGTTGATACCGCGGAGGTGTGTCTCGTTGACCTTGACCTTGTCTTGTTTTAAAGTAAAAATAGAATGTGTAAACAAGCTTGTAAAGGATTGATCTATAGCAAAGGAAAGATGGTTATTCGTCGTGATTGGGGTTTTTATGCATTGCAAATTGTTTTTCCATGCACAAATATGAGTTCCCATACAGTTAGGAAGCATAAAAACCTAGCATGGCCCTCTTTAAAGCATTTGTACAAGATGAAAAAAAAAGAACAGTTAGCCGTTCGTCTGTCTTATTACCCAAATATTTATACTAGCCTTTTCTTTGCTACCAGCAATTAACATACGAATCTCATATGTTGTACATGATATATAATTTACGTTTATCAATAACCATCTACTTTATGCAAAGTGACCATTCTCAAGGTAACCTTTTTAAACATTATCAATTCTTAACACACAACTTTACTTAAAAGTACCACTGTCATAAAGTTTCTCAACCTTTCAAATTTCGAGATTCATATTCGATATGTCGATACTTCTTACGAATAAATATGTTGTGGGTATACGGGCAGGGTCAACCATCAATATCAATGTCAAAAGGTTCATAAAAAACTGTTTACGGGAACATTTGAGCCAGGATCTGGAAAAATATACTTTAAGGCTTTTGCGCCCAACATAGATCCAGATACGCACAGTCTGATCAGGATCCATGTTGTTCTCTAATAGCTTTTCCGTGACCTGTAGTAACTTAAAGAGAGCAGTATGGAAGCATATTGGACTGCATTTGACGACAGGCTGATCTTGAAACTCAATTTTCAAAAATGCTTTAAGGAACGTTTTTCCAGATCCTGGCTCATTTATTTGTGTGGGAGGGTGTGCGTAGGTGAGTTATTGTTTGTTCTTATTATGTGCTTTGTGATATGTAACTACTATTCATCTTTAGCCCTTTCAAAACAATTCTTGGTTTTGGCGTCTCTTACAGAACAGAGAGACAGAGAGAACAGCATCTCCTTTCAAATTGGAGCAATTTAAAATGCTTTTCGACAAAGTGTTCAGTCTTCGTTCTTTTGTCAAAAATGCATATTTTGTTAGTAATCAAGTTACAGGCTTTAACCGCAAATTAAAGTAAAATAAAACATGATACGTTTATCGTTGTAAAAGTCGCTCATGATAGGAGATATTACTTTTTCATTAAAACTGTCATTTAATCTGATCATGCTGACTCGGCATCTTATGATCTAAACATTTTCTTTGTCCACCCTTTCACAAACAAAACACGCAAATGTGTGATTAAGAGAAATGCTTGGGAAAACATAAAGACAAGAGAAAAAATGGTGATAATATTCATTTGCTCTTGTTGCTTCAATATGTGTGAAATATGTGCTACATATTGACATGTAACAGAGATCATATTTTGTCTCCATATTGTCTTTGCTTTCAAACTGCATATTTCTCAGCTTTTATAATTTTGGAAAGTGTTTATTTTGACAAAGAAAGATATTTAATGTATTTCCTGTTTTGTCTCGCTCACCGTCTGACCAAATGCATTTAATATGGAAGCCCGGGAGGACCAAAATGAATTTTGTTTGCTTAATGCAATGTATAAAACTATGGTATTTTATGCTTCCCCATACATTTAACGAGCATTGGTTTTCTTAATTTGACAGAATCAACGTTTTGATCATACGGTGTCTTGGATCAATCTTGGTATACTATTTAGAAATTCTAGATAAAACTTCTTAGATAAAAGTCAAGCTTTTATTTGTAACATAGAAACTATCAAGGTGGGTGGTACGGTCAATTTAAAGTTTAGATTTAGAAGTAAGATACTTAGTAGAGAACAAATGTATACTATTCCCTCTCCCATTTTCGTTTTTTGTAAGATAAAACAAGTCCATATCGTCTTTGTAAATGCAAAACCTCGTATCTCGTTTTTGGAAAATTTTAAGGGGAAGGAATAAAGTGCAATAACTTTTCCCAAACAGAAAGGTTTTACTTAATATTTGGACATAATGTTCACAAATAATGTGTCATTAATAATGATCAGTAAAAATATCTCAAAACCTGCAAGAATTGTCTAAACTGGGCACACAAGATTTTACTTTGGAAATCGCAAAAATCGACAGAAATCGACATCCGAGGTTTTGCATTTACATCGACGATATGCATTTTTTTACTTTCTATCATATTCGGCACACGTATTTTAACTATTTTCAGCGCAAAATAAAGAAGCATTTTTTAGAATATTTTCATAAAAGAAATTGTCATAATTATGTTGTTCTGAATATAGGCATAGTTCGAGTTAAAAGAAATTTCTTAATATGTACGGATTCTACTTATAACCTTTCAAAAGGAATTTCAAAATATTTATATGCACAAATTATTTCTTTTAGAAACTGTGCACGTTTTTTCGCTCTTTTTCAGTTTCCATATTTACATATTCATTGCATTTACATACTTTCAAAATAACACAGGCTTACAGACTTAGCTGGGCTACTTGATTCCTAATAATGTTTGTCGTTAACGCAAATTTCTCATATTTTAATACCTAAATCTTTATCACAATTGTCGACTTTCATGGGGAACGTTATCCATAGATAACAAAGTTGTTGTAATGTATCTGATTGTGCATCTATGGTGCATTTCCTGTATGCATCTTTAATATCTTTATTGTAACGACCATTTAATTTGCATGAATAATCTCTATGTATCATCTTTCACTCGTTAATCCTCGACCGATTTGTCTGCGTTTTCTCACGTGTAACAGCATCTCGCCTTCCCATATTACGCATTTTAGAACACCTCTTTATTAACTAAATACTTTAAGTTGCATATGCAACAAAACGATTACAGAAATCTTCTAAATTTGTTATCATGAACATGTAATATATAACCTAAGAGATATTTAGAATATCAATTTTTCTCATATTATACAATTGTCAACTGTGTCGAACTTCGGATGTATCAATTTATTTTGACGATCCATCCGACTTTGAGACACAGAGAATCAGCTTTATGTATAGTATACATGTATGCTTCGTTCGAAAATGTCGTTACTCCGGATTGAATCATTCTCGGATGTCAACGACAAACTATTTATCAGGGATGGTTTGAAAATGTACTTCGGTTGTGGTGTTCTGACCTACATTGTTTGTATGATACACCAGACATTATTCCATACCAGACATATTTCCAGTTGATATATGACCATTGCCTCCCACGATATTTCCGGATTATAAGTAACGAGACATGGGGATCTTTAGTGCACGCACACTCGTGAATGGCCACCGTATGTTCACCTGACTTCACCAGCGTCTAATTGATTGAAAAAGAAAGCCACGAATTAAAATAAGTTTGCGCATCTTTGCAATGACTGAAGAAAAACTTGCCATTTAATTTTCATTGGAATACATGTATTTTGTTTAATGTAAAAAATATACTTACACTTTTCATAGAATATCAATGTAAGAAAAACACTAACATCCAAGACTTTTTGCACGTAAAAGGTTTTAATTCATTTATTTAAGAGGAAAAAAGTAGAAAGAAAGGCTAAAAGCTTAAAATTTTGAGGAAATGGTTTGAAAGTGAAGATAAAACAGAAGCGGCAGATTTATAAGAATAACGTCAGTTTCGTGTTTTTGTCCGTAACTCATTACGGATTATTCATTCAATGATGCAACGGGTTAGCTATCTGCAAATCTTCGGGTTTTCTACTGATACAGAAAGCTCGTTATTTCAGTGTATTCAAAGATGCAGGTACGATGATTTTTAAGAAAAGCAGCAGCGAAATTATCTAATGATCCTCATCAAAATATTTGTGGGTTATTCAGTTTTTAGCTTATAAAGTTTTTTTTTCTTACCACAAGTGCTTGATTAGTCTATCTGGTTAAAACATCTGAACAGTCTGAGGAAAAGTCTAAGGAAGGCCTTTTTACGCAAATATTTTCTAATACATCTACAGACTATCTAGATTAATGCATTTAGTTGACATGACCAGAAGGGATAATCTGAATTAAGTCAGACTTTTCATCTTATTTCATAATGTAACATCTGAAGACTACCCGTTAGGGGTCATCTTCTGTGACCTTGGAAAGTTCTTTTTTAACGCCAACCAATCAAAACGCTCGTTGCAAACGCAGGTCGGTTGTCCCTGGCAACAAAACCCAAATGGTTGCACATGGTTAATAAGAACGCGCTTGACGTCGTTTTGAAAAAGGTTTTACCTCACTGCTACCTATTCCATACAGACATGACCATGTTATTGAAAATAATTCACAACTTTCTATTTTAGAAAGTCTTGTGTATAGAAACAATACTATGCAAGCCAGTCACAGCGCAGTGGAAAGACATGAAACATCTAATCGAAAGGACCAAATTGGAGTCCGCTACAAGACAGCGAAAACTTTTTTAAGGATTTTTGTTTCATTATCTTTTTGTAGTTGTTGTTTAATGTTCGTAATTTAACCTACTTAATGACAACAATTATGCAGATGAAAATTAAAGCGCTCGAAATGAAAACTGTGTCGAACTTGGGGTATTATGGCGGACACATTGACTTTTCATGGCGGGAAAGCATGTGACATTAAACTGCAGAGCATCATTGATACTTCTGTTAATATGTAACCGCTTTGAAGATGATTTGAAACAGAGAAGGCACAGGTGTTCTGAATTTGATCTATAAAAAAACACATAATAAAAAGTATTGACGACCAACCAACAAGTCTACTTTCGGCGCATCATGGGCATGTCTAAAATTCAGATGTTAAGGAGATTACATTATCTGACAAATCTGGTTTTTCGATGCACTACAGACTATGAAAAAATCATTGATGTGGCATGTTGGGGTGGTATTGTCTGATCATCAAAATAGTTGTGGATCCTGCAATAACAGGTGAAAGAACAATTACTCATACAAGGTGTGATCCCAAAGTATGTTGACACAAGGTATCAAACTTACAATCTTAAAGCGAATCACGCGAATTTCTAGAATGATATTACGTGACTATTTGTCGAGAAGTTCCAATATCTTATCAAAATTGGACCAAAATTAAAGTTTGGACTTGCGTTATATTCATAAAAGTGACGAATAACGGCGCAGTTTACGATGTCACAAACGACGTATCGTATGTGCAGCGTCATAACAGAACATGGCAATTCCATCAGTAAATATTCAAAATTCATTTTCTAATTCTGATTTACGTTACAAGTAATCTGATTCTACCCTGACTGTGTTATTTTAGAATTTGATTAAACATTGGACCGCTGAGATGTGGCAGTGATGCCTTAATTTTGAGGGTAGGTTTTTCTCGGACCTTGAAAAAGGCCCACCTTTCATAACAAGCCACACATCGCTGCTTTCAACAAAAACCTTGTAACTGCAGCTTAAAAGGTTTATAATGTTGAAAAGTGACGATTTTGTCGATCGTTAGAAAGCGCTGTAATTATGAGCTCATTCAAGCTGTAGTAACGGCATTCTCGTACATAACAAACGATAATTATGACATGGATATTTGACGTAATCCACACACCTACACGGAATTTGCTAGAGATTTATCATTCACATGCAAATGACAATCAAAGCAGAAATGATGAATTACACGTCAATAAAACAGTTTGACTTTGAAATTGAAATCGACAAAAACAGATTAAATAAATTATTGATTTTGCTAGAGATGTTTCCTCCGCATGCAAATTACAATCAAAACAGAAATGATGAATTAAACGTGTCAATAAAACAGCTAGAATTTGAAAATGAAATAGAGGAAAAGGTGTTTAACGAAAACATTCATTGCCTTTCTGGAAGTCCAAATATCCGTGATCTTATAATTTAAGTCTTTACCAAAATGGGGAAAACTATTTCGGACTGCTGTTTTCATTCTTGTTATAAAGTCATTTTCTGAACACCTTACCTGACATTTGACACAACCTAAAAATTAGTGTTCGACCTACTTTCTGGACCAATGCAGTATATTTTAAAATTTCGCCGCTATATTTCCCATAAACGAGACTGTCGGCTAGTTTATGTGACGTCTATACATAGCCACGCCCCCGTCTCCAATGAGCCGCTACCGAACCACTGCGCGCATTTGAATGTTTGTTACGCGTACAATCTACTGTAAAGCATCTATCTAAGACATTATCACCAAATTCCATCGGCCAATGTTTATGTCAGTCCACAACAGTTATATTGATAATCTATCAATCTCCGACATTTGGTAAATTTCATTTGTCTCAAACGAAAAAGAGGTAGAGATCCACTTCGTCGCTTTTCATAAAAAAACCTCGTAACTGCAGCTTCTTTTAAGCTGCAGTTACGAGGTTTTTGTTAAAAAGCAGTAATTTTCTCGAGAAAACATGTATGTTCGAGTGGAATGGTTTGTCTGTAGATATAATCCACTCATCATAAAAATGCTACACACTTCGTGCTACTTTGCAGTCACCCGTGAAAACGGAATTCAACGAATTCATCCGATACTTTTGAAATTTTGATGCTTTAAACATATTCATTAAACATCAATTGGGAACCATTTTTTTGCAACTTTTATTAATTCTTCTCGATTCTGCTTTCGTACCGAATGTTCGTACCGATGAACAGTCCCAGAAGTACATCCGCTTCCGGGCTTCGAACTCGGAACCTGACGCTCTACCTTTCGACCACGGACACCACAAAATTCTGATAACTCCGTCAACTTCAGTTGTCACTGATAACGACGAAGTTGTAGACGAAATTCCAGGACATGTTTGTTGTCTTATTATGGGTGGAATACGCTTTTTACCCTCTCACACACAAGACCTTGTTTTATTGCCACTTTAGAATTGGATTGGGAAAACTTTGCGGCAAAAGAATAAAACGCTGATAACCAAACAAGACCTTATTTTAATGCCACTTTTAAAATTGAATTGGGAAACATTGCGACAAAAGAACAAAACGCTGATATCCAACATTTTGTTCTTTTGCCCTAACGTTTTCTGTGCTGCAAAATACTCGATATTTGCTTCAAGTGAAACGTATTTTGTCGTCCGAAACAGGTTTCAAATTGGACCGTCCTTGAATTTTGTCGTTAGGAAAAGTGTGAACCAACTGCAGTATTTCTGTATATATATAGACATGTATTTTATATTATGTAAGACATTTCGGCTTTCATTTTGATTATATAATATATCTCAATAAAAACAAGGAAGGATCGGAATTCCCCCTTCTATAAAAACTTCCTCTGACTAATTAATGGAACACGACTTCTACAATAGTCTAGCATTAACATTAATGGGGCATTGAATTCGTTATCAAAGAACAAATAAAAAACCAGACAGGTACAACATACACGATTTTTACAACATTCCTGTCAAAAACGCACGGATTAACTCTACTTGATTCTAGTTTCTTTGATTTAAGTCTGAACACCTGCTAAGGTAATCCATCCCGTTTGTGATTCGCGCGACGTCGGAAATATTCGGGCGACCTCACAAACATTCGACGGTGAACGTTCCACTGCAGGATGTTTACGACGTCGTCTAAAGATGTTCGGATACGTAACGAATGTTAACGACGTCGCACGAAAATTTCGACGTCGTGTGATTCTCATTATGGATGGAATACCTTAAAAGAAGACTCAACGACAAGCTCAACGGGAAAATTTGCTTACATGTGATTACTTTGAAAAAGGACGCCAATATCTAATGGTAGAATGTTAAACTTCGAACTGTCCAGGATCGACTTGTATTTTTGCAAGCGATCTGAAACTCGATGTTTGTGAATTCGGTTGGAAGGACTTGTAATGTTAAACACTTTAAACTTACACTTTGACAGTAGGCCCCTATTCTCTTTTTTTTAAAAAAAAAATAGGTTGTAGCTCTACAGGTTGGTATCTTTTCCAGTCTAAAAGCTTCTGATGCCGGCAAAATGTGTGTGATAGTTATAAGAATATACGTAAGCCTACAATATAGCATTATATAGCGGAAAATGGATGCAAAATGAGATGATTCTTTCTGTTACATGTGAACCAATGTGTTTTGGAAAAGGTAGATAAAGGGAAATATGAACGCCGCTGTAGACTAATTGGAAACATAAATTTCACACAAACCCGCACCCCGTGCAATGAGGTTGTAATTTCTTTGAAACTATGTTTTATGCCGTATCAGATTCAATCTAATTTAATCAGTAGTCTCGCATATATCGTTTGACAAAAAATGTTTTCGTCAAAGGTAAAGTGCTGCTAATTTATGTAGCGATGATAATTCAGTTTAAGTTACAATTTTCAGCATCGAATTAGACGTTCGTTTTCCGCTGCATGATTTTGAATTGTGGCCAACCAGATCGAAATTATGCAATTATTATTGCCATGAATCTAATCCGGAGTTTTGGAAGAGACATACATTTACAAAATAATGTTTCTTTAATGCCGAATCTTTGACTATTGAAATATCAAAGACCTCAACGAGCAACGAAACATACATGCATATAACAAACAATCAGTTGTTCGGTGTTCGACATTATTTTCATGGAAATAAGCGTAGCAATCTCTACGCAAAAAGGCAATTGCGTACCCCCCCCCCAAAAAAAATGAATAAATAAATAAATAAATAAATAAAAAGATGTGAATTTTTATTTTTGACCATGGTCGGCGTTTGGTATGTATTTCATAAGCATCTACATTAATTTTTCCCCAAAAAAAATCTTGGAGATGCCCCTAAGACCCACCCAGCAGTATGGAGCCCGCCGTCAAACCTCCCCTGATACTTTAGGCATGCGTTTTGCGTACACTTCATTTTCGACAAGCTACGCCTTTAATTTTTACATGAACATATCTGGTAATCATATCCCATATTATCTTGACTGGACCATAACATCGCATCTGTAAGGATCGTTGTAAGATATTCTATCCACCAATTGATACCAAACACTTCGTGCAACTTCGGGCGTCATCCGTGATATACCCTCGTCAATTTCCGTCGCCACCGATGACACCCGAAGTGTTTGGTATCTAATGATGGATGGAGTACCTTAAAGCTCAATTTTCGTGTGATCAGTCAAATTTGATAACTAAGGATGTTTTCACACGATGCGTTCAGACTGATAGTAAAGCCCCCATTCACAACCTCCAGGTGTACGAGCCGGCGATTAGCTGGTATTTTAGTGAGCTTTTGATATAGGCAGTGTAGTGTAAGTTTTCACTGTTTAAATTTACATTTTGACAAGCCGATCATACGTGACACGGCATCTTAAAGGGCACTTTGTATGGGTGATTTGATATCTGTGATTATTTAATGCCCTTTAAGTACCATTGATGTACATTTGCGTAAGAGCAAATACAAATGTTTTTAATTCAGAAGAAAATGCCGTAGAAAATGTGGTAATTTTAAAATCGGCAGGTTTTTATGTTTAATAAAGAAAAGTATGTCTATCAAAGGTAAGGCCCGTGTAATTGGCTATGCGACCAGTTATGGAACGAAATCCGTATGGTGCGAATAGACGATTTTAAAGGGAAGTAATTTTCATTGCTCTCAACATTTTGAATGTTTGACTTTTGTTGTGTTTTTGCCTATTTTTTATACAATTTAGAAACATTTTCACAAAAATTGTTTAGAATATTCACCAGAAATCCGAGCACGCTCAATTATTTCCGTTGTTACGGAAACAAGCCATATTGTAGCTAACGGTACTTTAAAAAAGCGGGGAACTACTACCGGACATTTTCGAAAATGTTCGGTGTAGGCTCGGACTTACGAACGTCACGGAATAATTCGAAATATAACGATTGGATAAGGAGTGCAATTTACGCAGGGCTTACATTATGTCAACTTTTAACAATAATTCTAATATGTCACGTGGGAAATGTGCTTAGTGTAAGCGATAAAATGATATGACGTAGTTATGCATTTATGACGTCATGTGATAACGATATTTTTTCAAAACGATTTCTAATGAACCAGAATTGCTACTTGTTAACATCGATCATTCCACCTTGATGAAAGAATGATAAAGCAAGTATTTAGAAATAATACCGTTTCAAGATATTGTACATGCATATTTCTTAAGTGTTTGCATTTGGCGTAACATACGTTTAAAAGCTTGAGTTTCTAGACCAATTTTAAGACTTGCTGTATTCTCTAGATTTGGAGACAAGACTAGCCCATTTTTATCCTGAATTACTAGGGTTTTAGTTATTTTATAATATAGTTTGTTTCCTTGACATAAAGATAATATATACATAGTCGACTCTTTGGAAATTGTGCAAACGTAAAGATATTTTATCTGTTTCGGAAAGGGTAAAAAGAAAGGTTGTATACCTTTCCGACAGGAAAAAATATTCACATTAAGACATCAGAGATAACACATCAATTACATTTTTCATCTTTTGGTGTAGATGCAAAAAACTTGAAAATGGCGTTAAAGAAGAAAACTCGTGAAAGGGAATCACACGACGTCGGTATTTTTTCGGGCGACGTCGAAATCATTCGGCGGCGGAAAATGCGGGTGTGTTTCCTCTTTGTTAAATTCTGATATTATCGAGCGTTTACGACGCCCCCGAAATATACCGACGTCGGGTGATCCTCAAAATGAACACATTGTGTGTATTCTGCCCAAATCAGACCTGTAGAGACTGCAATATGTCATCATGATCATTACTTGTCGCAAATTCATTAGACCCCCTTTCGTCAGAGAATACAGATCTCATTAATGCAGTAGCTATTCGGTTAAAATTGTAAAACGTCTATCACAGTGTAACATTACCGAGCGCAGTGGTGTATTAAGACAAAATTAGTTTTAGCGTAGTAAGCAAAGTGGCTGGCTTAACTGAATACCCTTTTGTTTTTTGTGGTAGTCCTATTTGATCGGCGGATATGGTTTTACAAATCTATGGTCTGTATTAAAATACCTTTGAAGGTGGATACCTCTTAATTAGTTAACTGTAGACAATTAGTGTATTTGACTTAGTCTTTTGATTTATGTTTTATCGACTTGTCAACTTTGGTTAACAATACGTCTCAGCCAATCCGCGTGCAGTTTAGTGTATTAAGAGTATTTTATATGACTGAATTTGAATGCAGTTGTCATTATTGGTCTGTCTGTCTAACCGTACGGTATTGTTTTATTCAGATTAACTTCTGAGCTAGGCAGCTTGGTGCGGTCCGAGTGGAATTAACAGACAATAGTGGGCGAGACAATTGTGCCAAACAACTGCAGAAACGAGCAGATTTATTCAAGGGGACGGGCTTGGTTTAGTGCTTCTGATTCAAATCGAACAGGATATATTTTGTACATTTTCTGTCATCGAAGGAATAATACGTACGCCTTCGTAGAATTCGACAATACTATCAAAGGCGAACGTAGCTAGTGATATTCATTTTGGCACCGAATTGCACAATCGATTCAGCGAAAAGACAAAAAAAAAGTTATTTAAGTGGATTAAAGATAACAGTGTTGTCTCTTCGATATTTTCTTTTACTTTTATTAGTGGAATGAAATTGCAATTGTGAAAGTTTTTTCACTTCAAATTTCGTTCAATTTCGTGCTTCGATGACTTAAAGATATATTTATTGGATTAGATAGGAATATATAAAAAGGTAAGATGCTTTTTATATTCATACATTTTGACATAAAATTCAGGGCTACAGATAAGAGGGGGTAATGGCTTCACCCAGAATACAAACATCATCAAGCCCCATGTTGTGGATACCTATTTGAATAGTCTCTTTGAGACGATTCAAATTAGTACCCACAGCGTAGGGGTTGGATCTGATATAACAAAGTTAGTATGCCATTTTGCTACTTGTATCTGTGGCATTGATACATATTCACATGTTACATGCTCATGGACATGAAATGGGTTTTACTCTTATTAACACTTTCCTAATCATTTCTTTTTTTTTGGGGGGGGGGGGACATTTGTAATAGATTAGACTGTTATGGAAGACAAATGGAAAAAAGGAGAAAATGCTGATGATCAGCATTTTTAAACAGCTTTTTTTCTATTCTAGTTTATTGGCTTTATTGATGATTATGTTCTCGTATGTGGCATCTTTTCTGTACTCTTGGTGAGAAGCCATGTTAAATGTGAAAAAATAAAGTGCTTTTTATTACCAATTTCTCTTTTGTTGAGACTATATAGCATTCTTGGGACAATTGGGCGCGGATTTTTGAAGATGTCCTCATTACATTTGAAAAGAACATTTGTGCCTCCAATGCTTTCTTAACCATTTCCAAAGGTAAACCTGTTATTTTCGACATCCTTCTCACCAATAGTTTGCGAAAACACTGAGAGAATATTGAATATGATATTAATTAGCATTTTCTTCTTATCCGTCAATATTTTCTACGCTTTCACATAACCATGTTCAAATTTGACATTTATCAAATGTTATCTGCAATTTCTTTCGATTTGGAGTAGCTCTAAACAGTTATCGTTTGGGAAAGCATTACACTTATTACGTTATTACGATCTCAGTCAGAAATTGTTTGGGAAAGGGTTGAGACGCTCTATTTGATTAATACTTCATCATTTCACGCTCCATTATCGTTTCTTATGGTGCATGTGTTATACAAGTAAAATAATGAAAGGTATTCAGTCATCGTAATGCATCGTGCAGGCAAAAAATATACGGGCTTATCGGTTATACCCTTCCCATACAAGACCTTGTTTTGCCGTCCCTTATAGAAAAGGATTTGGAAAAATTGAGACAAAAGAAGAAATTGCTGAAAATCAGCATTTTCTTCTTTTTTCCTCAATATTTCTGGAGCTATACGTCGTTGTAAATGCAAAACCTCGTATGTCGTTTCTGGAAAATTTTAAAGGGGAGGGGAAAAGTGTAATAACTTTTCCCAAACTGAAATGTTTAACTTGAAATTTGGACATGTTGTTCACAAATAATGTGTCATTAATATTGATCTCAAAACCTGAGATAATAGTCTTAACTGGGCACACAAGTTTGTACTTTGAAAACCGTGAAAATCGACATACGAGGTTTTGCATTTACACCGACGTCTATTGTTAGCAGACCAATTTCTATAAACGACCGATTTGTCGTCTGCAGCAGGTTTCAAATCGGACTAGGCTAAACAACATGGCTTGGGAAACGGTTGTTGACAGCATTTTAGACTTTTCCACAATGAGAGTAGTCAAAGAGACAACAAATGAATTATATTTTTTTCTTTGCCATTTTAGAAGCATTTGAAGTCTGTACGGAGAAAGATATTGAGGGAAAGGAGAAAATCTGATGATAATCTGCATTTTGTTCTTTTCCAACAATGTTTTCAAATACCGTGTTTATTAGGAATGTCAAAAGACAAACTTGTTCTGAAAAGGTTGCAATTGTAAGCCATTTATTTTATTTTCTTGTGAATCACGTAATGGTAAAAATTGTCATTTCCTATAAATTGTTTAGCACTTTCTATCCAGTCCCAATTCCAACAATGGACTGTACTGATAGTAAAAATAAGACATTTGTAGCGTGCTTATGTTTCATTCTTGAACTACTTGTGTTGACTGAATCAGTGTTTTTGCAATACGTACAAATTCCACGGAAAGACAATGACGAAATGCGTGATTATAACCACTGTGAATGCAATCAACTATTTCCAAAACTGAACTAGGCGTTGATGCCCCTTTTGATGCAATTGTTGACAAGCATTGCGAGAAGAGATGAAAATGCAGTAATTACTACATTTTCTTCTCTTTCAATTCTTTTCATTCTAAAGCATGAAAATGTGATGATTTTTCTCATATTCCAACTATGATTCTATTTCTCGTATAACCTTTAGTATAGAAAGTATCATTTTGGACAAAGATTAACGATGATTCTTCAAGATACTAATTCTAATAAATTAAGGACCTCCTGTTAGCTTTACATTTCAATCCCCCTATCTTAACCCATTACTTCACAGTGACGCCTTTTGACTACCCCAAAAGAAATGCTTGGAAAAACATTGTGGAAAATGAAGAAATTGCTTGTGACAAGCAATTTCTTCATTTCCCACAGTGTTTTCTATCCAAAATGACCCAAAAACTAAAAATTTGATCCACTTGAAATTGTCGTCTGCAAGATCTTTCAATTTGGACCACCCTAATTTTTTGTTGTTTTGGGAAAGGGTTAACCCAATCTAAAACAATACCCGGTCCTTGATAGAAAGCACTTAGGCAAGCATTGAAAAAAAGGCAGAACAAACATGTATATCGGAGACAAGAAAGCAAACGAAGAAATAAATACGGATCCGAACTACGTTCCAAAATACATGTAGGTAAAAAGATGCTGTAAATGACATATGACCTTTTCCAAAATTGACCAAATACCGAGAACCTATAGGCTAATATGGCATGCACAATGTCATCTCCGCAAGCAAAGGATTCTACATCCACTTAGGAACAAAGTGGATGTATGATTCTTGGCTTGCGAAAGTGGCATTTAATCGTACAACGATTCACTTACAATTTTTGTTATGTTGGAAACAATTATGAATAAATATAATTTGCAAAATTAACAATTTGTCAAAAACTTACAATTTATGTGAAAAGGGCATCACGATTTGTTATGCAGTAAATACTATGCACTAGAGCAGTAAGGAATGTCTGTTCTGTCACAAAAAAGGAGACTTTTTTGTATTGTGCTTTTATGTCTGATCAGGGCTCACACTGTTTCGTTGCGGTTCTTACAAGTAATGAAGTTTTAAGGTAAGACCTGGGTAATTCATTTCCGATATAATCGTTATATTTCGACTAATTCCGTGACGTCGGTAAATCCGGGCATTTTAAAAGTACCGTTAGATGCAATATCGCCTGTTTTCGTAATAACCGAAATAATTGAGCGTGCTCAGATTTCCGGGGAATATTCTTAACATGTTTTTGTGAAAATGTTATTAAATTGTATGAAGAGTAGACAGAAAACCCAACAAAAGTCAAAAATTCAAAATTTGAGACAAACGAACATTTCCTCCCTTGAAATCGTCTATTCGCACCATACAGCTTTAGTTCCATAACTGGTCACGTAGCCCATTACACATGTCCTACCTTAAGAGGAAAAAATATAGGTCCGACTTTATGAATCCACAGATTGATACACATATAGATCATTGCTGGTCTTAATCGGCAAACAATTGGGACTGTTCCCGTGGTAAAGCTTCTGCGAATGACAAAATAGGTGTTGTTAAGATGGGATTTGCATACATTATAGCACAGACCATATTGAGGCAAAAGGAGAAAATACTGGTTATCAGCATTTTCTTCTTTTGCCTCAATGTTTTCACAAGCAATTTCTATCAGGGGGGGGGGGGGGGGGGGTCAAAAGCAGGTCTTGTTTGTGAAAGGATTAGATACTTGAAACGTTCCCTAAACAATAAAATGTAATGGTGGTCCAAGTCAAGAGTATATATAGACGACTAAAAGGATGTTCATAAAGATATATTTTGTGTAAAATAGTGCACAGATAATGTCCAGACAAGAGAAGAAAATGCTGGTTATCAGCATTTTCTTTTTTGTCTAAATATACTTAATTCCATAAATAAGTGTGCACTTTATTTCGTTTCATTTCTCTTTCGATTCTTAATTAAAATAAAACAGTTTGTTATCATATTGAAGCTAAGAGATTGACAAAAATGCCACACTCTTTAAATTTTGACAATGAGGCCATTTTAGTTTGTTTTTCTTACTCTAAATGGAGGTGGTATAAAAATAAAAGTTGCAAAAGTACACAAAAAACTGGTCACATTTAAATTTTGATTAGAGAAAGTTAATTGGAGTTGTATGGCCACATATGCTGCCGATACACTGGAGTATGTGACGGTCGCATGGATCTCAAACATCGCAACTACACTGCATTTAGAATGTTATTTCATACCTGGGGAAGTGAAATAGCAAAATCCTGGAGATTGCTGATGTTTCGTTGTTATCAAACGTTCCTTCCTAAATGATCCCACAAATGTTAAATTTGATCTAAATTTATGCCAAAGATGGCCAGGGAAGAACACCAACATTGCTTCTGTTAAGAAATTAACATTAAGTTCAATATTAAATGGTATCGAATGAATAATTCCGTTTAACTGAAGATGAACACAATTCTAATTTGACCAGTTTTGTGTACTTTTATTTTCGTACCTCCTTCGTTTAACCTTAGGAAAACAAACATAAATCGTCATCTTGCTCAAATTTTAAATGTCAGACCATATCAAACGTTTTTATTTTTAATGAAAAATGAGGGAAGAAATAAAACAAAAGAAAGTGTACACTTATTTATGGAACTGAGTATATTTTTCCAAAGCTTTTCATATCAGGGACGTCAAAACAGATCTTGTTTGGGGAAATGGGTTATTCAACATGCACGTATCCCAAACAAACGTTATTGCAATCCACCATAATCCATTATTTCTACAATACCCTTTTTTGCATGACAAGTAATATCTGCGTCTAGACACCGTGCAAAAATCAGAGCGAAAAATGTTAGTGGGGAAATATGCAAATAGCAGCAAACTATCAAACATCAATGATAAAAATATGTACGTGCTCTGGGAAAAAGCGTTTACTTTTGAGTTATCAACTAAAATGTAACGAAAGCATTTTCATTGAGAGCGTTTTCGAGCTTTCTTCCAAAGAGTATGCGAAAGCCTGGAATTGTGCCTGGAAACCTGTATCAGTCGAGGACAATAAAATAGTTTTACCCATTGGCAATTGGAGAAAACTAAGATTGATTCACTGTTTTTAGCTGTTTGAGTTAACAATATGGAGTCTGATTAGGAGATGATTATTGTACAGCATAACACGACACATATTGAGATATAAAGGCAAACGAATGGTACTCTATAACCATCTTTGCTTTTCTATCATTATTAACAGCATTTTCTTCCTTTTTCTTCAATATTTGGCTACAAGAGATGTCAAAACCAGGCTTATTTGGTATACGTTAATCTTTCTTTCGGCACAATCCGCTTCTCTGCACCGAACCCCCACGCAACTCGGATTTTCTGGTGTACAGTCCAATTCATTTATAGGCCATTTATGACTTAAAGCAGGTTTTATGCATAATCAATTGCCGCCTTTATTTGCCCTTTTAACGTTTGAACTAAGTAGTGGGTTGAACGCGTAAAACATAACATGTCTATGCTTTTCAACAAAAACATCGTAACTGCAGCTTAAAACAAGCTGCAGTTACGGGGTTTTCGATGAAAAGCGACGATTTAAGGCTTATCCCATACATGGACAAATATTTGCGATTAAGACACACATTCGCGCTAAAGGTATACCACCCCTAATGAGATTCACGTGACGTCGGCATTATTCGTGCGACGTCCTTTAACATTCCTATTCGGGCGACGTCGAAAACATTCGGCGGTGGAACATTCCACCGCCGAATGTTTTCGACGTCGCCCGAATAATTCCGACGTCGCGTCAATTTCATTAGGAGTGAACTACCTTAAGGTCCGGTCGCATACAACTCAGCGTACATTTCGCGTCTACATCACGTCGAAAAAGTGTCACAATGTGAAACTACGGTATAACGCTGTTGAACCCACTGCAGCAGCGTTTCAAAATTGATACATTATTGGTGTGGACGAAGTAAAATTAATTGGGGGAATACCCACAATCTAATATACATGTTATGTACCAACAATAAAGCATGCAATATTTACTTGGTGCCTTTATTGACACTTAACGTCACATGCACAAAAAAATTAAAGTCAGACATGGTAATTATACTCTTGTTTTTACGATCTTTGATCTTTGCTTATTTGTTTGCTTATTTGTTTGTTTTGTTTTCTTTTTTTAAGAATAAATTGCACAGTGATTTTGAAATAAACGTCTAAATATCCCTAATTATATCACACAGAACACCTTTATTAATGAAAAAAATGTCAACTCTGAACATATCGTACGATAAAAATAACATATGTTTACGAACAAATTCTTTTCTCAGGGACCGAAAGGCAACTACGTTGTTTAATTCACATAAAGTTTAGCCGCTGGGTAAAAGGTTATAACGTAATAGTTTTCCGTCGGTTGCATTCAAAAACGTGGCAACTATAGTGTTTTCAGGCTAAAGTTACGACATTTTGGAACGTAACCAGCGTTTCGCCACTTGAATATGTAAGATTAGCATCGCTCGAATGAATTGGCCTATTTATGAAGGCTTAAAATGATGAATGGGAAAATGTGAAGTTAACATGCAACTATCAACGCATGTTATTTATGTTTGGTGTAGCCAGTGATGTCTTATTTAACTATTGGCAAAGTGAATAAGGTCAAGTCATTTCAACATATTTCAAAACATTATTTTATATGAAAGTACATAAAGACTTTCAGGACAAAGTGAAATATTTTTTTGATAAAACCGTATAAACAATATGCATATACATTAGAAGACAGTAGAGACTCATGTCATATCGGATCTTGTCTATGCCACCTGTCCATCCACGATGAATCCAGGATCATCATGTCAAGCGTCAACTATATAAAGTCTCCAACTAATTATGTTCAACCAAAAAAGTCGAATAGGTATTCAAGGGGCATTCGTCTGGTATCCATATAAAGTAAAAGGCTCGCATTCGCCATTGAACAGAAATAATACCCTGATATTGACGCGTATGTGATGTGTTACTCTCTTACAACAGAGCACACTATCTCTTCATTCCATTTCGATAGAATGATAGTCATAATTGATGGTTTAATCAATAGACCTCGGCTTTGGAGAGTAGTGATGTGTACGCGTGCACGAGTAAATTTACGTACACGCTTGAAATAAACTTTTGGCCTACCAGGTACGACATAGATTGGTATAGTACATGCGATGTGCACTCTATGCACAAGGTGTCTTCCAGGCCAAATCTGACTGACCCACTACGTATAATTATGTGACCCAATAATAAAGAGGTACCCACCAATCTCGGAAATCACAGTGTTTCCTTTAGGTGGCTGTATCTCCCGATGATAAACCTGGATGAATATATCGATCGATTCTTCAACAGAGACCTCGTAACTGCAGATTGTTTTAAGCTACAGTTACGTGGTCTTTGTTGAAAATCGACGATTTTGAAACATATATTTGCAAAAATTACCAACATGTAGCATCTCGACATATTTGCTGACAATTCGTACGAGTTCAAGGACGGTTGTATGAAATCCCATTTGCCTACCAGGGAACTATTATTACTGCCACTTGAGATTCCTATCGCATAGATATATGAGGCAATATAAATATGAATGAAATTATGTGAACCAAACATCATAACGAAAGCGATAAAGAGTTGTAAGTGGATATAATTCCATATGCATTTACAATAATGTTGTGCTAAAGCATGTTTGTGGAATTTTTGTTTCAATGAAATTATGAGACCAAAGCATGCTGTAACACGGACAGTAATTTACATTTTTCTCGTCATCCACAAGTGCAATGCGGCACTTTTCAATCCAAATGGCATAAAAATGAACACAGACAAACCGCGACCCCTAAAATTATATTTCTGCCTAAGTAGGAACACGACAGAAAAGTGATCTTCGGTACCTTCGACATTTCAATCATTACACAAGCAGCAAAATTCAAAGGGTGAAGCCAATTCGAAAAATTCTGAAGACGTTAAATCTAATCAACTAAAGATATGATTTCAGCATTTTGTCATTTGCCTGAAACATTGATAACGCGTACTTTAAAATATGTTTTCTTTTTTGTATATACTTTTCTGCTTCTAAAACAGAATGAGAAAAACCTTACTTCCGTTTCCTACTCGGCCATATTTCATTGGAAATTGATGATACTTTAATTGAATTCTTGTGAGCAATCAGACATAGGACATATTTATTGCAAGATTGTTGTTCATAAGATATCATGACATATAAAAATGTCACAATGAGATAAATTTACATATTGGAGGCGGAATTAATTATATGGGTGTCACACTGGATTTTTATTAAATTCGGATAAAAAATCTTCGGGCTTTAATCCTTTACTAAAAACAATTCGGATACCGCATGTTTAATAAAAAAAATTGGAAAAGCGTTGAAAGAAAAGAAGAAAATGCTGAAATTCAGCATTTTTTTTGTCGCAATATTTTCTTTACGATGTTGAACATACATTATAGCGATAGCAACATCTGTTTTATCGTCTGTAACATTCTCTCAAATTGGAACAGTTTTCCAATTTGGTAAACAGTAAGTTTATGGGACAATTTGATGATCGTATTCAGATAATTGAATTCACCTCTGTTACCGTTGAATACACGAACAATCTTTTCACATCTTATTAAATGCTTTATATTCTAGCTTCGTAATCGAAAAACAACGTAAATGTGACAGGTTCTTGGTAGCCAAATTTTCTTAGGTTCACAGATTTCGCTGCTTTTCTACCAAAACATAGCTTCAGCAGCTTTGAAATAGCTGCATTAGCCTGGCTCCTAGGCCGTGCGAATGAATATAATAGGCCAATAAATAAATTTACAAAGGTACTTCACTCCTGCTGGAAAAAATCATTTACTCAAATTACTGCCCTTCTCGTTATAATCTCACGGTCAACATTTACAGAGAGTATGAGTGTGGTAAATTAGATGTACATTATTTACATATATTTTATAAAAAAAATCAGATCGGTCAGACTGGAGCCAGTCTATAGCTGCATTTACAATTTTTGTAAGAAACACTACAATGTTTTATTGATAAAGCCATAATCGCCATGACTCGCATGTACTTGTCAGGGATGGCATTCGACAAATGGTCTTATTTCCCGCATGACTGTTAATATAGCTTGAGATTTCTGATTCAGAATTGTTGGTGAATACGGGTCCTTGGTATTTATCCGTATCCCACACAAGACCCTTATTAAAAAGATTTGGGAAAACATTGAGGTAAAAGAAGAAAATGCTGATAATCAGCATTTTCTCCTTTTGCCTCAATATTTTCATAGCTATATTTTACATAAATCTTACTATTATCGACATCAATTTTGTCATCTGTACAAGTTCTCAAATGGTATCACCTAAAAATTAAGCTGTTCGGGATAGGGTTAAAGAACCCTTCCACATGAAGGGTTACATTAAGAAAGAGGACAGGGACAGGAAAAGCCGGGTACATAACAGCTTTACAACATTAATCTGTCAAATGAGTGAGTTTTATGCCCATGATGTGGGTAAAAGATATGTTACATGGTCAAGGTCTTACAGTTACTTCGTAATCTTTAAATAGTATGCGTGGTTTTGATATTTAGCATGTATAAATGCAGAAACTGCTTTTGTTTAGAATCCTGTTTCTGTAGTGGGGACATTATTATCAGGCCCGTAGGAAGCAATTTTATATGGGGGGACTAAAGCCCCTGTCCGGACCAGTGTCAGAATATTGGAGGGGCTAAATTAGATTTTCCTTAAATTTTCGGTGTAAAACAAGGAAAATTTGTTGTATTTTGTCAACTTTGGGAAAGCTTAGCGCACCCCCCCCCCGTTCCTACAGCCCTAAGTATTGATTGCTTTGTTTGTTCAGGAACGATGAAAAAGATTCTCTTACGTACTTTTGTTTTTAAATGAAATATAAAAAACATTTTCAAGCACAGAAGAAAATAGTGATTGTAAATAAGTATCAAAAGATATCAAAACGAAGAATTGTTTTTCATACACAAAATGATCAAGATACCTTTTGTTCACATACTTTTTCGAAATTTTTATGGCGCTAGTCATTACAAATTGAATAGGTCCACAAACCTTTTAAAAAACTTGCAGGTAGAATTTCTCCCTGTAAGTTTTGTAAAAGGTTTGTGGACCTATTCAATTTGTGCTGACTAGCGCCATATCAATATCTGTATATATTTCACGCTCGCTTGAATAGATGAGTCGTTTAGATAATCTTTTACCACGCTTAGTTACCTACGAACAGACAACTTTCGTATCATCATTTTACAATGGGTAAACGAATTTCAATTGTAGGTTGTAAACAGTACCTCATTCCGAGATGATGTTTACACTATCTTTTCAAATACACTTAACATAGTATCCAACTCTTGATAGTTAACAAAGTTAACAAGATTTGCTTTAGAATTGTAAAATACAACCATCGCATATTAGCCAATTTCGTCGCATTCAAGATATTACTCATGTCTACAGCTTTCTTTAGGCATACGCAATTTCTATATGGTGTATCCACTAGGGACCAAGTTTGATTTGGCAAATGTCAATCCCTTCCTGAAAGATAGCATTTTAAATGTGTCTTATAAAAGAAGTTTATAAGAATCGAATAAATGAAATTCATTGAATATTTGAAAACTATGTTTGAAATGGTTAAACAATTTCTAGATAAAATGTGATCATCAACATTTACTTCGATCATGTTCTTCAACGTTTATAAATGAATTCAAATTCTATTGAAAAGAAAAGTTGTTGTTGACACTTTGTAAACGTCATTCAAAACTATGGGGGTGTTTTACATGATGGGAAATCTCTTAGACTCGGAACTCATGGCATCTAATGAATGTACTTCAGTGCAAATTAACTCCTTTATTATCCAAAATGAACGAACAAGTAGGGGGGCATGCATTCCGTAGAGGCCAAATATTTGAGTATATAACCGAGATTTTCTTTACGAACACAGCAAAGGATAAGAGGGGATAAAGACATTCCAAAATTGTTGTATAAGAATTCAAAATCCTACGTTGTGAGTACTCATTTGAATCGTCGTGACAATAAGCTAGCGTTATCAATGTTGGGGGAGGGGGAGGAGGAGGAACGGCAATATGAGAGCTAATGCCTAATCATAACTGCAAAATTTCAGTATCCTGCCTAAGTAAGGGGACCCAACTAGAAATCTGACTCATGTTAAGTTGAGGACACTAAAATAGAACTTATTGAAAAATTGCACTTGCTATTTAAACGGGTAATAAACTTTGAATTAAAGTTAGAAAGTGCTTCTTCAGTGTTTACATATTTCCCCCAAGGTTTCCAATAAATATGGCCGCAGGAGTCGTTAAAACAAGTATTGTTTGACACATGATAACTGTCATTGAAAGCTACAGGGGTTAGGCATATAATGGAAAAGCCCTTAACGTATAAGTAGGGGCCATGCATTCCTAGAAGTACAAAATTAACAGAGGAATGTTGTCCAACGCTATACAGAGTCTGAGTAACGAACGAGTGCATGATGCATTCTTTTTCAGATTGTTGTTTTAACATTGTGTCAACATTCTTTATGTTGTTCATACTCTGATATAGAATCTATACTGTTTTTGTGCAAATTGAAAATGAATATTCTGTATATTATATTGTAGCATCACATCTACGTCCAATTTTGCGACTAAGGTTGCCTACAGAATGCCTATCCATGTATCAAAACTATTCGCCTCTTGTTTGAAAACATTTCTATTGTTCGTCCATTCCAAAACAATTACATGTAGTTCGCGAAATAGTTGTTTTTCTTCAAACTTCCGTTACTAAAGTTTAAAACATGTTGTTATTTCAGGGATTCTAAAGAACACCGAAGATATGATATCTGTATAATAGCAGTTTGATGTATAAGATAAAGTGAAACACAAAAATAACATCAAAAGATTCAAATTGAAGTCTGGTTTTATCTTGGATTTCACTCTTATATCATTTGCAGTCAATAAATAAACTTGGTGGCATGGCACCAAGAAAAGCAAGATGCACAAATCATAATGTGCAGATAAAAACTTATGAACAAAGATCATGAAAAATGTCTTTACGATATTTGGTGACAGCATATGTACAGGCTGATCTAGATCCATGTTGGTCTGTAACAGATTTGTCGAGACATCCAGCAATCACACATTGGCAGCAAATCCGACTTCAAACAGTTTTCATCCAAATTACAACGAAGCTCAAAAATGAGCTATCGCTTACTTACATACATATATCCGATACAATCATGTAGTATAGGAGTTTGAACTCTCTAGAGAACACTTGGTGACCCCATGTAGAATTCAGAAGGATGCATTTCTATGTGGCAGGTCATTTGTCACAGTTCTTGATTCCAGACTAAATTGTTTAGTTTTCTAAATTTATATCATCGTGTCATTCAAACATAGATATCGTCGCTTTTCAACGAAAACATAGTAAATGCAGCTTGTTTAAAACTGCAGTTACGAGGTTTTCGTTGTAAAGCAGCGATATATTACCTGGAAAAATGATAATTCAAGCAAATTTCTTTTCGTAATTGGCGAAATTATTTGTAGACCCATTCCCACACAATGACACCTTTTGATGCTTCCCAAGAAAATACATTGGGAAAACATGAAGATATAAGAAGAAAATGCTGATGATCAGCACTTTATCCTTTTGCTTCAGTATTTTCCATCATATATTGTATAACAAAAAATGTATTCATTTTGCTGTTTACAGAAGCTTACATATTGATCAAACATAAAATTACAAGCATATTCTGCAGCGTCGGCGAAATTCATGGCAACGGAAATTGACCATGGTATACCATCGTTAATTCCCGGGCGTCATCTGTGGCAACGGAAATTGACGAGCAATATCCTCGTAAATTTCCGTTACGACGGATTTTACGCGAAGCTGCACAATGTATTTGTTATCTCATGATAGATTGAATACCCATATTTGTTTCGTAGATTGCGTTTCGATGTTATGAAGAGTATTGGTATACCTCAGCAACCACAATAATTCCGATTAGACCGCGTGGGCGAGATATCTGCATTTTGATGCATCTCACACATATTTTTTGATAATTTCGTATTCTTATATTCAACATTTATGAGTCACTATACGAATGTTAAGGGGCGTGAAAACTATGTCTTGTTGGGAAAGCATTAACCAGGAAGAGTACTAGTATACCACGAAAACCACAGTATTTCAGATCAGAACGCGTGGGCGAGCTGTCTGAATTACACAATGATGCATCTTACAGATATTGCTGATAACTTTTAATTTTTATGTACGCATTTAGCCATTGTGAGTCACAGCATAAACGTTTGTTTTCAAAATGATCATTATTGTTATTATGAATAGGATGTACGAGTACATTATAATTCAGTCCTGGGCTGCGTTCAGTAAGACAAAACTTTAGCCGTTTCATTCGGAATAATCGGTCAATTCTGTCAAGTTTGTGTCAACGAAGTTGCGACTGTTGCTAACGTTAGCTAACGTTTTGTTTTACTGAACGCAGGCATGATATTATAGGCCCATGTATACGAGGGGAATGTTGTTCTTAATTTTCAATACACTTTTACATGCGTTCATAAATCATCTGAATCATATATTCAGAAAACGCAGTTTTTAATTTTATTCAACTGTCTGCCACCTAGTCATCTGTTTAAAAGTTTTATAAAACAACAGATGATTATTCCAGATGTGTTATCGAGTGTTTGTGAGGACCAGATGCATTTCCCTGTTAGATGTAAGATAGGTAGCCCAGTTTAATATCGTTAACGTGCGATCTAGACGATAAGAAAAATGCAGCTTTCTGCACGGTGATAATTAAGATGTAATGTTGTTTGACTCTGAAACAAATGTAAACACGTCTTGGTTAAGAAAATTTGAAGTATTTCAGTAGTTGCCTAACTTGGGTATTATTTATTACGAAAACATTTGGAGATATTGTTAGGAAAAATATTCTGTGTGCATATTCGCATTGCCAATGCTATTGTTCAGACTTTAAGATTAAAATATATCTAAGTACAAGTACATATGTGACCCGTCACGCTAAAAGGGACCTTATCCGAACTCCAAAAATCCAAATTTTGACAGACTTGTTAGACTGATTACAGGTCAACCAGATCCCGTATGCGAAAAATGAACATATAGTAAGATAGAGAAAACATTCCGGATTTAGAAAAGTGCATAAAAGTGAAAAGTGTCGGCCCTAGTCTGGCTGCGCGGACTGCGCAGACTGACTAGGGTCGATATTTTTCACACATCCGATAAGGTCCCTTTTAGCGTGACGTGTCACATATGTATAACGGAGGTTCTGAGACCACCATAATTATGCAGATATCTGTTGCATGAACAATTTATAATAGAAAAAAATCATTTTGTCCTCTAGAAGAGAATTTGGCAAAATTGTAAATAGATAGATAATAACCCCAGTTTTCTGTCATCAACTTTTCCCAAACGACAAAATTCTAGGGTGGTCCGATTTGAAAGCTGCTGCAGACAACAAAATGGATGTCGATAAAAATATGATTTGTTAGCAACAAACCAAAGAAAATATTGAGGCAACGGTAGAAAATGCTGATTATCAGCATTTTCTTCTTTAGCCTCAATGTTTTCCATTTCTTTTTCCATCAGGGATGTCAATTGACATCAAAAGCAAGTCACGTTTGGGAAAAGGTTAATATGCAATCTAGACGATAAGAAAAATGCAGCTGACTGCGCATTGATAATAAAGATATTAGTTCGTCTTGACGTTGATTGTCGAATAGTCATGGATAACGGAGATGCTTGGAGCAATTATTACATAAACGAATTTCATGAATAGTATTTTTTTTCCGAAACACGCCTTCTTTTGACGTTCGTGCAAGAAGGGTTCTGGAAAAAACAAGGGGAAGAGAAATTGCCGATGACAGTTGATGTTTTCTATGCTTGATAAAACTTATCATTCTGTAGATGGAATATTTTGCCGTCTACAACACTAGTTGGACACTTTGCTATTTAACATATGGGCAGGAATTCTCTTCACTATATAAATACATACTTCAAACATGCATTTTTTCCAAAGGAAGTCGGGTATTAAGATGTAGAAAGTAACAAGTGCCCAATTTTAATAGAAATAGATCTACAATGTACTTCCTAGCCAAGAAAACAAATCCAATCATTTTTTTTAACTTTTATACTATAGTTAGTATTAATTAGGAAGCTTAAAAAAACATTAGTCAAGTAATTGTAAAAAAACCTAAAAATAAATCAAAACGAATTTGCAAAATCCCAACCTGTACCAAGTGTTTTATTCTCCTGGTGATAAAATTTCACTTTTCTTCCAAAACCTCGTAACTACAGCTTGAAACAAGCTGTAGTTACGAGGTTTTCGAAGAAAAGCGACGAAAACTTTTACGATGCCTTGTTCACATTATAGCCCGGTCGGTGGTCTGGCGGCGCTAAATGCGGCTCATTCCATGAAAATCTTTCTATTTACGATTGTAACAAAAGATAAGTCGAGCATTTAGCTGAAATGCAGATTTTATTGCAAGAGCTATCATGCTTCTTACACGTTGGAACATTTCCTTGGCACTAATATTGTTTCATTTGGAGAATAATTCTCATTTTCTGTAATTTTCTGTCTTTTTGTCACTTACCTATAACGTAAATATGGCGCCTGTCACGCTGAAAGGTGCCTCCTGGTAAGTACAAAATATGAGAAATAGATCAGGCTTGGCAGTGGTGATATCTCTAATGGCTGATCGTTATAGCTACAGTAACCGAATGTCAACCGTATAGATTCTTATAAGACTGCATTTCAACACAGACTGGTGTGAAAACACTGTTGTATAGAATTCAAGACTACGGTAATTTTCTTCCTCTCTTTTGAAATAAGTACATGTAATGCATAAATAGTCAGTGAAATGTCATTTTTAAAAGGAATGTGGAACCTTAAAACAAAAGACGCCAAGATTTAAGTGCGCTTTGTCTGGATACATGCTAACTAATCGTTTTGGGAAATATTGATGCAAAAGAAGAAAATGATGATAAACAGCAATTTTCGTTTGCGTCAATATCTTGAAAGCCAGTTATAATGTATATACATACATAGAATGTATAATTGCTTTATCCGTCAACATCTACTTTGTCGTCTGCAGCAGCTTTCTATTTGGAACTGCCCAATGTCTTGGCGTTTTTCGAAAGGGTTAATTGTAAGTTTACAAGGATATTAATTTTACAGGTATTCTTGTAATCTTGTTTGAGAAAGTAAACAACAGCAATATAGGGGTGTCTTATTATATGCGACGTGCAAGAATTTGTTTTTCATGTTTATTGTCAAATATCTAGAGCAGAAGTGAGATAAATCAAAACAATTCCAGACAATAAGTCATTTCTCTAGGCATTAAGGTTGAATACCCGTAATGTGGTCATTTTGAGATTCATAAAACATCGGCTTTTTTCGAGCGTCGTCGTAACGTATCCGAACTTATTCGGGCGCGGTCCTAAACATTCGGCGGTGAAAAGTACCACCGCCGGAAGTTTTCGACTTCGCCCGAATAATTCCGACGTCGCGCGAATCTCATTAGGGGTGTTCTGCCTTAATATAACCAGAGCTACAGATAAGAGGAGGTAATGACTTTTCAAAAAGCTATTTTTCATTTATTCACCAAACTCTATGTTGTGAGTACTCATTTGAATCGTCTCGTCGAGACGATTCAAATGAGTACTCACAACATAGGGTTTGAATTGGAAATAACTTTTAGAAAGAATACACACTTTAATCCCCATTTGTCTGTTGCCCTGATTATGATATAAGTTATCTTCTTTCTTACTTCACCCTTGCCCTTGGTCTGGTCTTATTTGAAGACATAATTATCATCAGCATTTCCACTATTGTTCCCCAAACGTTTTGTATTACGGAAATCAAGACCAGTTCTATTAATCGTTCCCGAATGACGATAATCAGGCTGATCCAATATGAAAGATGCTGAAGACTGCAACATAGATAACGAAAAAGATTGGATTTATAAATTATATAGCCTAGAAAATATCGAAACAAAATGAAACAAGATGTGTTTGTGAAACACGAATGCTCCTGAAATGGCCAATGACACCTTTCGGACAGACAGACGGATAGACGAACGGACAACCAAACGGAAAGACGGATAGACAGACGGACACAGTTAAACAATATACCCCCGATCATTCAATACAGACGCATAAAAATATTGGTGATCAGCATTTTCTTGTTTAGCCTCAATAATTCTACATTCTTTAATACTAGCAACCTCAAAACAAAATCATGTCAAGGAAAGGATTAAAATAGGATTATCTTAAGTTTTTGTCTTTCAGGAAATGATTTAAACAAAAGAAGAGAGTATTATTTACCAAACAGGTGTGCCGGTCGGGGGTTAAAGAATGTGAGAGTAATTGAATGTGTTTTTGTGTTTTGTTTCTAATAGTTATATCAAATGGTAGATAAAATTCATTTATCGGGCAAAATCTGCGTCTTAAATTACACATTACATCTAATTAGATAATGTGAGCCAGACGGAATTTTATCCCAAAATTTTTGGCGTTTTCTCAAAAATTGCATTTTTGTCTGATTTGTATCCGATTCTGTAATCATAGATTATCCTGTGTTGACATCCATCATTTATCATAAATATAAAGCATGCAGCACCTGGGAAAATGCCCCCTATTGCATTTCAGACAATCGCAGCTCCAGAACAATAATCTTAAGTATGTACCGAACGCAACTTAATTCACATAGCTCCACTGGCCAGTGGGTTATTGTCATGGCGCTATGTCCGTTCGTGCATCCGGTCGTCAACTTTTATTTAGTGTTCGTCCTAGTTTTTGGACCAATGAAATTGCAGTGTATTTGAAAATATCGGCGCTATATTTCACATAAACGCACTGCCGGTCAGTTTATGTCACGGATATACATAGCCACACCCACGTTTCCTGTGCAGTTATGAAAACTAATGTAATTTTTGGGGAAATGATGTAATTTTTGGTAAAATGATGTAATTCCAGTAAGATCCGCTTGATAGAAGCTCCGGTCGGAGGCGTTGTTTGAAAAATGACAATAGAAGCGTATGTTTTCATTGGTTGACGAACACTAAGTCAGATAGAGGCTGTATAGTAGATTCTACGCGACATAAACGTTCAAAGGCTGCGCCTTTTGAACGTTTATATCGCGTAGAATCTACTATACAACCTCTATCTAATACTTGAAATACGAAACTTGGACAGAATGTGGTTGACCATAAATTACACCTGAATGTAATTTACAGCGAGATCAGAATAGGTTGTCCTCAGTTATGTGCCCTTGAATTCGCCGCTTTATTTTTCTTATTCTAAAAGCCATGTGTAAAAACCAATGAATACGAAACTCTTGCAGACTATTTGAGATTATAATGTCTTACATTCCTGTAATTTTCAGCTTGATTAGAATCTTACAAACTGAGTTAAGTGGCCTTTAATTTGACACAGTTGCCGTTTTCGACTTTGTTTGTACTCCAACAGCCAAACATATTGTCAACCAAGACAAAATGTTGGTGACCATGAGCTCTTTCATTAGAGAACTTCTCAGCTTTCTAGTTTTCTTCGTTTTGCCTCTAAGGACTAAATGTATTGAAGAATGTGTTGAAAACTTCGAGGGGATATTACAAAAAATCAGGCCTGTTGTGCGACTCAAGCCCTTTGGGGCTTTCTAGTTTATGAAACAAGAATGGTTAATGACAAAGCATGTGATATTAAGAAATCGGACGAAATAGCTTAAACAATTCTTTTCCAGACTTTTCATGAACAGAGACGTATAAGAAAAGTTTGGTTGTGAAAACATTAATACACTCACAAAAGAATATTTTGGCAGACATGGCTAATTAAGATTAACCTGTGCTCATAGCATTGTCTGTATTCTGAATGCGTTCCCTGAAATGACTACGGAATAAAGCTGAACCGGAAATTGGAGAAAAAGGGGTCTTTCCAGCTTTTCATCAAGGTAGTCTACCCCTAATGAGATTCGCGAATCGTCAAAATATTCGGGCGACGTCGAAAACATTCGGCGGTGGAACTTTCCACCGCCGAATGTTTACGACCACGCCCGAATAAGTTTGGTGACGTAACGACGATGATCGAAAAAATCCGATGATTTATGAATCTCAAAATGGCAACATTACGGGTATTCTACCTTAAGGGAGGATTGTGCCATAATGCACTCTGTTCATGACACATTACACTATTAAAAAGTGCTACAAGTCATAAAAATGCTGGGTATATGCACAGTGTCATCTTGATTGAAGTTGTTCTCAAATGCATAAATACCCGTTTCCAGGCTTCGATTCATTACAAATTGGGCTATTAGTAAAAAGGACATAGTGTTTTTGAAGATACTATGGTTCCAGATCTCATTATGGCATAGGTTGGTCTTACAAGTGACTGAATGTTCCTCTAGGTGTTGATAAAACTTAACCGAACGCAATGGACCAGTCTGCTCACGCATATGCTACTCAGGATTCATGTTAGTCTGAAGTTCCAACTATTTCCTCCGTACCATTTTCATACCAACGTGTCATTTTTTTGTCCAGCAATTACACTGTTTGAACCATTTAGTAGTCTTTAACATTTCATCTCAAACCATTAATGACGATGTCGCAACAAACATTGTCGATTAAATGCTTGAATTTGCTTGTATTCAAACGACATGCTTGTATTTTATTTTAATTACATTATCCATACTTATGAAGGCGACAATCAAGCCCCAGTTGCATGTCAAATCGAAAAATTACATGAACTTTACGGCGCTACCAGAAATAACATGAAACTAGTTCGTACTAAAACAATGAATAAAGCATAATAAATCAAAGGTAGCACTCTTTTACTTTATAAATGAATATTTTGTTAGTTTAAATGGGTCAAAGATATATAAGTATTACATTACCCTTTTTTATAATGGCTTGTTAGACAGTAAAAAGACATTATAGCGACGTGTGTGACACATTTCCGCGACTAGTGGGGCACTCAGTTGGTTAAATTAGCCACCACTCGCTGTTGGGTGGGGTTCGGGCGTTGTCTCCTGCAGTCGTTTTGTTTTTTTGTTTTTTTTATAAAGTCTTTATCGTGATAAAACATATTTTAAGCTGTTGGGGACCACAAATGTTTGGCGTTCCTATTTGTTTGCAAATATAAGAATATCGGTTCCAATTTGCTTTAGATAAAGACTTGTTTCGTTCTCTTGTGCACCGAATTGACTATGGTAGCTTAGACATATACCTTTGGCCAAAATACAATAAAACTTTCGAGATTTCATTATTGTTCAATGCGTAGACGTCATCCTGAATGTTTATGCTTTTGTTGTACATTGCTTTGATGGTGATATTACATTGGATAGTATTTTCAGTGGTACCAAATACAATGTTACGTACATGTTTGTATGGGCATTATAGGGGCTATCGCAAGTTATACAATTAAATACACAGAACAGAAAGTTAACTTTCATGTTCAATTTATCTGAAACATATAGCAAACAATTGTCTATTAAAAGATAAAATTACGTAAAAATTTCGTTTCTGGCTAGCTATAAATGCAACAGTAGATAATTGTTTTGCGGAAACAAAATGATATGCCTGGTAGCCATGTAGGAACGTCCAACAGAAGACATACTTCCGGAAAGGTTCGTCTAGTCGCTCAGAAATACGCACATATACCCTTGATCTTGAAATTATGTGCTAATTTCATTTGAGATCAACACGGATCTAGATCGGCTTTGTGAACACACATGCGGTTTGGCCTGAAATTGCATGGTTCTTTACATAATTACGTGTGACCAGTCTGATTGTATACAGGTTTGTTGTTTGTCTATATTTGTCATCACTGGTAGAGTATCCCTTTTCCAGCGTTTTCGTTTACGTAATCCAATAAAAAAAAGTACACAGCATAATTCATACGTTGCTTTTGGGAATGAATTTAATCTAGAAAGTTATAAATTATTCCTCAGAAAGAATGGTGATTGTCAGTTATTACTCCATTTGCATGTTGGGAAATAAAATAAATGAAATTGATTCTGGGGAAAGACATTCTCGTGTCATTTTATAAACATTAGTTAGGATCAGCGTATTCTTAGTCGCAGTCTGAGCACGGTTTCAAAAGTTGCTGATGGTAATGAAGAAGCCATTTGAAACCAATATGTGCAGTCTGATAAGGATCTATGAAGGTTTCAACTGCCACAAGGGACCTTTTCCCAGATAACAACTCAAATGTCAGTTAAAATTGAATGCACTCAGAATGCATTTAGAATGCATAAATACGCAATAAAGTGCGCAGCGTAATAACGCAACAATTCAAACTTTAATAAGAGACTGTAAAAAATGTCACATTTAACCGAAATAATATACGGTTCGGACTTAATTGATTTAAGAACAAACCTAACGTGATAACTTCATTTACAGAACTGAGATTTAAAAAGAAAAAACAGAAGAATGAATTACCACACCACTGAAAATTTCGTTACACTACGAAAACGACAATTCGCTGCTTTTCAACAAAAACCTCGTATCTACAGCTCTAGATACTATGTTTTGTTGAAAAGCACCGAAATGAATAATGTTTTTAATAATTCTGCTAATATGATATAGATTTGAAAATTGTTTGAAGCAACAAAAAGAGGAAAAGTGAGGATTTGTTTTTGATTTGGTGGATCTTTCAGACATCACATTGTAAAAAATTATTGACTACCAACAAAAAATGGGTTGGTCTCAAAAAACTTTTTGTATGCGCTCTTTAAAAGATGGTTGATATTCAGCAAGCCCCTGATCTTTTCTGCTCTCTCTTCTTCAATTCCTTTTCAAAATGGTAATAAATTATATCAACAAAATTGAAGAATATCGATGATGCTGTGTTACGTGATTCCCCACCGTGCTAGGAGTCAGTTTACACTGCCGTTTGTCAGTCCGTTTTCAGACGAATTTTCTATTAGAAATATGTTTGATAAACTACTGAACAGATTACTTTCAAACTTCAAAGGAATACTGAAACTTGGACCCACGCTTTCCTATATACAAATTAATAAAGACCAATATTATAGTAGATAAAACCTGCATATCCAATAAAATAATATTTTCATTGACCCAGAATCTGGAAAAAGGTCTCTTAAATGTTTTTGAGCCCAACATGGTACTACATGTATATCAAGAACATGGATCCATGTTCTAAATCAAGAACCATATTGTTCTCCAATAGCTTTTTCATGACTTGTAATTGTGAAAGAGTAGAATGAATATTGGTCAGACAGGACTTATGTGAAGGCTTGTCATGAAACATGACTAATAGGGAACGATTTTATAAAGTAAACAGTGACGTAATTTCGGACAAACAATAGTATTTCGCAGATGATGTTGTAAAATCTCGTAACTACGGCTTGATTCGTGGTTACGAGATTTTATAATAACACCGATGGGTTATAAATACAGAACGGAAAACCCAGTTTATTTTTATTTCCCAAAATTCGGACCACGTACAAGTAAATCGAGTACACTGAAAATTGCAAAATGCTTAGATCAAGAAAACTATACATTTTATAGGTCTGACAACTGTCTTGTTTGATACGTTAACGCCCCAATGTGCTGTATTGTAATAAAGTTTAATATCTTTAGGTGCGTGCAATGGATCATATGATATCATGGCCCTGAACGACCCCCATAGTATTATTTAATACAATTTCAGTGTAATGTTACTTGAATGTTTCAATACATTGCAGTTTGGCCTCTTACCATTTCCCAAACAAGACCTGGTTTTGACGTCCCTAATAGAAAAGCCTTTGGAAAACATTGAGACAAAAGAAGAAACTGCTGATAACCAGCAGTTTCTCCTTTTGTCTCAATATTTTCTGTGTCATATTTTTCACAAATCCTATCTTTATAAACATCTATTCTGTCTTTTGTGACAGTTTTTGAAATGGGTCACCCTAAAATTTTGCCGTTTGGGAAAGGGTTAAGTTACCTCCATGCAAGACCCTTGCATTGATTTATCTAGGTATGTGCAAGGTTTGATCTATGCGTGCATCTGAAGAATGATTCGACCCTTTCAATACAATTACATTTTAGACTAGTCTTAAGTTAAGAAGAGTATGCTCTCTCCAAAACGACAATTTCTTTATCTATCAAAATACAACTGTGGTGCAGAAGACCAAAATTTAATAATTGTTTATAAGGTAGGGTATAATGTTTTTTACAGCATGCATAGCAAATACAAGACAATGAGAAAATGCTGACTATCAGCAATTTCTTCTTTCCCTCAGTATTTCTAGTGATTTTACTGAAAACATAAAACACGGAATATGTTTTGAAAGTGTTGCTCGCATAATCACTATTATGTCGCTTTTCAAGGAAAAAGTCGTAACTGCAGCTTGTTTTAAGATGCAGTTACGAGGTTTTCGATGAAAAGCAGTGATAAACTACTTATTTTGAATAAGTGATATATAATAGAATAGCCACACGCCTTGCAAACAGAAATGTAAAACCTTCTGCACTTCTAAAGAATTAATATGCAAATAAGCATTTAAATCATATCAAATTTTGAGATGAAAGCGCGCAATATGTTATAATAAGTTCTGAAATAGTTGTTTACCCTTTCCTTGGCAAATCCTTGTTCTTACGTCCTGAACAGAAGAACGCTTAAAAACTATTAAGACAAAAGAAGAACGTGCTGGTAACCATCATTTTATCATCATTTTGACTTAATATTTGCTTTGATAAGTTGTAGACTATTCCAATATTTCAATTAGCATCCATTTTGATGCTCGTAGCAATTTTCGAATTGTTTAAATGTCGGTTTTTTTTTTTCATTTTTTATAAAGTGTTAATGGCACAGTATGAGAACATTGTAATGCGCATTGCATGTTTTATATATGCATACCGAACCCCTTTTTCTAATATGACACGAACAAAATGACACATTTATGGTTTAATAATACACTTACAAGATTTTTGCATCATCCCGTCGGACCTATAGTCGATTGATCTTGTCCTTATCAATTAAATTTAATACGACAAATGATTTAAGAAGCGCCAACTTTAAACAGATTAATTGTTAGATAACTGACAAGTCGGTAGATAGGAGACACTTTGCAGTGAGTGCACTTTTCAAGAGAGTTCATTACTAGTGCTTCCAAAATCTCCTGCCTAGATAACAAATACGTAATATTCTGTCCCTTATTAGATACTTATAATTTCATCAGAGGCAACGAAAATTGAAGAGGGTATCCGAATATTAAAATCCGGATACCCTCGTTAATATTCGGGTGCCATCCGTGGCATCATCCCATTTGCATTGACTTTGAGATTGACTATTTCGTGGCAAGATGTTATATACAAGAACACGAGCCATGCTGTCTATGGATAAAGAATATCTTGAAATGCTACTAATGCTAGGTTCCCATTGCTGATCAGATTAACTCGATTCCGCCCAACCAAGCGATCGAGTACAGACCAAAATCGGCCGTCGTGGTTGATCAAAAGTAATCGGGATGATCAAGTAGATACATGTAATTGATTTGGAAGCGATCGTGTAATGATCGGGTAGAAGATCGATCTGGTCGAGCAACAATCGAATTTGGAGAGCGAGTGTGATCGAATTGATAGCATTTACGCGACCTGCACCTAACCAGCACTCGATCATCTCATATTGTACTCGGGTAAATCCCGGTCGCATCCAGATCAACTCGATCTCTGTTCCATCTGTTCATCCGATCAAATCGACTTTGGAAGTCGGATTTGGTCGACTAGAGATCAAGTAAAAGTCGATTGATCGGGGAATTTAAGGTAGTCCGCCCCTAAGGAGATACGCGCGATGTCGGAATTATTCGGGCACGGTAGAAAATATTCGGTGGTGGTACTTTCCACCGCCGAATATTTACGACCGCGTCCGAACATGTCCGGATAGGCCTACGTAACGAAGCCGATGTTTAATGAATCTTAAAATGGCCACATTACGGGTATTATACCTTAAGCTCTAGTTAAAGGAGTCAACATGATCGATATTGGGAACCTAGCTTTATTGTCTGTACACTCACTTCCCTTTTGAGATGGTTTCGTCAGATACGTGTAATTAGCAATGATATACACGTAACTATGTGTAATTGTTTGGAAAATTATCATTTATGTCGATTAAGATCGTTTAATCCTTTCCCAAACAAGACCTGGTTTTGAAATTTACAATAGAAATGTTTTAAAACATATTGTGGCAAAAGAAAAAATACTGAGTCAGCATTTCCGCAGTTTGGCTCAATATATTTCTTGATATATTTGATACAAATCTGTATTTCAACAATATAATGTTCTATTCAAGAGCTTTCAAATACAACGACTCTTTTTGCGTATTTTGGGAAAGGGTTAAATCGTTTAATCTTGTTGAGTTTATTATGTATTAAAGAAAATATTACTTCAAAGTCAGATAAATAAGACTCAGTGAAAGATCAGACGTCAAAAGCAATGATTTTTAGGCTAAAACAGACTGGGTTAATCGTTATAATAATTATTGGTGCTCGTCAAAGTTTTTATAAAACCTCGTAACTACGGCTTGATTCAAGCCGTAATAAGGAGATTTTATAACAACGCACACGAAATGTTATTTGTTTGTCCGAAATTGCGTCACAATTAACAGGATAAAACCGTTCTCTATTCCTCTATATGACACGAATCCTTCGTCCACGGAAGGCTAAGGATACGCCCCACAGGTGCAAAATACAGGAAGACAGAAAATATGCATTGTGGCGTATATATATTACCATTCTTTACACCTGTTTGTTTTTCAACAAGAAATATCTCAGCTGATTTTGTCAAAATAGATCTATAAATGTTTATACTCGGCTGTCAAAACATATTAAGTGATATGTAGCAAATTAACTGTAACAGAATGTTCTTTTTGACTTGTGAGGAATACTGCTACCTTTTTTCTCAAAATATCGAAACAGTTATGAGATTTATGAAGCGGTATAGGCCTATAGGACCATTGAATCTTTAAACAATTAGATCTACATGTAGCTATGATAAATTAATAGCATGTATTCAATTTCAAAAAGTTTCCTCCACTCGGATTTGATATTTGTAATAGGTTCGATTCTAGTTAATATGATATCTTTTTTATATCTTAGCTTCCCTCCAAAACCCTCGTTAGTACATCTTATTTTAAGATGTTGGTTAGGAATGGGTTTTGCGAAAGGCGAGGACTGTTTAAATAGTACGTACTTTTTACGAGTCTTTTGTTCGTACTCTGTATCAATAGCTGATTGTTTACTACATTTAACTACGGAACAATCAAGCTCTGGTATTCCGATAGCGAATCTCGTCTGATCTCGGGGCCCTGGCGGGATTCAATTATCCAATAGTTCGCGTGCATAAAAATTTAAAATCTAATACACATGTTCATTGGTTAAACCTAAATTTAATGTCACTAACTAAAAATAGAATCGACGTAATCCGAAAAAATAACTTTCATTGGATTATTATCGTTGTTTGAACGAGTGACACGGTGCGTAATTACTGCATGTGAAGACTTTTATTGGATAATGTCAAATCGGAATAATGACGCAGTAGATGACGTCATTATAAGATATGAGCCGGGATCTGGAAAAACGTCCCTTATAGCATTTTTTTAAAAATGAACTTTCAAGATCAGCCTGTCGTCAAATGCAGTCCAATATGCGTCCATGCTGCTCTCTTTAAGTTACTACAGGTCACGAAGAAGCTATTAGAGAACAACATGGATCCTGATCAGACTGTGCGTATGCACAGGCTGATCGGGATCTATGTTGGGCTCAAAAGCCTTAAGGGATGTTTTTCTAGATTCTGGCTCATATATAATTCAATCTTCATAACGTTAGGACAAAGTATGAATCGATTAGAATGAGCGGTGTACTCTGGTAGAGAGTACTTTTTCGCAGAACAAGACTTTATGTAATGCATGTAACAGGCGTTGTTCTTACAAACGCGATACACAATTTGTTTCATAACTGTTTACTCTCTTGAAATCAACATGGAATGTAAGGTATCGGAGAGGTTGGACAGCTTTAAAATGATAGACAAAACATGCTGACCTTTGTTAACGTAGAATACCCTCAATGTCGCCATTTTGAGATTCATAACGAGCGGCGTCGTCACGTATCCGAACCTATTCGGGCGCGGTCGTAAACATTCAACGGTGGAGAGTTCCACCGCCGAATGTTTTCGATCGGCGGGCGAATCTCATTGTGGGTGGACTACCTTAAATAGAGCAAAAAATTGCTGTGTCGCGATGTACAAAATGCCCTTGAATCATTTGGGGGCCAACCTAGACACAGATCAGTCTACGTGTATGTGTTAGCATATTTGTATACGAATAAGGTCCAAGACATTGTGTCATAGGTATGCGTATAATTGCCCCTTTTTCGAGAGTGACTGAGTCACTATGATTCATTTATTATTAATTTAACAAGTATTTTCTCTCATTTTAAACAATATTGACTCTAACATTGTCAGACTTGGTATGATGCAAAAACTGACTCTAACATTTTCAGACTTGGTATGATACAACTACTGACTCTAATATTTTAGACTTGGTATAATGCAACTACTGACTCTAATTTTTTTCAGACTTGGTATGATGCAACAGCTATCAAAATGGAAATAATTATAAATATTTTACAGACAAAGTGATTGAAAGTAGATCTATAAGGACAGATGTCTGGGATAAAGTTTTGCCCTGGCAACCTTTTTTTAGATTTTTTATTGGTTGTAAATTTAACAGTAGTGATACTTAGAAGTATAAGAAATAAAATAATAGAAATAACGCAAACATGTATCATGCTTAAATTAAGTCCCGATATCCTATTTATTCCCCTAATAACGCAATATAACAAGTAAGCTTAAATATGTGCATAAAGATGCACTCTAACGACTATGGCAAATAGCCTAAAATGGCTGGATTGCTTTTTATAGTTGAAGAGAATTAGGTAATTCTTTTCTGTAACAACCAGTTCGGAGAATCAAAGAAATACATCGTAATCTACTTCTGAAGAAACAAAAACTCAAGGGAACTATTAGATTGGAGTTAAGCATATTCAGCAAAAATCAACGTAACCATTTACTTTGAGCCTCGATCTAATTGTTCTTAAAACGTAACATGCTTTGCATATAAAGATATTGCGATAAGAACGCTCAAGCCGTGAAAGTCATAACCTCTCTCTGTAAGATGCTATTAAAGTTTATCGAAGAGTAAATCACAGCCATGCTGAACAACAGTGCAGTACTTGTTGTACTTGATCACCATGGAACCCACCAGGCTGTGAACCTAAAAAAAATGAGTCGTCTGAAAAAGTACCCATTGACATCCGATCTATTATTTTGCTTGTGAAAAATGTTATTCTTCTTTCAAAGTAATACGTAAGTGCGGTCTAAGCTTAAATGACTTTATATTTAATTAAGCCAGGGTCTGACGGTCCGAATAAGGAATTATCTGTTGTAATTTAGAAGAAACGTGGATTCAGATTAACCTGTTCATGCTCACAGTCTTGTTCAGATCCACATATTTTATTGATTGGTCTACTCGTTAGTTGACGTAAATCTCAAAAAGCAGCATGCACATTTTCTCCATTATATTTTTCGTTACCTTAAGCAACACTGACAATAATCAGACTGCTCATTGGTACAGAATGATCGGGAATCGAACCATGATTGATTCAAATGATACAGAATTTGTTCAGGCCCTGGCATTTTGTCGTTCAACTAAGCTTTTTGGTGGACATATGAGTTCTTTTGTCGTTCAACTAACCTTTTGGTGGACATATGAGTTCTTTTGTCGTTCAACTAGTCTTTTTGGTGAACGTACGTGTACTTTTGTTTATCATCTAAGCTGTTTAGTGGACATATGTGTTCTTTTGTCGTTCAACTAGTTTTTTTGGTGAACATGCGTGTACTTGTGTTTATCAACTAAGCTTTTTGGTGGACACGCGTGTACTTGTGTTTATCAACTAAGCTTTTTGGTGGACATATGTGTTCTTTTGTCGTTCAACTAGGCTTTTTGGTGGACATACGTGTACTTTTGTTTATCAACTAAGCTTTTTTGGTGGACATATGTGTTCTTTTGTCGTTCAACTAGGCTTTTTGGTGGACATACGTGTAATTTTGTTTATCAACTAAGCTTTTTTGGTGGACATATGTGTTCTTTTGTCGTTCAACTAGGCTTTTGGTGAACATACGTGTACTTTTGTTTATCAACTAAGCTTTTTGGTGGACATATGTGTTCTTTTGTCGTTCAACTAGGCTTTTTGGTGGACATACGTGTACTTTTGTTTATCACCTAAGCTTTTTGGTAGACATATGTGTTCTTTTGTCGTTCAACTAAGCTTTTGGTGGACATCCGTGTACTTTTGTTTATCAACTAAGCTTTTTGGTGGACATATGTATTCTTTTGTCGTTCAACTAAGCTTTTTGGTGGACATCCGTGTACTTTTTTTATCAACTATGATTTCTGGTGGACATATGTGTTCTTTTGTCATTCAACTAGGACTTTAAGTGGACATACGTGTACTTTTGTTTATCAACTAGGCTTTTTATGGTCATACGTGTACTTTTGGTGATAATTTAAGCTTTTTGGTAAACATACGTGTCCTTTTGTTGTTGAACATAGCATTTTGGTAGACATGTTTCATTTTGAAACTCTCGATTCTTCCTTTTTCTGTCGTTTGGGAAGCATTTATTCCATTCCAGCTTAATGACTCAGTTTACGAGTTTATCGCCTAATTTTGATATGAAAATCCAGACCATGAAAGTCATTATATGTGTAAGATAACGTATCAACCGACATGATTTGACTTATCGCCGCAAAAATCGAATATAATGAGGTCATATGGACCACATAGTGCGACATTGCAGACATTTCTTGAATACTATAACACTTTTTTCAAAAGAGAATTTTTAAGGTTTTAATTGTAGACGACAAAATGTTTCTCATATCAAAAATCTACATGCAATATGATATCCGATGTCTGCTTTTCCTGCAAAGCTCTATTCACACTGAGTCACTGATCAGGGAATGGTTAACAATTGTCATATAAAAAAGGACAGACTGCTATTCTTATTCTATGCATAATATGGAATTATTCGGGATTTAGAGCAAAAAAATGTTGATAGAAGTGTACAATATTGTATAGAAAGTATTGAGGGTGCTGGTTATCACCATCTTCTTTTTTCTTCTTCAGATTTAAATTGACATTTCACATTTATTTCAATTTTTACAAGTATGACTTGATGCAAAGACTGTTTATTCTAATGCGTAGAAATGTTATCAGTTTTTTTAAGTTGTTATTTATAATCGAAAAATACGCCTTTAAAGTTGAGACAGAAATGACAAATTCTTTATAAACCACAACAATTTGTTTATTTTTAGCAAAAAATATATATTTCTCGTAAACGGTTCAATATGTTGGCTTGAAATTTTCAGAATTTTCATTAAAAACGATGATCTTTCAGATAGAATGAAAGTAAAATTTATGTAAAAATAATAGTGAAATGTCACTTTAATGTTTTCCGAATCGATTTTTATCAGGAACATAAAACAATGTACAGTGGTCCAACGTTAGTCTGATATTTATAAACAAACCTTTAACCTATAAAAACATTTTATCATAGAGACATACGTACAAATGGTCTCGCCAATATTACATACTAATCTTGTTTATCATAGACATGATTCTAGTTTTGACCAGTTTAACCCTCAATTAGTAAATGGGCATGGTCTTTACTTTTGGCGGCAATCAGAATACTTAGTATCGTTTTTGACCACTATATTGTTTGTGATAGAGTTAAACAAGAGAGATGCTACATGTTATTTTAGTATGCCATTAATTTTGTTTAACCCATTCCCGCATAAGGACGCATTTGCAAAACACTATAGAAAATGAGGAAATTTCTTGTGACAAGCAATTTGTTTATTTCCACAATGCTTTCCACCGAGATTTCCATTCGCTTGATTTTGTCGTCTACAATAATTGGAACAGTCTAAAATTTTGCCGTTTCCAAATGGGTTAAAATAAACACAAAATGATTCAGATGTGGGACATCTTAACTACTGTTTATTATGATGTTGTGCAAAACATGATGCATTCTTGCAGTATTAGTTTTCATTCGTATGCACAGAGCCAAATGAATGATTCATCCGCCACTGATACAATGATTCGCTTTGTATAATTGAATAGAATGATACAGTTTCGCCATACCAAATGGATTACTTAATATTTATACTTGAATATTCCTAAAAACTAGATGTCTATCAATTTTGTTCTTTTCACATTTCGTTGGTGTTATTGCAAATCCAATTGTTATTGCAAATCCACATAACTAAAGCTTTAAAGAAGCTGTATTTACGATGTGTTAGAATAACACCGACGATAAGACACCTACCCAAACAGTTCAATGTAGAATTTTTTTGTTTCTGTAGTTATCTGTGTGAAATACGTCAAAACCACTTTGTACACTAAAGTTCATTTCATCCTCTAAAAAGCATCTGACTTTGAACAATGCAATGATTGTTGTCTGGGACGGTCTCATTGAACTTGAAGGTAGTCTATCCATCATTTGATACCACAGACTTCGTGCAACTTTGGGCGGCGTCCAAGGCAACGGAAATGGACGAGGAGGGTATCCCTCGTCAATTTCCGTTGTCACGAATGACGCTCGAGGCTACACGAATTGTTTGGTATTTAATCACGGTTGATAACCCATGTGACTTTTAGGAAGCGTTCGTTGTGAAAAAATCGTCCGCTTTTATGTATGTTTTGTTTCATCTCTCAACAGTTACTTATACTCTTCGGATTTAAACAAGATAAAGTGCACGGTGTGCGCCTTTGAGAAGGCATTCCAGGTTCTAACCCAATCTGCTTAGTTGTTTCTTCTATAACATCCAAGCGAACGTGTTTTTGTGCAAATACGAAAGTGAGTGCGTTCACGTGCACCGAAAACACTTTCGCTTTCATGCGCGTACGGTGCACTTTTTCTCATCAAAATCCATAGAGTATAAGTTGAGAAAGCATTGAAAAAATATTTAATAGTGAACGCTTCCAAAAAGTCACGTGGGTAGTCCTTCGTGTTAATGATGGATGGAATACCTTAAACTGGCTGTTATTTGAAAGTTTTCCCTTTCCTTTTGACAGCGGTTATGAATATGACTGTGTCTAATAATTCTTGGAATAAAGACATCTCTAAAATCAAAGTGCCGAGAGCACTGTAATTGGACGTCTCTGATTGATTGAGCGGGATTGTACATGAACGAAAGATATTTTATTCATTCTTCTGTGTTTAATTCTATAAGATTGGTTTCGGACATACGAAATCGGCGTTATTACCAGAAAACCCTTCTCAGGCTTCAATTTGATTTGATTGCCGTTTCAAGACAACTGATTTGTCTCTATGAATAATCACTATTAATTTGATTACCCAATTCAATAAGGCCATGTGATTAGAACTTTTGTCTTCTGTTTCGGTTAACTATGAGTGTTGTCGTCAGTTACACCTTTCGTTGATTTTATAAAGGACGATACAAAGCAAAACAATTTATTCAAAATGTAAGCCATCGCGCTACATAAATGAAAGCCGCGATAGCTCACTTGGCAGAGCACTCACCTTGTACTCTTTACACATGTCTATATCTGGAAGGTCCTGGGTTCGAATTCTACTCAGACATTGTTCTTTTTCATCATATTTTTTTCGACTTTTATCTCCACCATCGTTAGGGAAAAAACGACCGCAGTGATTTAGAATCGATCTAAACACAAATTCAGCGACATAAGGTAATGAAACGCCGATCATTTACATACAATTCCGCTCAATCAATCAGAAACGTCTAAATATAGTGCTCCAAACACTTTGATTTTTATTCGTGTTTAGAGTAAAAAAGAAACAAAAAACACGGCAGTAGTTTTCCCTGGTTGTGGTTACAAAACAAATTCAATACATACTTTTCCTAAAACAAAATAGGAGATGAATTGGAGCACCTAACCATGGATTCCTCATACCAGTACTACCGCAGCATCCTTACATCTACAGATGTGCATACAAAGAATAAATTGGGAACGTGCCGTCGGGAAAATGGCAGTGGATTACAATACGCAATTTAAATCTTAATATCATTATCAACGAAAATTTGAGAATAGCAATATCCCTATCTGTACACATATTCATACAATCATCCAGGCACCATCGTCACTGTTGCAGATCCATTGCTTCATCTTCTTAGCACAATACACGTAAACGGTTCAATTAAACGTAATAAATACAGATCGCTGTCACTCGATCATAGACTAGTAATAATCATTGTTGTCATGATCATTGATCAGTATGTAAATAGGTCATGATACTGTCGAATATCAGTGATACAGATGCTGGAGAAAAAAAATAAAACTCGTAAGAGCAGCTATTTTTCTGAATAGGCGGATATCACTAGCGTCTCGTCTGAGGCTGTTCAGATGGAACCCCGATTTGTCATCGAGTCGAACCCGAGTTGCGAAATGAACTCACTCCCCGATAATCAATTTTAAAACACTGTTTCCAAAATACGTCTCGTGGAAACCCCGTTCCTTTAAATATGTCAAAGACGTTGACAGCAATGATCAAAGAAAAAGAATTTATCATACACAATACGTGCATTAAATTGAGTAATCATCCTAAAATGTCTGTTTTCAGTAAACACTTCAAGAAAAACAAACGTTTTAGACGTCGCGCACGGTATTGCGTCACTTTTCAAAAAACGCTACCCTCCGCGATTCATAACTGAATTTTGTAGGACTCGTTTTCGTTATCTTAACTTTGTTATATATCAAAATGAGCGCAAAGCAGTGATATGTTTCAATGTTATACTCATTTGAAGTCCTTATTTTGTAGTTGCTAGAAAGAATTTTTATTCGTAAATTCGGCGAAAAAAACCGCATGTAACATGTAACATAAATGTCCAAGAGCGACGGATATTTATGCACAATTTCGCGATTAAGTAACGTCAAACACATGGAAAAATATATTTTGTGACAGTGAAAATGCTGTAGAATGTTTTGCCGAACGGAAATAAAATTTCTGCGTCGATTGCGCAAATTAGCCCAGTTTGTTTACCAAAAATCGCAATGTAACAATTAGAATTACGTCGCAGAAAAAATGACAATTTTGTTGAATATTTTGTTAATAAATGACTCAAATGCAACCAAACTTGATATAAAAAATACCATTTTTCGCTATTTCTACAATATATGGATGAAAAGCAGTTAGCATAATAAGCGTTCGTTCGTTCGTTTCTGTGTATTTTCCCCCGTTCAATTCGAGGCACCGCCATAATGGCGTAGACATTGGTTTTGCTATTTATATGCTACTCGTCAACTGTGATCTCTTTCATCCATCAATGTTCTCTTTCTCACAATGTAACTCGATCACACATATAAATTTACAGTGACTTTCCCATTATATATAGTTTTACCATTTTTTTTTTGCAGAGAGAAGAGAGGCAATGAGTTTTTAATTCACTGCTACCCATTTACAGCTGGGTAGACTGAGGCGTTGACAATTAAGTGTCTTGCCCAAGGACACACCTCCCGAGCGGGACTCGAACCTGGATCCTCCAGGTTACAAGCGCAGTGCTCTCACCACTGCGCTATCGAGGCTGTAACAAACCAATTATTACATAAAATGCGTGTGGACAGAAATTGTTTCATGTCGTTGAAAACTCTACTTTTTTGCCCATTAGACTTTAAAAATACAAGTTCTCTTATTCATACAAACATTTTATTTAAACGTGAAAATACAATTTTTTTCTTGTTGATCATATCAAAATTTCGACGCAAAATAACGAAACGTATAAGAGATATTCGAATTTGTTCTTATGGACAGAAAATTTATGAACGTTAACTTTTTTTATTTGACGTAATCCTGAAATTATCTAATTGGCGCATTTTTTAGATAAAAAAGAACGAATTAAAGTCGCGGAAAAGCTGTAGAAAGACAACAGATGGAAACAGTGGTATATTTCTTAAAACGTGGTCTGTCTTTATAAATCAGTTTAGATTATATAAAGAATAAACATTAAAAGCACAACACAACCGTCTATGATTTAAAGGCTACCAAGCTTGGCAGTCTATTGCACCGTATATTGGAAGAAAATCATTAAATTAGCGTGTTTTACAAAAGATCCGCCAAACTCGGTTGTTTTAAAAGTTTTATTTGCCTTTCTTTACATCGTTGAAAAACTGATTTTCGAGAAAATAAAGATCGGCAATTTCCGTAAAATTGCCACGGATTGACGTCATCAATGGCTTGACTCCGCCCCCAATCTAGAGCATGAGGTGTCTGACAAAGATAATGTGTTCGACTTTTCTGTCATATAGCGAAGTCTCAGTTTTTATCCATTTCTCGATCGTAGGAGTAATACAGACAAACTTAAACCGTTCTTTGGCACATTCTTTAATTCACTTACGACCTATTCTTTGACTATTTTAACATTTTTTTCTAACATTTACTGAAGACGAATTCCGTGTTTTGAGTATCGATTGGGGAAGTCGCTTTATGACAGAAAAGTCGGACATTTAACTTTTTCAGAAATTTCAGACTTTCCGGGAAATGACCCATGACTGCCCGTTTTTCCTGCCATGACGTCATTCAGTGGCCAGTATGACGTCATAATTTCAAGTCGGAAGTGTAGCGTATTTTCTTCGGCAAAGATCGGAAAAGACCAAAATATCAAATTTAAAAGACGAAATAAAAACACTTTTAATGTTGGAAAATTGTAGAAACTTTGATATTTGGTTAATAGTAAGGTGTTCTCTCGGCACAAGACTTTAATTTTGCCAATCATCGGACACTTTAATCCGTGGCAATTTTACGGAAATTGCCGATCTTTATTTTCTCGAAAATCAGTTTTTCAACGATGTAAAGAAAAGCAAATAAAACTTTTAAAACAGCCGAGTTTGGCGGATCTTTTATAAAACACGTTAATTTAATGATTTTCTTCCAATATACGGTGCAATAAACTGCCAAGCTTGGTAGCCTTTAATAGCTTGACGTTACATTTTAGTGCCGCAATACCGTGCGCGACGTCTTTAACAAACGTTATACGGAAGAAATAATCCGAACTGATTTCGAACCAACGGCGTTCCAAATTTCATACTGAAAAAAGGTTGCGGGGTTAATCCTTTCCCGTTTGAGCTATCGCTGCTGCTGATGGTATAGTATGCTTGTATCGCTTTCTAAAGATCTTACCCTTTACACAATATTACGAATGTCAAATCACTACAAGAAAATGGTTAAATAAAAAAAGATCGTAAAGTTGGTTAAGACGTGGCATGAATTGAATCGGCCGATGAATCTTATAGTGTTTGTTAGCGAACACATAGAAAGCAGGAAAAGATACGACAGTTTTCCTGTACGGTCGCAAAATCTGTTTTGAATTTTGGTCAACTGGCAATTGACTCAGAGAAAGGGTTTTTTGGTAATGAAAATTCATTTCGCCTGTCGAAAAGTGGTTATAAGAATTGGACGTCCTTTCGGACGTCCAATTAAAAACGATTGAAAGTTACTAAATGATACAAGCTTGAAATACTTCAAATCTCGGTTAGACAATAAAAACGAATTTCATTATCTAATATTCTTTTGACTGCTAATTAACGTACATCTTTTGTCCTTTGACATCAATCTTTCTCATGGGAAATCATACTTGCACCGAATTTGGAAAGGGGTCTTTATGGCATTACGGACACACATTATTTTTATCAACTCGTGCCGAAGCGAAGGGTGATACTGATCCATACATTTCCCATGAAGTTGCCACGTGTTATGAAAAAACAAAACTTTTCGATGACAACATCGATCGATCTTGATCAGACTGAGCGTATGGATCTAGGTTTGTCCCAAATATCATTAGACCTCCCTTTTTTCCTTATTCTGGTTCAGCTTTATTAAGTTCAGTTATAAGATGCCAGAGACAATCTTAACTTGGAAAAGTGACTTATATACAATGTACATAAGCAAAAGCGATATAAAAATTATCTTTAAGGAAATTAAACAAGTTGGAATAGTCGAAGAACGAGTATCGAACGAGTTGGTTTTGATCAACATTAATTAAACGAAATTAATATTTTTTTAAGATTACATCATTCAATGTCAGGTCAGGCTCCGTGCTTCATTAAAGTGTTACGACGTTGCTGTATTTTGATCAGAGCTACAGAAAAAAGGTGTGATTTTTTTCAAAACACTATATTTCATTTCAAAATTATGAAATCCCATGTTGTGGGTACTCATTTGAATCGTCTCATCGAGACGATTCAAATGAGTACCCACAACATGGGGTTTTGATATGAATTAACAAGTTTATAATACCTTTACCCACGATTATCTGTGGCTGTATCTTGATGACTTTATGATATGACGAGAAGTGCACAATTAAACAGTTTTATACGCTCATAAATGTCAGCGCCAAAATTCTCCATAAAAATGAATGAATCTTACAGAATCTTATCAATAACCACTAGAACCCTTTCCCGAATGACAAAATTATGAACTGTTCCTATTAAAAGTAACCCCCGAGGCCAAACTTACCTTAAATATTAGATTGTTGCAGCATCTTGATAAATTTATGCTATGAGGAGAAGTGCACAATTCAACAGTTTTATACGCTCATAAATGTCAGCGCCAAAATTATCCATAAAAATGAATGAATCATTCGGAGTCTTATCAATAACCACTTTAAAATAACCTCTATCCCAAACTGCAATACCCTAGATAGAGGACTGTTCTAATTTTAAAACATATAGAGGCGACGAAATGAGCGTTACATTTCAAAGCTGTTCAAAATTTTCTTTATAGGTGTCAAAATCAAAGGGTTTTGGTAAGGGTTAAGCCTTTATTACAACCCGTCGTGCGGCAATAAAGTGGGTGTTTGTTACGAAAAAATGTGTCTAAATACAACAAAAAATATGTAGACAAAAGGAAAAATGCTGATTATCAGCAATATCTTCTTCGCCTCGATGTTTTCCTCTGACTTTTTTACTGGGGACGTCGAAATCGAATTTTGTTGACGAAAGGGTTATAGTTAAAATGTATCCAACAACGCAAAATAGGAAGTGGATGAAGCTTATCAAGTAAATTGAAGGTGCACTTCAATAAAACATAAAACATAATAGTTTACAAATTATGATAAATCGGAGATTTTAGAATCTGGTAAAAGGGCCCATATAGCATTTGATACAGCCATGGATCCAGATCAGCCTTTGTATACGCTTATTCTGATCAAGCTCCACACTGTTCTCTAATACATCTGTAGTAACTTTCAGATAAAAGAACGGATCATAATCAGACTCAATGTGTACAATGACTGATCTGGGGCCGTATGCACCAACATATCTAAATCAACTGTCTAAAAGCATAATTACATTACAATCCATCTGATTGGACGAGACGTATGTCTCGGCCAATCAGATTGATTGTAGTGTAATTTTAGAGTCATATTGAAATTTAGAATCGTTGGTTAATTCCCTGATTCATTTTCGTCTCAAATGACAAGAAAGCCCCTTTCACTAGAACCCGGCTCATGATAAATCGGAGATTTTGGTATCTGATGCAGCATATTTAGAGAAAATTGGTGTTATTATTTCATAATGGTGTGAAAGTTTACATTTATTATACAGATTTTCCCCTTGTTTGTAAAATACGCCCATTAAAGAGAAGGAAAATTTAGATTGATATGACAAATAACCTAAATTCCTCCGAACAATTACGTATTTAAGCCTTTCCTTAACAGGATGTGATGTTGACACCACAGGAAACGTTTGCTGATAAGCAGCATTTTTTCCTATTGCCTCAATATTTTTGTGTCATTATCATATACAAATTCAATCTTTATTAACGTACTATTTATTGCAAGCACATGCTTTGGAATACCTCTCTGAAACTTTGTTGCTTGTACCTTAGAAGAAAAAAAGAAGTTCTAATAGAGACAACGAGATAAGGCGTGTTCGCTGTTCAAAATTACAGAGGGAAATCGTTTACGTTGTAATATCATGGTTGTCAATAACGTTACTCAGATTTTCAGAAATTCGTCAGTATTTTTATTAATACTTGACCAATTTGAATTCAAATGTCTAAAATAAGCGCTGGACGTTGAGGAATTCTGAAAAAAATCAGCTGATAAAAAAATGTTATTGAAGATCAACCAAAATTTCAAAATCCAGCACGTTCATCTAATGCGTGACGTCTGTCAGCCTTCACTGCTTCAATTCAATGGTCAAGTATTAACAATATTATTGAAGATTTTCTGAAATTGTTGTATCACTAGGTTATCCTCCGTAAAATTGTTAACCGATATGTAGAGGTGTCGATGCTGCTATTTCACATCATACGCATGTCGTCGCTTTTCATCAAAAACCTCGTAACTGCAGCTTGTTTTAAGCTGCAGTTACGAGGTTAATGCTGAAAAGCATAGATGTTGTACTTTTGTACCCTTGAAGTACATAATTAATTTTTCTCCATTACTATACCAGCATGAAATTGTCAGTACTTATGTCTGTCATTCGAACAATCCCATGGCCAACTTAGTTATGTTCATTAAGTACAAAGGTCTAGAGAAGCGTTATAATAATCACATCGTAGATAGACACAAAAACGTCGTAACTGATACATAGTTAAACTGCAATTACAAGTTTATGGTCACAAAAGATGATATCATTAGCAGCTTCTTTTTGCCAAGATCGAAATATTACTAAAGTACAAAATGAAAGATTGAATCTATGATTTTAATTATCTTCTTTTTCGTGTTTCTTGATCATTTTACCTACTTTATATGTAAGGTCAATGTCCAACTGAGTAGTAAGGTATTTTCAGTCTAAACAACGATTTTCAAAAACATTGACAAAATAAAGCAATTTGGAGATAGGCTTTGACTTCTTTTAGGTTGTAAAAGATTAGACTTAGTTAATTAATACAAACACTTCGTACAACTTAGGATATCCCTCGACAATTTCCGTCGCCACAGACGACGTCCGAAAATTGACGAAGCGTACTGTCATCAATTCTCGTTGCCATGGATGACGCCCAAAGATGCACGAAGTGTTTGGTATCTAATAATGGATGGATTACCTTAACCCTTTCCCAAACAAGACCAGATTTTGACGTCCCTAATAGAAAAGTCTTGGGAAAACATTGAGACAAAAGAAGAAACTGCTGATAACCAGCAGTTTCTTTTTATGTCTCAATATTTTCTGTGTCATATTTTACACAAATCTTATCTTTAATAACATCTATTGTGTCATTTGTGGCAGTTTTTTAAGTGGATCACCCTAAAATTTTGTCGTTTGGGAAAGGGTTAAGTACAAGTCTTGCAAAGCTCCCCTACTTCTGCACAGTAGTAGAAACTTCAGTGTCTCTGGCAAATTTGCTCCAATTCATTGATCAATGTGAGTCAATGAAGTGTTACTACTTGTAACCTTTATCTTTTCAACAACAACCAAACTACAGACTGATCTACATTCAGAGATATAACACGCTATAAAATCATTGCCGTAAAAACTTGAAATATAAACATCGATGGTAAAGAAGGAAATACAGAGCATTGGCATGCTCTTCACCCTTTGTTTTATAAATCTTCTTCCTAAGTTACAATCGGGTGAAACTCGGGAAAGAGCTGAAGTATTTCTCTCATGAGATCGTTCAGTACGTGATGAATGGTGCGTTTTATAGTTTTAATTATGTTTTTCATTTTTCACATTATTATCCACTTGTTAGATGATCGTTGTCTACGTTAAGTAAAGGATATCTTGACCTTACTATGTTTGCCTACGATTCCCATCTTTTTCACAAAATACATTGTAACGAAATACAATTATTTGAGACAGGGTTGGTTAAGTACAAGATGAATAGTGTGTTTTATGGTTTTATTTATTTATTTTTTTCATTTTCCCATTATTAACCCACTTGTTAAATGATCATTGTCTACTTCATGTATATCATATCTTGACCGTACTATGGCTTACTTATACATTTTTTAGTGTTCGACCTACATTTTGGACCAATGCAATTGCAGTATATTATAACATTTTGCCGCTCTATTTCGCATAAACGGGCTGTCGGCTAGTTTATGCGACGTCTATACATAGCCACGCCCCCGTCTCCAATGAACCGCTAGCGAACACTAAGTCAGAGTCTTTATAGTAGATTCTACGCGATATAAACATTCAATGCGCTGCGCGCATTTGAATGTTTATTTCGCGTAGAATCTACTATACAGCCTCTATCTAATACGTAATTCCTATCCTTTTCACAAAATACATCGTAAGGAAACACACACATCTAAGAAAGGGTTGGTTAAGTACGAGATGAATGATAGTTTAATGGTTATAATTATGCTTTTCATTTTTTCTCATCATTTACCCACTTGCTTGATGATCGTTGTCTAATTGATATCTTGACCATACTGGTTTACGTACAAGTTATTTACCTTTCACAACCCGCTAAACAACAGCAAAATAAATATTAAGCTTCGTCAGCCCTTGTAAATGTGGTTGTTATCGTAATATGTGTTCTTGGACCAGTCAAATAATGTGCACAAAATGCAAATGTTAGACATTTTCACAAATCTAACACATCTTATCTTTTTTATCGTATGTATTCTAAAATCCAAATATAGCTGACCAATCTATTGATAAGAGACACGAAACTTTGAAGTACCATCATTTAAGCTGCATTATCTTTCTTTAACCCTTTCCCAAACAAAACTGGTTTTGACGTCTCCATTTAAAAGGCTTGGGAAAATATTGAGAAAAAGAAGGAAATGCTGGTTATTAGCATTTTCTCTTTTTGTCTCAATATTTTCTGAGCTGTATTGTGCACAAACCCCAGCTTATGTCGTTTGCAGTAGCTTTCAAATTGGACTACCCTAATATATATTCTGTTGTTTTGGAATGGGTTAATCACCCTCATACACTGACTGATTTTGTACATGAACTTGTTATGAGAAAGTGGGGTATCGAACTCAATCGCACATCAGATTGTGGTACTGGCGCCACCAAATCTAAATTAACACTTAGATTCGCTACATGATCGTAAAATCAAAAATATTGTATCATCATTTTATATATCTACGCTTTCCCTTTGGGCATATACAAACAGTGAATGATTTTTTGTTATGTCCGCTTCTATAGCTGCTGCAGACGACGACATAATAGATGTTTTTAAAGTGCAGAAAATATGAGTCAAATGGAGTTAATGTTGGTCATCAGCATTTCTCCTTTTGTCATATTGCTCTCCCAAGTCTTTTCTGTTTTGTAGAACTTTACCCAAAGATCTCATAGTTTCAACGCCTCTGGTAGAATAGACTTTAGATTCTACTTCAACAATATTAACCCTTCCCGAAACAAGACTTGGTTTTGATTTCCCTAATATAAAAGGCTCGGAAAGACATTGAGACAAAAGTTGAAATTGATTTGGAAAACAATGACTTCTCCTTTTGTCTCATTATTTTCTGTGTCATATAACACACAAATCGCATCTTTGGTAACATTCATTTTATCATTTGAAGCTCCCTTTGAATTTGGAACACGCTATAATATTGTCGTCTGGAAAAGGGGACACAAAAGATATTGTTATCGTCAATCAGAATCTCATTTTGACCTTTTCCCAGCCTGATTCTGGTTTAATTTATCCTTTTCAGATGAAGTTCAAACCCACATTGTGGTGTGTAACACAGCTACTGTGTTTAGCTATGTCTCGTAAGTAGAAACTTTTCTTCTTTAACCCTTTCCTTATCAGCAAGATTTCAGGATGGTCAATTCGCAAAGCTAAGCACAGATGATGAAAAAATGAATGTTGGCATAGAAAGAGTTCATGTAGGATATAGCAGAGAAACTATTGAGACAAAATGAGAAAGTACATGCTTATCAACACTTTCTTCTTTTGTTTTAATATTTTCTCAAAACCCTTTTGGTTACGTCAAAACAAGGTCTTGTTTGAGAATGAGTTATAAAAGTATTTCATCTTTACCCTATACCAGACACTTCCTTCTTCTGGCGTTGGGAAATAATTAACCCTTTCCAAAACAGCAAAATTTTAGGATGGTACAATGCAAAATCTGCTGGAGATCACAAAATGGTAGTTGAAAAAGACTGGAATTGTGTACAAAATAGCACAGAAAATATTGAGACAAAAGGTGAAACTGCTGATTATCAGCAGTTTCTTCTTTTGTCTCAATGTTTTCCCAAGTCGTTTCTATCAGGGACGTCAAAACCAGGTATTGTTTTGGGAAAGAATTAAGCCATTGAGAGCTTTTCTCAATAAGTCAAACAGAATGAGATCATAATTCCGGGAATTTTGTCCTGCTGGTTAACCTGTCAAACAAAGTGGCACTAGAGTATTCTTATAATTAGAAAATAGATTAACATGTTAACCTTGCTGGAATAACAGATTCTGAGTGGCATTCATAAGTGCATGTACTTTTGTTTTAATGAGTAAATATCTAGTGCTGTATACTAATTTATCAATAAGTCAAACATAATGAGATTTTAATTCTGAGAATTTCGTCCTGCTGGTAAACCTGTCAAACAAAGTGGCACTAGAGTATTCTTATAATTAGAAAATAGATTAACATGTTAACCTTGCTGGAATAACAGATTCTGAGTGGCATTCATAAGTGCATGTACTTTTGTTTTAATGAGTAAATATCTAGTGCTGTATACTAATTTATCAATAAGTCAAACATAATGAGATTTTAATTCTGGGAATTTCGTCCTGCTGGTAAACCTGTCAAACAAAGTGGCACTAGAGTATTCTTATAATTAGAAAATAGATTAACATGCTAACCTTGGTGGAATAACAGATTCTTTGTAGATAATGACTTAGAAAAGTACACGCACTTTTGATTTAATGGGTAAATATTTCGCATGGTTTTAATTAGGGTTTTACAGACAATTCATATGCATTTTTTACGTTAAATCAATTTAAATGATAAATCAAGTCTTATTCCACCGTTTGAAATGTAAGACAAACTGTGTTTCTTAGTATATATGGTACCATATTGTATTATGCAGGTATTCAATTATACCACATACCGGTACAGATTTTCTGAAATGCCTGTTATTTACCAACTATTAAAACATACCATGCGGTCATCAGATATTCAGCAAAATGGTAAAACTATACAGCTACTAGATCTACCCAAATAATCTACCAATATCAAAACTAGTTGATCGATAAGTGTACCGCAAGACCTAGTCAAATACAATTTCACATCCATATCACGACGTACAAAAATATGCAATACGACTGATCTTTAATTGACGTATTCCGGTCGTGATGTCGACGCGGAATTGCGCATAAATTATGATCATGCCTTCATAATAATAGAATTTTACTAATATAACTGTTATGAAAGACCATTTTCTTAAGTTGCAACAACATTCTTATCTTCATTTAACTCATTCCCGAAATTATATCTGGTTTTGACGTTCTTTGTGGGTCGGGGCTCGAAAAAAGATTGAGATAAAAGAAGAGAATGCTGATATCCAGTATTTTTCCTTCTGAGCTATGTTGTATTCAAACCATATCTTTGTCAATATCAATTTCTTCATCTGCAGTGGTTTTTCAATTGAAAGAGTCTGTGTGTGTGTGTGTGTGTGTGGTTTTTTTTTTTTTTTTTTTTTTTTTTTTTTTTTTTTTTTTTTTTTTTTTTGCTATCAAACAAGGATTAAATTATATATTGAAAGGTAAATAAGTTAATTTATGATAGTGACTGTCTGAACAAGCGCCCTAATGAGAGTAAATTGGACGTAAATTGGACGTTCAAGTAACCATGAAATTGTCCAAAATCAATGTGAGCAACTCGAGGGCTTGGTGCAAAACTATTGTAACTACATTTTGTAAAATTTTACAGGAGAGGGGAAAAACTTATTGACTGTCTCAAAGTTAAAATTCTAAATATCGTTTTAACTATATAGAATTGAAACCTAATATTAGAACCCATGATGCATTCCTTCCTAAGGATTAAGAAAATACAAAAAAGTGAATTTCTGAAAAATATGTAGTTACAATAGTTTTGCACAGAGCCCTCGAACTCAAATTCATACCAAACTAATAAGAACTGATGAGAAATACCTTGTGACACACACGCTAAAATGTAACACCTGCTACATCAACTTGGTTACCAAACCAAGAAAATGATTTATTAGCCCTACAGTATTTGGCTAAGTTGTTTGATAATCGCCATAAACTTATTTTAAAGACAAAGTGCTATGCATTTTGTGTTCCCTGATTACTAAGATGGAGACAGTATGAACAACATAATGAACAAGATAAAAATTTAGTTGTTCCTTGTATTCTATACACACTTCACATCGACTAACCTACCCAATGACTGTTGCCTAATAGAGAGCTACAGATGACAGTCTCCTGTCCGTTGCAATCCTATCCACTCTCTGATGTTGCCATCTCTTTCTCTTCATCTTCCCCTCTTTCTTCTCTGACCGTTCCCCGTAGCACTGTCTTTAGTCGATTTGGCAAGTCCCTCCCCTCTCGTTACGTATGGACGAATATTTATCGTTTTTCCGATTTACTCGCATTGATAATTTTGGATGCTAAGCAGTCTTCTGAAACATATCATTTCTGTGATCTGAATTCTGTTCCCTACTTTTGCCATGGTCAGGGTCCACGTCTTGTAGGGGTACAGAAAAGTTAAGTGGACAAGGGAGCGCAGAAGCTAAGAGTCTTCGAAAACGGTAGTTTTAAAAATGTTTACTGTTGCCACTGCAATTGTAATCACGGTGGGGATTGTGCATGATGGGATGGATAACGAATACGGACAAATTTGCCTCGCTTCAGGTAAGAAATTGTGTCAATTTTCAAGTGGTTTGTTGCATGTACCCCGCATTACTGAGCTCTTTCCTCAGATATATGACTTGTTTGTAGAATCTTTGTACTTAGTCCAAAAATTGATCCCAATCGATCAGAAAAACTACGAAAAATCCAGGTCATTTTTCTAGTCGGTTCGGAACGATTTTTGAGAAAAGTACAGGGAGTTTCCCGATAAGTAATACATCTGAGAAAAGGATTCAGTAAGACGGAGTACATGCAACAAACTGCATGAAAATTGACGCTAAAATAAGAAAGTTATTGCACAAATGCTTACCTGAAGCGTGGTTAATTTGGCCGTAGTCGTTACCATTTCGCTTTCTGGTCGGTTGGGACAATATTTTGGAAAAAGTACCACGAGTTATCTAATATGTCATACATCCGATGAAAGAGCTCGGTAAGGCGGGATACATGCAACAAACCTTTTGAAAATTGACGCACAAATAAGGAAGTTATTGCAAAAAAATCTTACCAGAATCGAGATTATTTTGTCCGTATTCGTTATCCATCCCATCATGCAAAATCCCCACCGTGGTAATGCTGATTAGTATTTCTGGTTCGGATCCCATCATCTGATACTGTTGTTCCTGTTAAAGGAACATGCTGTTAACCCTTTCCCAAACAAGACCTGGTTTTGACGTCCCTAACAGATGAGACTTGGGAAAACATTGAAACAAAAGAAGAAACTGCTGATAACCAGCAGTTTCTCCTTTTGCCTCAATATTTTCTTTGCTATTTAAAACACAAATTCTGACTTTAACGACACCCATTTTGTCATCTGCAGCAGTTTTGAAATTGGTTCACCCTAAATTGTGTCGTTTGGGAAAGGGTTTTAAAGGATGTTAAAGGTATTTAAATCCCATCACCATTATCAGCTTTTCATTATAGACTTTGATGTAATACTTTATTCCATTGGCATTATTTGTCTTCAACTTGGCTTGTCTGCTCTGATTTTCATACTGTAGACTCTGGAGTAATCCGAGTCTTCTCTGGTGAAAATTCGCTCTTTGATATTTGGATGTCGCTATTTACATGTACTATTTACTATTGTCGTAAATAGCCACACTCAACTATCAAAGAGCGAATTTTCAATGCTGCTCTTGTACAATTGCTACAAGTATTGAAGCTATTAAAGAACAACATAGATCCTGATCAGAATGTGTGTATACACAGGCTAATCTAGTTCCATGTTTGTTTCAAATTCCTTTTATGCCTTTTCCAGATTAGGAGTTATGTATTTTTATTAAACATATTCAATACCGACAACAATTGCATTTGCATTTTGTAAATGTAGACTACGACTTTTACCTTCCTTGAATATTTTGGTAAACCAAATTCGCAAAATTCTCATAAGGAAACACTTTGTTTACGTATTTTGTTTCATTGCGTGTGGATACCAAATTTGAAAGCAATTCAAGCGAAATTTACTTTCTGTTTTTGTAAAATCATATTTTGATTGAAATGATTTAGCTGTATATGGAAAATGAATGAACGTGGCCTTTGAAACTAGGACTTGTTACTAGGCCTGTAGACTTCTCAGAAACTTGTTTATGACTTATAAATGTAACTATACCATGCGAAATATATCGGTTAACCAAACTTACAGAATCTTTGAAATTAAAGGCATTGTTTTACGGTTACGATTTAATTGCGTGTGGATAAGCAATTTTAACCTTATTTAGACGGCAATCACGTTTTGCTTTTGTTGTATTTTATTTTGCTTGAAATGTTTGAGATATATCTGGAAAATTGACCTATATCAGTTTTTTAGACAATGATGCTAGAATGATTTTATTTAGAAAAAACTATGACTTGTGTAAACATGATACAAGACAAATTTTTGATGCATAGCATCCAAAGTAGCCCAGAATCTTTTGGCCAGCAATAATTCAAAACGTTTCTGCACGGTGTCTATTTGAAAATGATGGGAACAGGCACTAATTACCGATGTTTATGTCAGATCGAATAAGAACTATGTGTCTAGAATGATTAAAAGAAATCTTTAAAATTAAGTGTCTGTAATACCAATGTTTAGTCGTGATATATGGATTGTATGGAGTTTCACGTCCCACTCAACAGCTAAGGTCATATAGAGACGGGACCTCGGTTTAAAGTCTCATCCGAAAGACTGGAGAAGCGGGGGATCGAACCAGCGGCGTGATATATGGCCTTGATATATGCATTCGATTTGGCGTACCAGTACGCTATTACAAACGTTGAGACTTCGATAGGTGCAGATCAAATTGGCAGTGGTAATAATGTTTGTTTGTTTGTTTGACTAAATTTGTGGACTAAATTATTTAGCAAGTGGCAAGAATCCGACAGTTTCAATTTCAATGTACACGACAAAAACAATCCATGTCAAAAGTGTACATAAAGTAACGCAACACTCATTCAATAACAAATATCTGAAAACTCGTTAATAAATTTAAGGATATTTTTGTTTTGACATCATATGTAACATTTCATCAAACAGTAAACGAAACATCATAAGTATGCTAAGACATTTACAGACAGAAATTTCAATTCAAAGACACCCGGTGTAAATTCAAAAGTCACAAACAATTTCATTGTTAAAATCTTCCCTTGTTTTCATAAAAAATCTGACATGTTTGTCACATCGACACCATTTTTGGAGCGGTTTGATGTTAAACTTAGTTCACTCATCCTGAAGATTGTTCGTTCGCAAAACAGGTTTGTTTGAGGATTAAGACTACCACGAACGCAACTTTTCAGACAATCCCAGAAGTGTTCGATAGCAAACGTGTTATCGAATAAGGGCAGTAACCTTGTTTTGCTGCACAATCGTCGTGCAAAACCAACAGTGTATGCAGGGGCGCCATCCTTTTGCAACATGCCATTGACTCTTCCTACATAATATCAGGGACAACAGGGCGCAACACATTGTCAACGTACTTACGAGTATCGCCTTTGGCATTTCATTTGTTTGTCCCAGCCCGCCTGTCTGGGCGTTTGGGTGAATTCCATGACTTTATGCAAACAACCGAAGCACAGACCTGCGACTCTTAAACTGAATCAGACCCTCTTTGGACGGATAAGTTGTCTTAAATGGCGAAAATTATCCCAAAATTTAGTCAAGAACAGCTATAAAACGGTTTGCTTCTGGTTGAGTAATTCATTTTCGTTGACTTATCCATGTCTGCCAATGTTCATTTATGTGGAATCTGCTGCTATTAGGAATTTGTTCTAATGTTCAGAGCTCTTTGGCTAATACCCTACCGACTGATTGTAACTGGCCCAGTAGATGATCTGGATCGATCCTGCACGTTGGTGTTTGCAATACAGTGGTATATATATATTCTTTATTTCCTCCATATTTGGAGATGAAATTCAAATACATAGCACAATTAATATACATACAAAAATTAACAAGCAATGGGAAACATTTAGAGAAAATTACACCAAACACAGAATGACAATGATAAAGAAAGCGAAAGAAAAAAAAGAAGGAATAAGATGGTGAAAGTACAAGAAAAGGGAAGAATACGATAATTGCATAATATTATGAATTCATTTACAACAACAACAACAAGAAAGTATTCTAAATACTGTACACATTTTATGGAAAGGAGCAGTGATGATATGTGCAAGAAGGAGAAAAAATGAATTTTCTGTATGCATTTGTATACCTGAACAACTTAGTTCTAAACGCATGTTTAGAAACAAACAGTCAAATTGTGCATATATACAAATCATACACCTCTATTAGCGGAAAATGACGAGTGCGTGAAGACTGCGGTTGGAGTTAACCGCTGCAACCACACCAGTCCTCGTTCGCTATTCTTAATGAACAATATCCCGCGAATACCTTTATCAATTCACAAATAATCAATCAAATTAAAGGAGATCGAAAGTTGGCGAAAATCCGTATCTTTGATAGCATTCACGAAATCGAAACAGAATTGAGAAAGGAAACGGGTATGCTCCAGTCAATTACTTTAAAAAGTACGAAACCCAAGCGTGGTGTAAAAACTTGAATGACATATTCAAAAACTCATCATATTCGTTTCCTAATAATGTATACAATTCTGCAGAAAAACCTAATAAGGCATTTATCTGATCTTCTTTTCTCAAATTTAAGAGTATTGTAACAATGTTAATGCCAAATTTTCTTTGAGCTATATCAAGGAACTTTATTCTAGAAATTCTAGACGTTTCCAAGGTTAATATCACATGAGTGGTAACGTTTGTTTCCTCACAAGGTACTTGGCATTTGTTACACTCAGATTTAACGTAAGCAATGTAGGCTACTAATTGAGCAACAGTAAAGCAGTATTTTAACATGTTTTGAAGAAGCTTTGAGAGCCAATCATGGGTGTTGATCAGACGGTATGTATGCACTAGCCGATGAGGATCCATGTTTGACTATTTGCTTACTAATAATGTCAACCATATGGTCAATCGAGTCAATTTTCCCTAAAGTTCATAATGAGACTTATTTAGCTATATCGGAGAAATGGAGCTGATGGCGCCGAAATGGAGATTGCTATTACGATAACTTGGTGGTCGTAATATGAATTCACATTTATCTAACGTCAATATCAAATACTTATAAATGCAGCAAATATTTTGAAAAAAAAATCAAGAATTTCAAGCTCGACCAAAAGCAATTTCCATGTCATGTCGCTACCGTGACTGCAAAGGCGTCATTCCGCGTTTTATCTTGTCGCGTGACCCTTTGAAGCATTTTGGTTTAAACTGATATAATCATTTCCCAAATAGCAAAATTTAAGTTAATTTGAATTGATAAAGAGGTTCAACATACCATGGAAATATTTTGGCAAACAGAAAAAAATGCAGGGGTCCGTATTATCAACGATCGTACGATTTGTTTTTGCGTAATTACTTGAAACAGCAAACCTGATTGGCCCAATATGATTTCTCGTGCAATCAGATGTTTTGTTACAGTTTACACAAAATCGTGGTCGTAAGATCGTTGATAATACGGGCCCCTGGTTACCAACATTTGTTTCTTTCGCCTCTATGTTGTCCAAGCCTTTTCCTTTATGAAGCTTAAAATCCAAAGCTTGTTTAGAAAAATGTTAAAGGGCTTACATTCACTGACATGAGTATAAAATAATCATACCATAGCATTCGATAAAATACAAAATTAAAATTCACAGAACCAATCATGTTTTGAATGCTCAATGAACTGCTCATGATCAGCAGCTGAACTAAAACAAATGGAAAAAATAATAATATGTAAAATAATATGAAAAAATAGAGCGCTAGCGAGATTTGAACTCGTGACTTATAAGCTATTACGAACTCTTAGTCCGTTGTCGTAACCACTGCACCACTCTACCTTTTACAAAGGAAAATGCTTATAAAAGTTTAAACTATTTACACACTTTGGATTTGTCCCTATCGAAATTGAAGGATATGAAACAATAAATAAATTCATATTTTATGCAGTATATTTCCTCGTGAATGTCTTAACATGTCAAAAAAATCTGCTTTTATTTTAATAATCCGTATCGACATACATTTCAACAATTTTCAACAAATAGGTCGAATATTTTGTACAATGGTCGCCTAACAAACTCTACACGGGCATATCTCATAAAAAGTAAAGCGATTTTGAAGAATTCATGAAAACTTTCTTATTGATTTAAAAATATACAAAAAAAAAAAAATAGCGTGAGTGGGTCTCGAACCTATGGAACAAATGTGTTCAGGCTTTGGTAAGCCTAGCACTCTATCCTTTAGACCACGGCGGCACTTGTATTGTACAATATTTAAACAAAATTAAAATATAGTAGTATTTATCAGATTAGATTGGTTATCGCCCCTGAGTTGGTCCATAGAAATAACGAAACCCATTAGTAAATACCAAAACACATTTACAGTATCGATTTTAGAATCGATCTGTTCATAGCGAATATATATTACCGTCATTTATTCAACGCTTCATACAAAATTCTCTTCTTGCTGTTATTAAGCATAAACAACAATAGTTAACATGATGTGTTATAGTTCTTCGTGTGTTTCGGTATTTCTATGGACCGATCCGGTCACATGATTAAGCGGTTAGTAATTCGCATCAGGGGGAAATTAAAATAGTAAACAAATGCAAGTTTTATGCATTGTATTTCCTCGTAAATGGTGTAATCATATAAAACAAACATGTTGTTTATGTAACAATCATTATCAACGTACAATTTAACCATCTTCAACAAAAATGTCGAGTATGTTGTAAAATAATCGCCTCCCTAACTCTGCACGTTAATATTTTAAAATCGTTACAAAGGTAGCCCAGCTCAAGGCTGGGCTACCAATGAAAATATTTCGGTAAGGGTAGAATACCCGTAATGTGGCCATTTTGAGATTCATAAAACATATAATTTTTTCGAGCGTCGTCGTTACGTATCCGAACTTATTCGGGCGCGGTCGTAAACATTCGGCAGTGGAAAGCTCCACCGCCGAATGTTTTCGACGTCGCCCGAATAATTCCGACGTCGCATTAGGGGTAGACTACCTTAACCAAATTCCTATACTAAAAGGCACTGTTTCAGTTTACGGTTTCGTTGCGTGCGTATACCCAATTTGACCGTAATTCAGTCGGGAAATCACTTTCTGTTTTTGTCGTGTTTTATTTAGCCTGTAATATAATCTGCTCTATATTTATACAAGTAAGACAACTCTCCAGACTTATCAAACTACTAAATACTACATTCTAATATAAAAATGAGATGGCACGTGGAAAGGGCACTCCTGTGAAAATCTGTGGCGTAAAATCGGACGAACACAATGACAAAATGCTATTTACATACATAGTTAAACACCGATCTTTTTAGCACAACATACATACAATAAAGTCGCACGCCATTTAGAAAATCGTATTACTTTTTCACAAATAATTTGTTTTCATGTGCTACCATAACTAGTGTCAACCATTATTTTTATATGAATGGCAGACACCTAGCTTACCATGTCAACGTTTTTTCCTTCTTTTTTCGGATGTTTTATTATGATATAGCCGTTATCTTTTTACATCACTGAAAACTCATCTTCTATAAACTAACGTAAAATGTCAACTACTACTTTTGATATAGAGATACCAGTGTCACTCGATATACGAAGCTACCTTTGTTAATGCCTAAATCATCCGTCTTGCCTTAACCTTGTCCCAAAAGAATAAAATAATTAACGTCTCTTTTTATTAGAAAATGCTTAAGAAAACATTGAAACAAAAGCTCAAATTGCTGATAATCAGCATTTAATCATTTTGTCTCATTTTTTTTTTCTTAGCTGCATTGTACAAAAACTGTAATCTTTTATCAACATCATTGTGTTGTCTGCAGCAAATTCAAATTTGAACGGTCTTAAACTGTCAGTTTTGGACAGGATTAAGCTAGTCAAGGTCATTGCTTATTGTTTTCTTGTTACTTCTGTATTCCATTATGTGGCAGCATGTATCTGTCTTTAAATTAGATAACCCGTAATGAGATTCGCGCGACGTCGGAATTATTCGGGCGCTATCGGAAACATTCGGCGGTGGAGAGTTTCACCGCCGAATGTTTACGACCGCGCCCGAATCGGTTCGGATACGTAACGACGCCACTCAAAAATGCAGATATTTTACGATGTTCTATGTTAAAGTTTTGCAAAAAACTGTTCTGTTCCGTTCTGTTCATGAATCTCAAAATGGCACCATTACGAGTATTCTACCTTAACGATCTGGAACCATAATGGATTTCGGTTATTATCGCCGATGATCGGGTATTTACGGCACTCGGTTATTTCCGTGAAACGCACTTCGGAAAGATTCGCTTTTGTTCTCACCTCGGTTTACTTTCTCGTAAACATTAATAGATATCGGCCGTGTAAGCTATTTAAAGTGTGTTTTCTGCATAGATAGAGATAATTCTCGTATTTATCGTTGTTAGTAGCATGAAAAATGCTTAAATATTATCGTTCTGAACACTCTGGCGGTAAAACGTATATTAAACGTACATTCATCCATAAGAATCGGAAATACATGAAAAATACTTCTTCATGTTGTATTCTATAAATAGTAACAAAAAAGAAAGTGAAAGTACTACAAATAGGGAACGATTTTATCCAGTTAATCGTGACGTAATTTCGGACATACAATAGTAATTCGTTGGGGCTGTTGTAGAATCTCGTAACTACGGCTTAAATCAGGCCGTAGTTACGATATTTTATGACAACACTGACGGTTTATCAAAACACAACATTAAACCCAATCTATTGTTAAAACAAAATCTATTGCCATTAACATGAATTTTCCGTGGTTTGTTCAATTTCAACATTTCCTTTCATACATATTTTTGTAAACATGTGACATAATATAATAACATAAGTGTTCATGTAAGATAAGCTGAATTTGATTGACAAAGGCGTTCTTATACAGTAGTACATGAGATCAACTTCAACCCTCTTTCACCCCACGGCGGGGAATCACCTGACATAATAGTTTTGATATTTTCTAACAATTCTGTCAATAGATGACCGATTTAAAAAAAAAAAGCAATGAAAGCGGGAACACTCCATGACTTTGCTGGATGCGAAGAGTGATCTTTGAAAAATCAGCTGATATGAAAGTTATTGACGACCAACCAAAACTTAATTTGGTTGTAAATAACGTTTTTATCAGCTGATGTGTAAAAGAGGTACCATGCACTTCTGATCTCGAGGCTTTACACTTTTCTGATTCAAACCGATTTCAAATTTGTCAAGTATTTACAAAAATTATTGACGATTTTCTGAAAGTGTAGTGTCACATGACTCCCCACCCCCATGTATATGGTGCTATTGTTTTGTTCACAATAGTTTATGTAGGAACTACAGGGAAATGTGACAATGAATATTTGATTAGATCGTTTCTTTATGTCAGTAATTATAAACTAAGGTGTTGTTACATTTGACCTTACAATATTTACCGAAATTGAATGACCTATTTTGAACATTTTGTCATTGCTTTGTGCACCCCTACTAAGTTTGAATGCATAAAAAACCAAATTTTAACGGTAACCTTTTCCCATTCTTGTTTTATTTGCACAAGTATAGATTAGAGATATTTTTGATGTAGGTTTCATACCCTGCCAGTCAAAATTTCAAAAATTATAGATCAAAGAAAAAAGTTCATTTTTCATCAACGTCGAAAAAATACAGTCGCAAAATCATAAAGCTTATGTATAATCAGGTGTTTTTTCCTCAATTTTGTTTTTTATAGTTTTGTGTTAGCTTATTTGTGTTACATACATATCTGTTGTAGCATACAAGCTGAAAAATGTCAGATATTATCATATTCTGCAAAAAAAATTGAGATTTACAGAGTTGGTGCTTCCCATTTTCCCGCCATTTTTATAAAATGGGGTCAGTAACTAAAAATAGATACAACATTCAGATATATCGGTAAAAAATGTTTATAGTTTCATTTTACCTTCGTCTTGTATCATAGAAATAATATATAACAATACTTTTTGTATTTTCAAAAGTTTCTATTATGGTTCCAGATCGTTAAAAGGAAAATGATTTAAATTGTAGTTTATAGCTCACGTCTTATAATTTCTAACTGTTCTCTTTTTAAGATTTCCCTGCAAATTATCCTTTCTTTCCAAACAAAACTTGTCTTTGACACCTATTAGAAAATGATAGGGGAAATATTGAGGTAAACGAAGAAAGTGTTGTTCTCATTCTGTCCTAAAATTGTCTGTATATTTAAACTTACAGTCGACTCTCGTTGTGTCGAAGTCAGAGGGACGGTCAAAATACCTCGACATATCCGGAGTTCGAGTAAACCGATTTTGACCGGTTTTTGTATGAACATCATTTGACCTATTTGTTACTAATCAAGTGCGTTTAAAATTGAAATATAGTAGGAAAAGGATAGGAAACGAGCAATTTCTATCCTTTTCCTGCTAAATTTCAATGGCCATATTCATTTCGAAATTATTTTGTTTAAACTTTTTTAAATCCATTGGGAAGGACGGGACCAAACTTCCACTTCGACTTAAGCGGCAATTCTACTTATCCGATGTCGACATAACGAGTGTCGACTGTGTTTGCAAACTCTTATTCGAGTAACAACAGTTGCGTCGTCAAAAACAGCTTTGAAATTGGAAGTGTTCAATTTTTTACGTTTAGATAAGGGTTAACAATATGCTCGATTGTAGAACATTGTAAACAAAGATAAAGGTTGAGTTGAATGATGTCTGCGGTATGAAACTAAATCTAAGATCTTGATTTTTTGACCCCGATATATTTTGTTACCGTATAATTTGATTTAACTTACAACACTTTTCCTGTCTTCTCAGATTTCATTTTGTCGCCTACAATAATGGCCTTTTTAATGCAATCAAAATGGTATGAAAATAAAATCGCTTAACCTACAATGTTTTCTAAAGCCCTTTTCTTGAAGGGAGTCAAAAGGAGTCATTTTGTGGAAATGGGTTAATTTTTGCTATGCTATAACATAAACAAATACCATCGTTATAAACCTCAAATGATCATCTGTCGCAGCTTCAAATTTGAGACAATCTAGTTTTGGTAGAAAAACAGCGGTTAATTATGCATAATGCACATGCTTTAACATTTTGAAATGAAAAAAAAACATAAATGCATAATATTATGTGAATCTAAATATTATAGCCACTTTTTCTGAATACCCCCTTTTACGCTGTTATTGAAGTTCGTTGACTATATGCTTTTATAGGAAAAAAAGCAACGCAACAACTAGTTTGGGCGATGCTTGAAATGTCATTAACGTTTAATTTAGAAAGATAGAATAAATACTTTAGGGTACAAGTTTAAGACCACTTTGACCTTCAAGTGATTGAAGTAACAATGTCAATCAAACAATAATTGTACACTTCTTTGGTGGTATAAATGTATTTTGAAAATAAATAAACGATCTCACTTTCAGGTTTTCAATGTAACACTATCGATATCAAGTATGCTCTAAGCATTCTTGAAATAATTTGTAATGTTTTCAGATATGTTTCAAAACATTGACCGGTCAAGCTAAAAAGGGGCCATCTTGAAAGTCTAGAAATCAAAATTTCTAGAAACAGACCAGACTAAGCATGTGACTGCCAGATGGCGCCTTTCGTCAGTGTTAATGCAAAACCTTCTAACTCCAGCTTAATCAAAGTTGGAGTTATGAGGTTTTGCAATAACACCGATGTTTGATAAACGAACATTATAGTAAGATACAATGTAGGACGTGCATAATAAATCCAGAAAATGACATTGGAGTGAAACGTTTCGGGCTGCACAGACTAACAAGAATCGATAGTATTCACACTTACCAGAAGCTCTCTTTAGCATGACGGGTGACAAATACTTTCCTTGAGGACATTAGCCCCTTTTATGTTGTAAGATCACGACTTCAGTCATTGTTAGCTGTGTAACCTTATAGCCTTTAGACCAGATCTTGACATTGGCAGTTTTGACAGATACACGTACAAAAGACGTTACAAACGTTCACTTTGCCAACTTTATGTCGGTCGACAAAGTCATTAAAACTGATTTTTTATATTTTAATAAAATAGACTTCATTCCTGATTCTTTCAACATTAAGGTAACTAAAAGACTATCCAGTAAAGTTGCCAAATGGTATACTCTTTAAATTACATAAACATTAAGAAATGAAAATTTGCATTTTAAATATTGTTGTACCATTTACGCTTTCTTGTCATATTCAAACAATTTCCACATTTTTGCTAACTTGTTTCTATATCACATATATTCGACATGCACATTTGTTTTGTGGTCTGGAGTGAACAATTGAATAATGGACAAATAGCACCTCTTAAGAATGAAACGTTCTAGATAACGTAAGAATTAAAAAGCGTTTGAAGGGTTAAATACTTTAAAATGCATCCAACTGTCAATTTTATGTACAGCCGTCGCACTTATTACATATCAAACTATAAATGCTGCAGTTTAATGGCAACTTAAATCTCGATGTGCATTTTTGCAAGTTATGGGAATTCTGTTTTAACCCTTTCCCAAACGACAAAATTTTACAACAGCCTTATTCAAAAGTTTCTGTAGAGGACAAAAATGATGATAAAAGGGAAGGGATTTGAGTACAATATAGCACAGAAAATATTGAGGCAAAAGGAGAAACTGCTGGTTATCAGCAGTTTCTTCTTTTGCCTCAATGTTTTCCCAAACCATTTCTATTAGGGACGTCAAAACCAGATCTTGTTTGGGAAAGGGTTAAATGTCAAGCAGGCAGTAGGTGGAATTAAATAGAGCGTTAAATAAATTTGCAGGGTCATATGAAATGAGACCAAATCGAAAGTTTGATAATTTTAAACTTAGTCTGTGTGCGAAAGTTGCAATCTGACTAGGGTTGAAACTTTGATTTACGTGTGGTACATGCATAAGTGGGAAGCGTTCACATGCACTGAAAAACACTTTCGTTTGAATGTTTGAGGAAACCACTGGATTCGGAGCAGAGTGATTTACAACCGAGAATGGCCCTCTCAAATGCGCGTACGGTGCTTGACAAAATCCGAAGATTATAAACTGAGAAAGTAAACAAAACATAGCTTGAAACAGGCTATTTCTGCAGTGTGAACGCTTCCCAAAATTTACATGGGTTATCCACTATGAGTTATTCAAGCAAGAGTTGAATACTTTTCAAAAATACTTCATCATGATCAAAGTTGAATTTTCTTTATAATATATCTTCTTCTTCTTCTTCTTCTTCTATAATAATGGCAAACGTACTTTTCAGACATTATGGCCATGCGTGGGGTGTTAGAAAAGTGTAGATGACAAGCTTCTCGAGCTACTATAATTCCACCCAAGAAGAACTTGCCATTGTGATAAAAAATAGTGCAAAAAAGCCTAAAAACCTTACAACCTTAATCAGTAGTGTAATTAACTACATATAGACTACTGTGAAGAAAAGAATGTTAGTATGGTTAAAAAGATAAAAGCAGTTTTGCAATTTATTTACGGGTGGAACATATATGAAGCAAGCGCCGACTTAAAACCTAGGGTTGTGTCGGCGCTTACTACATAAGTTGGTAATTTGTTCCACTGAACTACAGTTCGGGGAAAATAGGAGAATTTCATATAGTCAACTGTAGTTGAGGGTATTTGGAAAGCTAAGTGATGGTGGTGCCGTGATTGCCTTTTATATGGTTGTAAATATTGCTGAGGGTCTACATCTACGCGTTGGTATACCATTTTGTAAAAGAGAGAAAGCCTGCCAGACTGTCTGCGAGACTGCAGTGAATTCCATTTCAGATCATTGAGGATATTTGTCACTGTGCCTGGTATCTTGCTGTAATTGTTTGTTGCAAAGCGAGCTGCTTGCCTTTGTATGTTTTCAATTTTATCAATATCTTTTTGATGGTATGGGTCCCACACACTCGAGCAGTACTCTAAGGTTGGCCTGACAATGGTATTATATAGGCTGCTGTTTTCGTTTGGCTCTTAGATGAGTGAATGTTGCGTTTAAGAAAGCCTAAACTTTGAGAAGCCTTACTGGAAATCTTGTTAATGTGAGGGGACCAAGAGAGATTTGATGATACCTCAACTCCAAGATAAGTGGCTTGACTGACAACAGTCAGAGGCTTGCTATGCAGAGTGTAAGAAGTAGAGATGAGTTTCTTATTTCTTGATACATGCATGATATGGCACTTATCTATGTTGAAGGACATCTTCCACCTCTGCTCCCACAATGACAGACTGTCTAGGTCCTGCTGCAGCTGAGCTGTGTCTGAAGCCGTCTTTATTGGCCTATAGATAACACAGTCATCCGCAAACAGGCCGATATTTGACTTTACAGTGTCCGGTAAGTCATTAATGTAAAGCAGAAATAGAAGAGGCCCCAACACCGATCCCTGTGGAACACCCGAGAGAACAGGAGCTGTGCTTGACTCTGCGCCATCAACAATAACTGTTTGTTGCCTATCACTGAGGAAGGATTTTATCCAAGCGTTTGTGTTGCCCCTAATACCATAATGTGCTAGTTTCAATAGAAGTCTTCCATGGTTGACAACATCAAATGCTTTGCTAAAGTCCATTATGGCTACATCAACTTGACCACTCTGTATAGATGTTGCTAAATCATGAATAAAGCCAATACATGTAAGTTGGGTCTCACAGGACCGTCTGGCACGGAAACCATGCTGATTGTCAACAAGAATATTGAACTCATCAAGGTGGTCCAAGATGTTACTGACCACTATGTGTTCAAGCACTTTGCAGGTAATGCAGGTAAGACTTACTGGTCTATAGTTTGCCGCTTTATACTTCTCACCCTTTTTAAAAATTGGGCTTACATTTGCTAATGACCAGTCTGAGGGAATAGACCCACATGCTATTGATTTATTAAAAAGAATAGTAAAAATAGGTGATATCATATTATATGCATACAAGGAAAATCGTCGCATTTGAACAAAAAAACACACGCACACTCGTTTTAAGTTTGTTTTAAGCTGCAAAAACGCGGTGCTTTTAAGCAGCGAACTATTCCTTTGATCATTAATTCTTTTATTAAATTATTAATCCGTAGTTCAGCGTTTGATCTGACCAAGGACAAAGCCATAGTATTTATTATGAATGACAAAAAAAATAATGAATGACAAAAACTTATGAATGAACGTAATGGTAACATCACGTGACTCATCACATGACTTATCAAAGGTTATCTGTAGATGTCAGATCACAACAATACTCGAGACAAGGCACGCAAACTCTGGCACCGAATTCATTAAAACTTGGCTCTGTTTTATAAAACTATAGATAAAGGACCTACATCTTTCAGAACATAGATAGTTTTCATTTTAATTTTGGTCGTATTTTTGTTATTGGATCATTTAAAAATTATTCAACTCCTGAGATCGACGCTTTAAGTAGACCTGTATACATTTAAGACCCAGACTAGATCGGCATCAATATACAAGATATTATCGTCCAGGCCCCGGTTTCTCGGAAAAAAACTTAAGCGCGTTCTCATGCTCAAATCTGAGCACCGTGCTCAAATCGCACGAATACACGTGAACTTCAATCGAATACCCTTCAACGTTGGAGAGTATTCTTTTGAAGTTGAGCTTGTTCTTATAAGAATATACTTAAGTTTTTTTTTCGAGAAACCGGGGGCTGGACTTTGGATACTATAAAATTAAGGACAGATCCTCCATTTTTTCCCACGGTAAGATTTTTTTAATTTTTTCTGTACTGATATTAAAATGTATGAGAAGTAAAAATATGACTTAAAAACTATAGGTCACCAAGTGAATTAAAACGTTACTGAATTTCAAGGGAGACTACTCTTGTCTAAAATTGCAAAAATGAGGTGTCACTTAAATACCCACAAAAAAGGTGTTCGAAATGACTAGGATTACATAAATAAGTCTTTATTGTGTTCAATATGTTTTATTCTATCTAAATGAGTATCAATTTGGGAAAATTTAGTGATGATTTTGAAATTTTAAGTAAAACATTATTTCAAAAGTAGCTGAAATTGCTCTTTTTTTGCAACGTTTCTGATAATAAAAAATATTCCAGCGGTAAGAATTTTTTCTTTTTTGGTATAGACATAGTGCTTGGTCATACCTACAAAAACAAAAAAAGAAAAATATATCAAACCAAGCGTTTTTCTTAGTTATAAGTAAAATTTGGTTTACTTTTTACAGCTCTGTCCGAAATTGTTTCACTACTTTTATCCATTTTCTTCCTTATTACCAGCTTTAGATAATAAAACCTGTCATCTTTTGTGTCTATCTGAAGCGGACTATCTCACCAAAGACACCACGTTGCTTTTGATGCTCCGTTTCCTATCGCTAAAGCCACATTTTGAACGCGTAACAGAAAGCGAAATGTACCATCCGAGTACTATTACACTTTAATTGACCAAACAGAGAAAATTGAAATAACCGAAAAGGGTCTTGCCATTTATCAACCAAACATTAACTAAATGTAAGAAATACATTTGCTGAAAAGGGCCAATTACTGAAACAGCTTTATTTCGTTATTTAGGATATGCGCAGTAAGTTGCGCAGTAACAACTGGAGGATCTGTCCTTAAATTTCTTATGCGAGAATATCAGTTTTTTCGAAATTGTTCACGTTTTCGGCCAGATGATGCATGCCATACAAGTCTATTGATAAATCTATTAGCATCGCTTTCGGAATTATCTGATTTCGAGATGCCATTCAGACCTCTGGATATCAATTTATTCTAGTCAGCAGACTCAGCACTACTTATTTGAATTCTGGAAGACATCTTGAATAGCGTGTGGTAACATAACAATGTTATTAAATTCGTTAGATCCAATGTTTTAAGCAACCACATGCTTAAAGATAAAAATCAAATTCACACATTTTGAACCAAATGTACCTCATTTTACAAGTCAATGGACTAAATCATAATTTGTTTAATAATAATACACTTCGATCCCCTATTAGATAACGTAAACAAATGATATAAGTGCTGAAAAGCAGGTGTGATAGACAATAAAAGGTCTAAAATTGCGAACTTAAGCATTAAATCAGCTGTTTTAAAACAGAAGGACTGAGATAATGCTTTATTAGGTCATGACCCAATGCACAATTGAACATTTGTTTCGTCAAAATGTGCATGTTTTCAAAATATTGCATATTATATACAGTAGATTTAGATACGATCTTGATATACTTTGGGAATAAATGACTTGTTTTACAGGGACCCTTTCTAATATAATCGAAAATGTGAATTGGAAATAAATACACAGATAATCGTATAAAATGTTAAATATGTAAGGGTATGTATTCTACGTACAGCGAAAATAAGCATCAGAATATTTAGTCCTTCTGATTTGAATAAGCATATTTCTACTTTAAAGAATCAAAATTTAATATCTTTTCCAAACTGCAAATTCTAAGAGTTATCAAATTTGAAAGTAGCTGAATTCAATAAAAAGGGATGTTAATAAAGAAAGGGTTTGTGCATGATTTAACGAAGTTTCTTCTTTTGCCTCAATGTAGTCCGTGGGCCAGGAGGGGTCTGCACGCACCCCCCTAAGGGCAGTCTGGGAGTGGTATAGAAATGTTCATTGGAACCTCCTGAGTAAGAATCAAGATGTTAACAGTCGATATCCTGGGATGCACTCGCCATTTCCGGTGGTTTTCAAGATGGCCGCCATGAAAAAAGACAATTTGACTTGGTATCTAACATCAGCAGCCTAACATTTGTTTTGCGTTGTAAGATCATATTTTAAGGATAATTGAGTCTGGAACAGGTCAGAGATGTGTTCTCATGTTAAAAAGAGGCTGATTAGCCATCTCGTATGCTAGAATTTTTTCAAAATGGCCGCCAAAATCGCAAAAAATCAATAAAAATCTCAAATGATTATCGTTTTTGGACATATTTTGGTCTAAATACTGAGAATTTTATGTTTTAAGACTTAGATAAACATTTCATGAAGTAAATGGGGGCATTACGGAAAAGATTTTTGAAATCATTACCGTATAAATGGCAATAAAACACAATTAAGCACAAGTCATCAAGTATATAATAGCGATATAAATTATCATTATTATTAGTACTTGGTGAAAAACAGCTCTTATTTATAGTATTATTTTGATAAAGCTATGCTTTCCGAGTAAATTGCTAAATTCACATTGATAACGATTCGATTTTTGATTACATTGACAATAAATATGCTTTCAAAATGGCCTCCAAAATCGCAAAAAATAAAAAAAAAATATAAAAAAAAATCTTCGTTTTCGGACATGTTCTGGTCTAAACGTTGTAAATATTATGTTTAAAGACTTTGGTAAACAGTTCATAAGATAAATGTTTGCATTGCGAAAAACACATTTTAAACCATTACCGTATAAATGGCAATAAATTACAATTTGGCAGAAATCGTCATATATTATTATTTTCATAAATATTGCTATTATATTTGGTCTTGGTGAAAAACAGTTCTTTTAGATTGCATCTTTTGACAAAGCTTAGTCTTCAGAGTATTTTGTAAAATTGAAATTGATTATGATTCTATTTTTGATTACATATGCTATAAATCGGCTTTCAAAATGGCCACACAAATATATAAAAAAAATGAATATGTCAGTAATTCTCGTTTTTGGACATCTTCTGTTCTAAATAATGAAAGTATTATCTTCTAAGACTTAGATAAGCAGTTCATGAATTAAATGGAATCATAACAGATAACAAAAAAAAGAGTAAAGCTTTGAAAGGATTCCCATACCAATGGCAATGAAATACGACTAAGCACAAATTTTATAAAATAGTTTATAATTTTAATATACATTGTCATTATATTTTGTTCTTGCTGAAAAATTGGCTCTTATATTGCACTATTTTTACAAAGCTAGGCTTTCAGATAATTTTTAAAATGAAATTGCTTATGAACCCACTTTTGAGTATAGATCCAATTAATATGTGTCTTTGTATGGGGCAAAACTCGAATATCAAGCAGACTCTGGTAACTTGGCATCTAATTTCACATCTTTTAAAATGACAAGTTTAACCGTCCTAATGAAATTTAAATTGTGGAGGAATATACTCCCTTGAAATGCATATTAATTATTACCAAAGAATATAAAATGTCCCAAACATTTAGATAAAGACCTCAACGTATCCATGCTAATAAACAATAGTTGAATGTGGCTTATTCTTTTTTGTACTCTAACACGTACCATAAATCCAAAATTGCCCCAGAGAATAATTGAAATTGCTTAATATGTATCAAAACAGTTTTAATGTATAATGTTTGATATTTGTAGAATGGTAAAAATTGAGATTTTAGATATATCCATGTTATCCAATAGAACAACATAAATGATATTTTGTATAAACCTGTGTGACGGTTAAATTGATAGCGACTTACTTTTGGTAATATTTTGTCAAAAGAATATAATAAACTCTTTATGTTTCTCACAATGGCTTGTATTGAGTCATGGTCATGATAATGATAATGCTAAAATCATCTTTATGCGTCGCATATTCCATCATGATTCCATTTTCAAATTAAGTGAATTTGTGGAAACATTATATACTCCATGTAGGGTGGGGTAATTAAATAAAGGATTTGTAATGTCCATTTTTTTCTTCTTCTTTTTTTCAGATAATCGGTTTAACTGAATAAGTAGTTGAAATGAACTGTATCTTGAGTGCAAAAGAGAAGTGATTCCTATAAAGCTCTGACACATCATGCAATAGCTTCATTGTTACTTTCAAAAGACAAATTTGCAATTTGACTTAGTATACAGATAAAGAATATTTTGTCTGAAGCTCATATTCAAATTTAAATTTTCAAATTTCTTCAGCTGTTTTATCTTAATTCTATTATGTCGCACATGGAAAAAATATTTAGGTTAAGGACAATGCTCACTATATACTAGGTTTATTGAATAAGATCTTTTACACATTTAAATATCACTGCATTTATTCTTAATCTCTCTGGATTTTTTTTATCTTTTCTGACTTGTTTCTCACTTGTTGAGTGGTACGTCGTAGACTTCTATGGGTCCTCCTGTTTCTATCTTCGTTGTTGTATGTGGTTGCGGCTGTGGTTTGTTAATTTTGCTAATGTTTATCCTTGGATATTTTTTTTCGAAAACCAACAGTATGTACATAATACTTATGGAAACCTTATATTTATATATACTTTTATATCTTTATAGAAGTCGTCTTCTCAAACATGCAGTCTACATAAATTACATGTACCAGACTTTCGGTGGCCATGTAACTCAAACTTTTGCCAAGTTTGTCGAGTTCTTTTTTGTTGCTCTTGAGATTATTTATTATTGCAGCAGGTGGGACAATAGGGGTATGCATCAGGCGACTAAATAGTCTCGTTCCAAATTCTAGGCTCGTTTGTTGTGTTGATCTATGGCATTCAGATGGCACTCACTGATATCAGACCTCACACAGTCAATTCGGGTAATCATTGGTCTTTCATGGTCTTTAGCTCTGGTGCGTCCATTTCCAAATGTAGAATTAATGCAAGAAGTTACACCCGGACATACCCATACCAATTTATACCAAAAAATCTCATACAAATACATGTGACTAAGTTGTGGAAATTCATGCCATTGTACCCATTACATTGCATATAAAGCAAATCAAAATATACTTAAAACATCATTACAAATTAACATAAAGCGAATCATTGCAGTATCACAATGACATCAAACATAAATACTGCTTACAACCACATGTGAAGAACTTAAATGACCATTTCCTTCTTTTATCTTTTGCAACAAATTCCGCAAAAGTGATATCGGCTTCCAATAAAAACAAAAAGTGTCATTGTAAATTTTTATCATGAATACATGTGTTCTTAATGTTCTAAGTTTTTTCAACAATATCTATACACCTGTTGGGTTAAGTAATTAATGCAGCCTAATATAATTAAAGTAAAACGTGCGAAGAAAGCACATATTTTAAACTGTATTCTTTAAACATATTCTAAATCATAAAGCATAGCTGCCTATATAGTATGTTATAATCAAACCATTTTATGGCGTTTCAGTGCATTTCATTTGGAAAATCACTTTAGGTGATTTGCATGCATAATACATCTCCTTATAACTACTAATCCAGTTAAAACGAGTATCCTGAAAAAATATAGAAATCGGGGTTACATTGCTTTTTATGTTATTACGTCACTCCACACTGAGAATCTTATGGTTTCCTCATATCTTGTTTCGTTTTAAACAGATGTAAATGTCCTTTGAATAACGGTAATGTGAAACTGGGAAATCATGATAGAGTATGTGACTTATTGTGATGAATTGTGCATTGTAATTATCATAACTATTACTTAAAAAAGGCGCAATTTGAGAAATACGAAGTTTGTATCGCATGTTTGACAGATATTACCAAGTGTATGTCTATATCAATGAAACGATAAATTTAATGCTGGTCTTATTTCATTAATCTTCATTTCTATTCTCAAATTGATAAAATTCTTTAAGTATAAAATATAACAAATAAAAAGCATTTTGATACTATTAAATCAATTTAAATATTTTTTTCATTCTCTGTGACAATTTTGGATGAATAGTATGTGTAAGAGTGAAAAAAGGAAATACATACATACAACTTTTGTTCGTTAGAATAATTACGGTAAACTCTTTTCCGTAACATTGAGGACATTACATATTGTTTGATAGAAATGGATGTGAATTTAAAGGGAATAATTTTATCTCCAGAAAGGGATATCGATAGTTTTAGCTTGTCATTTGAAACGATGTGACATTGGTGCAAAGATAGTCTTGAATTGCCTAATAAAATATCACATATTGACGATATTTGTATTCAAAAGTAGGTTCATAAGCAATTTCATTTTAAAGAATTCTCTGAGAGCTTAGTTTTGTCAAAATAATGCTATCAATAAGAACCGGTTTTTTCAGCAAGAACAAAATATAATGACAATGTATATCAAAACTATATACTATTATATAAGATTTGTGCTTAATTGTATTTTATTGCCATTGATACGGTAATCCTTTCAAATCTCTATTCTTTTTTTGTCACCTGTTATGATTCCATTTACTTCATGAATTGCTATTCTAAGTCTTAAAAGATAATGTTTACATTATTTAGACCAGAAGATGTTCAAAAACGAGAATTAGTTTCATTTTATCGATTTTTTTTTTTACATTTTTTTGCCATTTTGAAAGCCGATTTAGTGCATCTGTAATCAAAAACGGAATCATAATCAATTTCAATTTTACAAAATACCCTGAAGGCTAAACTTTGTCGAAAGATGCAATCTAAAAGAACTGCTTTTCACTGAGACCAAATATAATAACAATATTTATGAAAATAATAATACATGACGATTTCTGCCAAATTGTAATTTATTGCCATTTATACGGTAATGGTTTAAAATGTGTTTTTCGCAATGCAACCAATTATTTTATGAACTGTTTACCAAAGTCTTTAAATATAATATTTACAACGTTTAGACCAGAACATGTCCCAAAACGAAGATTTTTTTATATATCTTTTTTTTATTTTTTGCGATTTTGGCGGCCATTTTGAAAGCATATTTATTGTCAATGTAATCAAAGATCGAATCATTATCAATGTAAATTTAACAATTTACTCGGAAAGCATAGCTTTATCAAAAATGCTATAAATAAGAGCTGTTTTTCACCAAGAACTAATAATAATGATAATTTATATCGCTATTATATATACTTGATGATTTGTGCTTAATTGTGTTTTATTGCCATTTATACGGTAACAATTTCAAAAATCTTTTCCGTAATGCTCCCATTTACTTCGTAAAATGTTAATCTAAATCTTAATACATAAGATTCACAGTATTTAGACCAAAATATGTCCGAAAACGAGAATTATTTGACGTTTTTATTGAATTTTTGCGATTTTGGCGGCCATTTTGGAAAAAATCTAGCATACGAGATGGCTAATGAGTCACTTTTAAACATGAGAACATATCTCTGACCTTTTCCAGACTCAATTATCCTTAAAATATGATCTTACAACGCAAAACAAATGTTAGGCTGCTGATGTTAGATACCAAGTCAAATTGTCTTTTTTCATGGCGGCCATCTTGAAAACCACCGGAAATGGCGAGTGCATCCCAGGATATCGACTGTTAACATCTTGATTCTTACTCAGGGGGTTCCAATGAACATTTCTATACCACTCCCAGACTGCCCTTAGGGGGGTGCGTGCAGACCCCTCCTGGCCCACGGACTAATGTTACCCCGATCGGTTCTACCGGGGACATCAAAGCCAGGTCTCGTTTGGGTACTGTGTTCAAAGAGTACATGTAGTTGAATTGTATTTTTTATTTTCTTTTGCGAATTCATAGGGTGAAACAAAATAATGTTTCGAAAACAATGATAAAACAAATGTAACAAAAACAAATAGGGTAAAAAAGGATAGATGTTGCCATCTAAAAGTATGCGGCGACCAACTGCAACTTTAATTGACATTTAACTGCTCCTTTCTAGAGATAGGCTAATATAATGTTGCAAATAAATAGCAAATAAAGTCTGAATCCATGGTAAACGCTTTCCCCAAAATATTGATAAATCAAACTGGATCGATTTGACAACAATTGCTTACCAAAATAATTGATGTCAAGAGATGGAATGCGTATGTTTAAGCGTAAAGCATAGTAATTTCTGATAATCGGCAACTTACTCTTTTCATCTTAAATCTTTTTCATAATGACGCCAAAACTAATAGGGAAAGGGTTAAAACGCACCAGTTATAAAGATTCAATTACACAATCTGATTAAATATAAAGCTCGTATTATTTAAATGCATTCTTAATCGCGTGTATTTAAGCATTTTAATCTGATATAGATCCCAGATTGGGATTTACCATCCAGTCTAAAACCCAGAACACCTTTTAAATCACACAGCAATTCATCTGATTGGCCGAAACATACATCTCGTCCAATCAGATGACTTATATTGTAATTTTGCTCTAGACAAGCAATTTAGAAATGCTGGTGAATACGGCTCTGGTCATCTTGCTCCTTGGTGATCTGATCAGACTGTATACTATTGTTTAAAACTGAAATACATTGTGAAAGAGATTTCAGAGGTCGATATGGGCTTGCTCAGACAGCACGTTTGCACAGGTTGATGAGGATCCATGTTGGTTTCATTGACTTATGAACCTGGTCAGATTCTGGCTCATTTTCAAAATGCCTCATGACACTTTAGAGTTTATCAAGGCTACTGACTTTCAAAATCTGTAAGATTTTCTTGAGATAGATCTATACCTAATTGGAAGGAAACACTAAAGGTATTCCATCAATCATTAGATGTCCCTCGTCATTTTTTTGTTGCAACCGATGACGTCCGGAAATTTACGAGGGCATAATATCGCCAATTTCTGTTGCCACAGATGACACTCGAAGTTACACGAAGTATTTTTGTATCTAATCAAGGATGGAATAAAGTTAACCATCTTTTAAGGTAGAATAGATCTACCTGTAATGTGGCCATTTTGAAATTCATAAAACATCGGCTTTTTTCGAGCGGCGTCGTAACGTATCCGAACTTATTCGGGCGCGGTCGTAAACATTCGGCGGTGGAAAGTTCCACCGCCTAATGTTTTCGACGCCGCCCGAATAATTCAAACGTCGTGCGAATCTCATTAGGGGTAGACTACCTTAACCAGCTTTTATTATGGAGGATCCTTGTGATCCATGTTCAATTCGTATCAATAATATGTTATTATGGTGGAACTGTTACAACTAGACCTATTTTGAGTAGTTTTTCTCGGAACTTGTTCGACAACCTATTAACGCGATGTTTTTGTTTATTTTCAGAGGGAAAATTTGTATGTCCAGAAGATAACCTTGACCTACACAGCAATGACGTCAAAGGTAAATAGTTTGTTCTATTTGCATTATAGGCCTCAATAAATGACCTGGCAGAGGATCTGTACCTATTAGCTAGAGAACCTCTGCCATGACATTTATATAAACATGCGTGCCCTGTCGGGCTAAAAGGTACTATCTGGAAAGCCCATGAAAAATATGTGGTCGGAGTTGGCAGAGGCAGACAAGAAGTCGCAATTGACAAATGAGCATTTAGAAATATCTATGGGAAATTATCTAGATTCTATAATTATCTTGGAATGAAAAGTTTCGATCTCCATTAATTAGGACCCCCCCCCCCCCGCAAATCAAAGGGCCTTACCCGCCTCTAAGATGGACCCTTTCACGGTGATGGGTCACATATAGATCACTAAGTAAAATCTGCGTGAACCTGTCTTTTCAAGAAAGATATAATTCTTTTTTCTGGTATATGACATAGTATGTATATCCATATTCAGAAATTGTAGGAGGCCTACAACAGATAATAGTATATTGATAGTCTATTTGCAGTTAGTAATGTTTGTGTTCATAATATTCATAATATCTTTAAATGGATTATCTTTGCAGAATTTGACTTTTTAACGAGATTTAATTTCAACAAATTAAAAACACAGAGAGGGTACGGACAGTATGGAACAGCCGTGCAAGTTAAACCAGGAGTATTAAAGGAAGAGCGAAACTGGTAAATAGCCAATTACGTTTATATCCTATCGCTATCGGATTTCAAATGTGTATGTTGAATATTTATTTGATGGTTTTTAGTGAAAGGATTTTCAATACATTTGAGACAAACGTAGATACAGGATAGCCTGCACATACCCATACATAGCATTCATATCGTTATCTTTCATTTGACGGAATAGTTAAAGATCATTAAGGGCCCAGATCGAAATGAATTTAGACACAATATGATAATTATGGTCTTTTTAGAGCTTGCAGATTAATTCTTATATACAATTGCATGTAAAATGATAAATTCATCATTTGTGCACATGCACCGTATAAATAGAACTTGTATGTAGATATTCATGCAATAGACCAAAGTACAAATATTCTCATAGACATACTAAATTTGATTATTAAAGTATACTAACCCAAAGAGCCAACGCAACACAAACTTTGAATTACAATATTTTGATTATTGAAAATGTGAATTCGTTGATATTGACTTCATTTTGACCGCTGACCATTATGAGATCACCAGGAAAAACAAATGGGTCTAAATCGATTCCGTAACGTAAATAGCGTTACAAATGTAATGCCGGGGTGTGTTTCAAAAATGAAACCAAGATCAGTATCTCGTATGTCCTCCTGTAGCATTGAACATAGCACAACATCTCTGTAACATCGAACTTAAGTAACGTCGACAAACGTTTATAGGAATATTCTGTCACTCTTGAATTAATGTTTGCCCCATTTGACGCAAGTTCTATGGTTGGACTGAGCGTTGACGTAAACGCGTGTCAAGCAGGTTCCATATTTGCTCAGGTGGTCAGATTACCACTTTTTGGCGTTGCACCACTGGAGAAGGACATATCTGTGCATGAGTAGTAAATTGGGACCCACATAAGGACGTCGATGTCGGAACCAATGTTTACGTAACCTGTTACGTGTATGTGCACTTATACGGCGACCGTGGTGCCCAGCAGTTACAGCAGCCTTTTTGTTGCTAGCCGAAACCGGTATCTGAGGTTTTGGGTTCTCAACCTGTTGCCCTGTACCTTGGTAGTTACATGACTTCTGAAGGCTCTTGACATGTCATAAACATTACCGGAACGTCAAATCAAACGTAAGCAAAAAAAGTAAATGACTTAGAAAATAACAAAAAAAAGGATTTTTTTTAACCCAAATGGAACTTCTAACACATTC